>JAJEOU010001820.1:0-18071 GCA_021534815.1 Acrocephalus arundinaceus
CCCTGCCTGCAGCAGATGGAAAGGTCAGGGGGGACCCCAAAGTCGTGAGAAAGGGACACAGGGGACTCCCAACAATCCCTGTGGGGGATGAGGGGGGACCCAAAAGGAATTTGGGGGACTGGGTGGGTCATTGAAGGGCCCTCAGGAGTCTTGTGGGGGTGAGGACAGCAAAGAACAGGGCAACCCCCAGGAGGGTTTGGGGGGAAGAGGATTGGAGCTTCCATGGCAGTGGGATGGGGATGAGATCTGCCCATGGAATTCCATGGGAATGGCATGGCAGTGAAATCCATCTAGAGAATTCCCATGGGAATGGGACAGCAGTGACATCCATCTATGGAGGTCCCATGGGAATTCCCATGTTCCCAAATTTTGCCCTCCCAAAGGCAACATTTCCAAATCCCACATTCCCATCTGAATTCTACCCTCCTCACTTTTACTCTCCAGCACTTCCCACCCATATCTGACATATTCCCAGAGACATTCCAGGCAGGTGTGCCCCAGGGGATTTGTGAATTCCTCAGCCTCCATCTCATCCTGTTCCCTGCCCCTCTTGGTGACCTGGGCAGCGCCGTCGGCCACCACTAATCCGCCTAATCCCAGCTGGAAGGAGAGGAATTCCCGCCCATAAGCTGAGCTGATCGGATCTGCGGACGCTCCCGTGGGACAGGAGGTCACAGCTGGAAACCTCCTGCAGCGTGTGGAGACCTGGGGAGGAATTGGACCCACTGAGACCCTCAGAATTGTGTCCCAGTTCCACGGAGCCCCATTCCAGCCCTGCAGAGCCCCAGAGTCTGATGGACACCCACAGAGCCTCATCCCAGCCCCTTGGATCCGCATGGATGCACATCCCAGTGCCCCAGATCCGGCCCAGTCCCACGGATCCCCACTGCAGTCCCACAGGTGCAATGGCAGCCCCACAGATCCCCCAGCCCCGGCTCCCCGCCCTGAGCCCCGCTCTGGCTGTGCCGCTCCTGCAGCATCAGCAGCTCCCTGCTGGCCCCGTGCCGGTGCCGCTCCTTGTGCCGGCTCCGGCCATCCCAATATCCCGGCTCGGCTCCGGCCGCCATCCCCGGCGGCTGCGGCTCCGCCCAGCCCCGCTGGCTGTGGCGGTGCTGGAAGGGGATCCCATCCAGGGACCCCATGGACAGGAACTGGGGGAACCCCGGGCCGGGCTCCGACAGCGCCACGGGCAGGGACCGCAGAGAGAGGAGAACTGGGGGGACACGGAGATTTGGGGTCTGGGGGGTCACGGGTGAAGGAAAGGGGGAACAGGGAGAGCTGGGTAAGCAGGGAAGGCGGTTTGGGGGTTCCAGGGTTGAGAAAAGGGGAGGGTGGGGATGGGTAGATGTGGGATTGGTGTGATGTCCTACTTTCAGGCAGATTTGGGAGAAAACCTCCTAAGGCGCCCTCCCTCCCCTCCCCCAACCGGTTTGGGAAAAACTTCCTCAGAGAGAAGTGGAAAGAAACCTGTTTATTAAACAGGCAAAGCACTCCCCAGCACAATAAATTGAACAATACCCGATGACAGGAACTTTGTGCTGCTTTGGGGAGATGACAAATTACAGAGCAGGTCCCCCCCCGAAGATAGTTGCTGTGTTCAGTTGCTCAGTTCCTCAGGCACCGGGAGAAAAAGGAGTTGCTGCACAGGGCTGGTCTTGGTGGGGTGGGTCCCAGGTGGAAGCCCCCTGGCACTTCCCTCAGGTCCTCAGTCCAGAGAGATATAAACAGTCGCGAAGAGAGGCAAAAAAAAAAAAAAAAAAAAAAAAAAAGGGAAAAAAAAAAAGAACAAATACTTCAGCTGGCTACAAGACCTACAGCTAACTAACTAGCGACAGCTAACTAACTGGGAAAAAAAAAGCAGAGCCTCTCTCTGTCTTGCCATGTGCTGAACTCCCCCACTTCAAGGCCACTCTGAGGAGCAAAGTTTTCCTGGGGAAAAAACAAACCATGCTTCCCTCTCCCCTTTGCTCTCAGACCCAATATTAAAGGTACAGGGTGTAATATCTGGCATCACCCAAAAGACGACAGGGGATACAAACATTATAATGTCACCCTAGGACATGTGGTTAAGTGGGTCCCTGTAGTCAGGAAATGGAGCTCCAAGGCTGTCAGGTGTCCCCATTCCCATCAAAATGTGGGAAAACCCAGGATGGCTGGGAATAGGAGTCCCGAGTGTCCTCAGTGACTGGGGAAGGATGGGCTGGGTGCTGGGAATGGCAGGAATAGTAGTCCAGGGGTCCCAGGGTCAAAGAAAATGGTGGGCTTGGGAGAGGTCAGGTGGCCAGGAAAAGGGTTTGGGGGTCCTGGTGCCAAAAGTGGCTGCTCCCAGTATCAGCCCAGTTTCTCCCCCTGTGGGGTTCCAGTTTCTTCGGCACTCCCAGTATGAGCCCAGTTGCTGCCAGTCCTTCCCCATTATGATGCAGTTTGCCCCCAGCATGGTCGAGGTTCCTCCCACTTTCATCCACTTGCTCCCAGTTGCCCCTTCTATGGTCCCAGTAACTCCCAGTATGATGCCAGTATCTCCCAGAATGGTCCCAGTCATGCCCAGTTGCCCACAGTGTAGACCAGTCACTCCAACCTGCTCACAGCAGTTCCCAGCATGGTCCCACTTCTCCCCAGTGTGCCAGTTTGAAAACAAAACCAACAGGAGATCCCAAGTAAGAACTGTTCCATGACTCATTTCTCATAACTCTGGGGGGATATCTTCTGTTAATGGACCAGCTGTTCAAACCAGGTGCGGCAGTGTTCTTTATCTCTTCCACCACCCACACTCCCTCCAGGGAGATATCTTCTGTTAATGGGCCATTGAGTCTCACTGCATCACTGATCAAATTCCATCATCCCATTGGGAGATGCTCCACCCAGGAGGAGGAGCCAAGCATTCCTACCTGGATATAACCTGAGATTTCACACACCAGAAGCAGCCTGTTTCCACTGCTGTTTTCCAGACCCATCTACACCACCACTGGACCTTCAGAGGAAAACTGCACCCTTCTACAGGATCATTGCTTCAACAAAACCACATCTGTGACTCCAGGAGGACTGCAGCCACGATTTGATTGCACTGCTACCAACACCCTGCCTAAGTGGGTCTCAGGTTGTATTCTGACTCTGTCAGCATCTTTGGTTTTTTTTACTACTACATTTTTAGTTTAATTTTCCTACTAAAGCACTGTTATTCCTATTTCCATATCTTTGCCTGAGAACCCATTAATTTCAGAATCATAATTCAGAGGGAGGGGGTTTATATTTTCCATTTCAAGAGAGTCTCCTGCCTTCCTCAGCAGACACCTGTCTTACCAACCCAAGCTTGGCCCAGATATCCTGGGGGGTCCCTGGGCTGGGTTTTTTGGCGGGGGGATGTTTGGAGAATGAAGAACTCCAAAGCTGAGTGGAAAATGCCTCTTGGGGGGACATTGGGGGGGTCCCAGTGGTGGCTGCCAGCAGAGGCAGCCTGGAGGAGCAGAGCCCTGTGTCCCCCAGGACCCCAAAGTGGGGAGCCCAGAGAGGGGGGAGGGCCACAATTCACTCAATATGCTCATCCCGTGTTTTACTCCAAACCAGGATTTCCCATTACTGAAATCTTAGCTGGATGGAAAAGGAGGCTGAGTGGAAAGTAAAGATGCCCCAGGACAGCCAGGCAGGTAAGGAGGAGGTCACTGCCCCCTTCCCCCTCTCTCCTGCTCCATCTCACAGACCATCATGGCCCCTGGCTGCAGGACAACCCCACTGCCGATGCCATCCTGCCAAGGAATCACTGGGGGGACCTTCTTGCCCTTCCCTCTGGCAAGGAGGTAAAACCCATCCTTTTCCTGTCTTTCTTCCCCCAGACAAGGAGCTGAGGATGGAGATCCAGAAGGACAAATCACCACAGCAGAATCCTATGGAAAAGGCTTGTTTTAGCACCTCCACTGTGGACGAATACAACAGGGAGGAAAAGCCCCAGAGATCCCGCAGGAGGAGGGGCTCAAAACCCATTCCAGGCTTCTCTGAGGAGGAAACACCCACCCTTTGCCGGGAAGGTGGACAGGGCTTCAGCCAGGGCTTAGAGCTATTCCATGAGCAGCGTAGTGGTGGGGAGAAGCCCTACAAGTGCGTGGAGTGTGGAAAGGGCTTTAGCAAGAACTCCCTCCTGATCAGACACCAGCGGATCCACACCGGGGAGAGGCCCTACAAGTGTTCCGAGTGTAGGAAGAGGTTTCAGACCAGCTCCAATCTCCTCCTTCACGAGCGCACTCACACAGAGGAGAGGCCCTTCCGCTGCCCCGACTGTGGAATGGGCTTCAAGCTCAACTCCCATCTCATCACCCACAGGCTCATCCACACTGGGGAGAGGCCCTATGAGTGTGGGGAATGTGGGAAGAGCTTCAGCCAGAGATCCAACTTGATCCACCATCAGAACATCCACGCTGAGGAAAGGCCATACAAGTGTGGGGAATGTGGGAAGGGCTTCAACCAGAGGTCCCAGCTGATCAGCCACCAAATGCTCCACACCGGGGAGAGGCCCTACGAGTGTTCCCAGTGTGGGAAGGGGTTTCAGACCAGCTCCAATCTCCTCCTGCATGAGCACACCCACACAGAGGAGAGGCCCTTCCGCTGCCCTGACTGCGGGAAGGGCTTCAACCGCAACTCCACCCTCATCACCCACCAGCGCACCCACACTGGGGAGAGGCCCCACAGTGTCCCCAGTGTTGGAAGAGCTTCTCCAGGAGATCTTCCTTGACCAAACACCAGCAAAGGCACCAGTAAGGGAAGTCCTGGAAGTGCCCTGTGGGAAGAGCTTTGTGTGCTGCTGCAACTTCATCCTACATCAGAGAACCCACATTGGGGAGAGCCCTACTGACCCACAGTTCCCTGTGATTCTTCCTGGGAAGACACGTGTCCCTTTCCCTGCCCCTGGAAATGATGTGAGATGAGATTTAAGGACATGAGAGTCTGGACATAGCATTGTCATTGTATTTGATTCCATGTCTGGTCATTGGGCCAGGAAAGGAACTCTCTCACTCCCCAAGGCAAAGGGTGTCCTGTCCAGGCAGGAGGAAATACATAGCTGGGAAGAGCCAGTTGATGTTTTTGTAATTTTCCCTTTATATGGTTTGTCTTATCCCTTCTGATATCAATATTGTTTCTGTTCCTTTTTGTTCCTTATCTTGTCTCTGTTCCCAGTAAATTGTTCTTATCCCAGCCTGGGATCTTTGCCTTTTGTACTTTCAATGGGAGGCTGGAGGGCAGTGAGCAGTGACACGGTTTTAGTGGGAGCAAAAAATTTGGGAATCCCGTTCCTAAAGTCCAGCCCATGGAAACCGAGCATCCCAGCTGGTGCCAGCCCTGGCTGCCCTGGAACAGCCTTGGGAGCGCGTCCCTGGCTGAGGCTGTGGGAACCTCTTCCCTCTGGTTCCCAGAGACAGGACTGGAGGGAAGGGCTGGAGCTGAGTCAGGGAAGGTTTGGGTTGGATCTGAAGAAAAGGTTTTTCCCCCAGAGGCTGCTGGGGCACTGAACAGGCTCCCAGGGAAGGGTCCCAACTCCAGGGCTCTGGGAGCTCCAGCAGTGTTTGGACAGCGCTGCCAGGCCCAGGCTGGCATTGTTGGGGTGTCCTGTGCAGGGCCAGGAGTTGGACTCGAGGATCCTGGAGACCTCCCAGGGCTTTCTGGGGATGCTAAAGAGCCCTGTGCTCAGAGGCAGTCACAGCCATTCCATGGGGACATCCCAGAGCACCTTGGGCTGCAAAGGCACCCATCTGTCACAGGCACTCACAGGGGCTCCATGGTGACATCCCAGGAGTCCCCAGGCTGCCAAAGAGTCGGGATGTCCCAGACACTCCCAGGGGTTCCTGTCATGGGCAGAGTGGGAGCCTCAGGCAAAACCTTGATTTTTTCATTGGAGAAACTCCTGCTGAGTCATGAGGTGGAGAAATGATACCCAGCAGCCACCACAGATCCTCAAACCCGTCCAGGATGCCTAGGACATTTTAAAATCCATCTATGAGAGGAGACTGGGAGCAGCTGGATCCAATCCTGAGCCCAAAAACTCTATCAAAAGTTTATGTGTAAAAGACTGGACAGGTGGAATTGAACCAAAATGCAATTTATCCCACAGGATTAACAATGGAATAACAGGTATATTTCTATAAATACAGCTATGATTGATTCTGATCACAATTAGAATGCTTTATTTACACCACAGAGTATATTTTTAAGAAAAAGAGTTATTTACACCACAGTATAGGAGCTATAAAAATTATTAGAATATAGTGCTCTAGGAAGCAATTCTCAAGCAAAACAGGCCTTGTTGGAGTTGTTTCAGCCCATTCCTGGCAGAGCCTCCTGCTCCAGCAGGAACTGCCTTTCCTGTGCCAGCACCAGGGCAGATCCTGCTGCAGGAAAAGCCCCAGGCCAGCCCCAAGACAGTGAAGGCCTCGGGCACATGTGCAGAGTGCCATGCTGGGAGCTGTGCCAGGGAGAGCCTGAGGCACCAAAGGCACCTTGGCAGCAGCAGCTGCTCCGAGGCCATGGCCACAAGCCTCCCTTGGCAGCCCGGCCTGGTGGCCAGCACTGCAGAGCTGCTGCTGCTGCTTCAGGGCTCCTTTCTGCCTGGGCTCTGTCCCAGCCCACAGAGTGTGACCTCAGCCCTGCGCCTGGCACAGCCGCTGCGCCTGAGCCCTGCAAAGCCTCAAGGTCACCTGGGCCAGCCTGGCTCTGTCAGCCCCTGGGGAAGGCAGGGCCAGCAAAGGCCAGAGAAGGGGCTGCCTTTGCCTGCTGCATGTGGGCTCCAGCAGAGACAAGGAGGAGTCAAGGCAGTGCATGGAGTCCAGGGAGCAGCCCCTTCTCCCCATGCAATCCTGCAATGGTTTGCATGGGAAGAGCTCTGCAGGGCTCACCTCATCCAAACCCCTGCCATGAGCAGGGACATCTTTGAGCAGCTCAGGTTGTTCAGAGCCCTGTCCCAGCTGGACTGGAATGTTTCCAGGGATGGGGCATTGATCACTTCCCTGGGAACCTGTCCTGCTGGATCACAATCTCTCCTTATCTGAACCTCCCTTCCTTTAGTTTAAAACCACCACCCTTTGTCCTATTGGGACAGGCCCTACTAAAACCTTTGTCCACCCTTGCATTTCCCATGAGCCGGGTTTCCATGGCAATTGCCATGCCAGGTGACCCAGGGGTGGTGTCCCAGTGAGGGCTGCCATGGAAACAGTGCCCAGCCCTGCCCCTTTCTGTCTGCCTGAGCTGGCCTTTGGCCCTGGCAGTGGCGTTTGCTGCTGGTTCCACGGGGCCTGAGCAGCCAGCGCGGCACAGGGCAGGTGGCCATGGCACAAGCCCCCACAAGGGATCCCCTCTGCCTCTGGGCACTGACACCAGCCCTGAGCAAGGCGCTGCCACACTGGGCTCAGTGCAGTGTCCATGGCCACAGCCCCTTGCAATGGCCCAGGGCAGCTTGGGATGATGATCCAGCCTCACTCCTGGCCCAGGCCAGGCCTGCAGTGCCCTTCCCCACAGCCTGGCTGCACAGAAGCACTTCCAGGGCTCTCTGCATTTCCCTTGCCCTCACTCTTGCCTCACTCACACACCTCCCAACAACCCAGCTAGAGCTTTGAGCTGCAAGGAGTTCAAAGCTTGTCTGTCCTTGAGCAGTTGGTCTAATTCTGCCTTCAGCCAACTCTGGATTTGTGTTTATGGTAGAACTTCCTGTGTGTCTCAAACATTCCTTGCATGGTTCTGCCTTGGGGAAGGGGAACCTCCTTGGTGGCACCTTGGGCTTAGCACAGACATGAGGAGATTGTCTGAAACTTTGGAGTTTTAGATTTCTAAAAAAGGTAGAAAACCCCTCTTTTCCTGAGTGCAGGCAGTTCTTTGAGCAAAGCAGTTCCCAGATGAGTGAGGAGAGACAGGATGGGGTTGGGGAATGTGGAGCAAGGCTGTCCACACTGGGTCAGACCTCAAGGCACAGCTTCTCTGAGCAGGCCAGGCCTCCTGAGGAGAGACCCTTGGTCAATATCAATCACTAAATACTGCAATCACTCTTGTGTAATAAGAAAATTTTTAAAAATATGCCCTTAAAAATGGAATACATATTTCCAAAACGTTTTTCAACTATTTCTCCATAAGTGCAGCAGGATATTTTCCTAATGAACTGCACCAGACCAGAGGGAAATCAAGGCACAGCCATGGTTTCCCATGACTTGCTTGATCCTATTGAGCCCCATGGTGCATTTGGTGCTGACCTCTGGAACCTCAGGGCCTGAGAGGAGATTGCACAAACCTTGCCATGAGTAAAAGTCAGAAGAAAACACAAAAGTGTCTCAAAGCATTAATGTGTCCCACTGATTTCCATGCCCAACACAGGCTCCTCATGGAGTCCTTGCAGCAGAGAATTGGAGGCCATGATTGCACAAAACCTTAATCGAGACTCAGTTACAAAAAAGAAATTCTTAAATTACCCCTGAGTACTCAGAAGTATGAATGATCCCTACTGAGTATTTTTACTGACCAAGAATCCCATGGGACCTGATAAAGTACATAGTTGGGGAAATGATTGCACAAACTTTTCCTAGAGTCAGTCAGAAAAAGAAACACCAAGTATCCTAAAATAACTGAAGTACCTTGAAGCCTTAATGAGCTGCAGTGAGTGTTGTTACTGACAAACCCTCTCAAGGGACTCATTAAAGCAGAGAATTGGAGGCCAGGATTGCACAAACCTCTCAGAGACTCCAAGGCAAAAGCCAAACCCAAAGTCCTTGGAAAAACCTGCAGTCCCTGGCAGCATGAAGGAGCCCCCCAGGGCCATTGCTGACCAAGGCTCCTTCCCCAGGGACTCCTTCCAGCACATCCTGGAGGCCACTGGCATGGGAGGGGGATGCTGAGGGCAGCACAAGGGGCTGACAGTGCCCAGCCTTGCTGGGGCTGTGCCAGGAGGCCCCAGGGCCTCAGGACAAGGTGTCTCCTCAGTGTCCTTGATGGCACAGAGGCTGCTGTGGCCCAGGGCACCAGGACTTGGCTTCTCTTTGTCCCCACCTGTCATCACTGCCTGCAGTTCTCTGCTCTGCCTGGGGCCTGGGGACACTTTCTGTGTCGTGTCCCTCAGTGGGACCCATTAAAACTTCCAGAAATTTTGGATTTTGAATCTAAATTTGAGTTGTGGACAAGTTTTCGATCACACTCTGGGGACTGAGTCTGGCGCAAACAGCACAAAAGCCCTGATAGGGTCATTAAAGTCCTTGTGCTGTGTCTGTGCTGTGAGCTGAGACACGAGGCACAGAGGACAATCCTGACAACCAAGAAGAGCTTAAAAACACATTTCTCTGGATGAGCAGCTCCTGTGCAAAGCCCAGCAGGGCTGAGGCACTGCCTGCAGCCACCCCGGGCACAGAACACAGGCACAGAGAGCTTCAATCACTCAAGGCTGGGAAGGTGCTGAGAAGGGACTGGGGGAGAATCACTGCCAGCCCTTGGCACAGGAACCTCTGGCTGCAGGACAATGCAGCTGCAGCTCCTGCAGTGATCTCCTCACGCTGCAACATCCCAATGCCTACAGACTCTGTGAGTACAACTCTCTGAGTATTTCTGGTGCAGGGGAGGTGAAATGCTCCTGAAGATCTGACACAATGAGGGCTTCTGCCCACTCCCAAAATATTTCCTAGAATAGGATTTACTTTAAAATGAGGACATTTCTTAAGACTATTCTTAGGACTATTTCTTAAGACTATTAATATTATCTAATTATCTATTATCTAAATATTATCTATTTTTTTCTAATATTAGATACTGGGTAGAGGAAGAAAAAATCATAAAGGCATCTTTAATTTTGACAAATCCCAGGGACATCTCAGCTCTTAGTGATCAGGCTTAGTCTGAGCTGTCCTTTCTCTAAGCTGCCAACAGAACCTGCCCCCAGCCAGTGCCCTGCAAACAGGCAGGGTTCTGTAGGGCCAAGGAGAGTGCACAGAGATTTGGGGTCTGGGAGTGCTGGCAGGGAGATCTCAGGCACAGGGAGACACCTACAGGAGGAAAATCTCCAGGAAGCAGAGAGAAGATGAGGCAATGAGAGAAAACAAAAGCCAGAAATGTGGCGGAAGGGAGAGTTCAGAGATCTCCATAGGAGCCCCTGCAGTGCAGCCCCTCCCTCTGACCAAGCCCCCTCCCTCCTGTCCCCCAGCCAAGCCTCTGCCCTCAGGGCCAGGGCTCCAAGGCGTGCAGCCCCTCCTGCAGCAGAGCCGTGGGGCTGGAGAGATAGGTGGGAATCCTAAAAAGAAAACTGCAGGACTCTGGAACACAAAAGGGTGTCTCTTTGTTCCAGGGGTGGGTGTATGGGAAATGGCTTTGATTTTGGTTACATTTGTTGCCTCTAAGTCTTCTCTGTCCTTTTCTCCATGGCAGTACCCAATGCCCAGAGACAGCAAATGTCCAACAGCAGCTCCATCAGCCACTTCCTCCTGCTGCCATTGGCAGACACGTGGCAGCTGCAGCTCCTGCACTTCTGCCTCTTCCTGGGCATCTCCCTGGCTGCCCTCCTGGGCAACGGCCTCGTCATCAGCGCCGTAGCCTGCGGCCACCTCCTGCACAGCCCCATGTTCTTCTTCCTGCTCAACCTGGCCCTCACCGACCTGGGCTCCATCTGCACCACTGTCCCCAAAGCCATGCACAATTCCCTCTGGGACACCAGGACTATCCGCTATGCAGGATGTGCTGCACAGCTCTTTTTCTTTACGTTCTTCATGTTAGCAGAGTATTTCCTGCTGACCGTGATGTGCTACAACCGCTACGTGTCCATCTGCAAACCCCTGCACTATGGGACCCTCCTGGGCAGCAGAGCTTGTGCCCACATGGCAGCAGCTGCCTGGGCCAGTGCCTTTCTCAATGCTCTCATGCACACGGCCAATACATTTTCCCTACCCCTGTGCCATGGCAATGCCTTGGGCCAGTTCTTCTGTGAAATCCCACAGATCCTCAAACTCTCCTGCTCACAATCCTATCTCAGGGAACAGGGGCTTTTTGTTATAAGTTCCTGTTTTGTAATTGGCTGTTTTGTGTTCATTGTTTTCTCCTATGTGCAGATCTTCAGGGCTGTGCTGAGGATCCCCTCTGAGCAGGGACGGCACAAAGCCTTTTCCACCTGCCTCCCTCACCTGGCTGTGGTATCCCTGTTTATCAGCACTGGCACATTTGATCACCTGAAGTCCCCCTCCATCTCCTCCCCATCCCTGGATCTGGCCCTGTCAGTTCTGTACTCGGTGGTGCCTCCAGTCCTGAACCCCCTCATCTACAGCCTGAGGAACCAGGAGCTCAAGGCTGCAGTGTGGACACTGATGACTGGATGGTTTCATGAACATTAAACTGCTGTCCAATTTCTGCAAATCACTTTTAGTAAAAGTCATCTTTGACACTTCTTGTTTGTTTCATTTTTAGAGTTCATTTACTTTGGGGTTTTTTTTAATATTGCCCTAAAGAAATGTCATTGTTTGTGCCATTTCTCATTTTGTTTCTTTCCAACTTCCCTCTGGCCACAGACAGTGTCAATGAGAGGCTGCACTCTTGGTGGCTCTAAAGCAACTAAACAATCTCCCAGCCAAGTTTTCTGCAGAGATCCCCCTTTGGTTCCCTTCTCAGCAGCTGCAGCAGCAATGTCTGTGTGCAGAGCTGGGGGCAGATCAGTGCTGGCACAGCAGCTGTGCCCAGCAGCAGCAGCAGCAGCCCTTGGTGTTGCCAGTGCTGCTGCCGTGGCCCTGCCCCGCTGCCCTGCTGGCCCTGGTGTTGCTGTAGGGCCTGAGTGCTCTCGGGGCCGGGCACAGTGCTGGGGGTGGCAGTGCCGGGGCTGCAGCAGGGACAGGCCATGGGCACTGCTGGGGCAGCGCTGACACCTCAGGCCAGGGCCTGGGGGCTGCAGGCTCCTTGCCCAGACTCTCTCCAGAACACTTTGCCCAGGCCAATGCTGAGCACAGAAAAGCCCCGGGAGCAGCCCCAGGCTGGCCGTGGGCAGGCTGGGGGCAAACAGCATGGCTGGGGCTCTGCAAGGTGCCTGGGGGAGACAAGGGGAAGGAGCAGCAGAGCCGGGGCTGATCCATCCCCACTGTGCTGGACACCCCAGGGCAGCGTCCCACAGCGTCCTCATGCACCTGCCAACAACATCCCCCCTCTGCAGCCCTGGCCTCTCCCCCAGCTCACACATGTGCCGCATCCTTGCAGGCACAGACACGGCAGCACTGCCTCAGGAGCCCCTGTTTGCACTGCCCAGAGCAGGCGTCAGCACCCCCATGGTGTTGCTGTGGGGAGATGAAGCTGAGGGAGCACAAATGCCATCAGCCCCTGGGGCCAGCAAGGGCTGGGGGACAGCAAGGAAACCACTCAGGTTTGTGGTGGCCTCTGAAGTCACACAGAAAGTTTGTTCCCATCAGCTGGGAGTTTCCTGTGCCACTGCAGACGTTGTTGCTCAGAGCCAGGGCTGTCTGGCAGCCACCCCCACACGTCCCTGAGCATTTCCTTCTCTGCACCTTGGCTTTCTTTTCTCTTACTGCTACAATTTTTTTCTTCTTGCCCACCCCTGTTCCCTCTCCTGCAAACAGCCCATCCCTGGTTGCCATTTCCTCTCTGGCCCCACTCCCCATTTCAGTTCCTGACTTGGCACCATGGGAACGTCCCTTGGAGAGCAGGATCATCCTCCAAGTGTTTCAGGAATTGTCTGCAGGCTCCTGCAGTGCCTCGTGCTGCTCCCTTGCCAGAGCCACCACAGGCCAGGGTGGCTCATCTGGCCTGGTGTGTCTGGCTGTGGGGCTCCCTGTTGTGGGCAAGGAGGAGGAGCTGCAGAGGCTCTGCAGGACTGACAGGATGAGTTTGGGGACTGTGAGGAGAAGCTGAGGGACCTGGGCTGCTGGGCCTTCTGAAGAGGAGGCCCAGGGCTCATCCTGCAACTGCTGCAAGAGTGGTTTCAGAGAATCCAAGAATCATCAAGGTTGGAAAAGTCTTTGGACATCATCAAGTCCAACCTGTGCCCTGACACTGCCTTGTCTCCCCTGAGCCTCCTCTTCTCCAGGATAAACAACCCCAGCTCCCTCAGCCACTCCTCAAAGGACTCGATCCTCGGACCCCTCCCCAGCCTTGTTGCACTTCTCTGGACACACTTCAGCCCCTCCATGGCCTTCCTTAATTTGGGGGCTCAGAACTGGACACAGCACTCGAAGTGCTGCCCACCCAGTGCCGAGCACAGTGGAAGAATCACTGCCCTGCTCCTGCTGGCCACACTGTTCCTGATCCAGGCCAGGAGCCATTGGCCTTCTTGGCCACCTGGGCACACTGCTGCCTCATGTCCAGCCTGCTGTCCATCAGTCCCTGCAGGTCCCTTTCTCCCTGGTTGCTATCCAGCCACTCTGTCCCCAGCTTGTAGCACTGCAGGGGTTGTTGTGGCCAAAGTGCAGGACCCAGCACTTGGACTTGTTAAACCTGACATTGTTGGATTTGGCCCCTGGATCCAGCCTGTCCAGGGCCCTGTGCAGAGCCCTCCTTCCCTCCTGCCCTCCAGCACATCAACACTCCCAGCCAGCTCTGTGTCACCTGTGAATTTGCTGATGATGGACTCAATCCCCTCACCAGATCATCAATGCAGATACTGAAATCCACGCTGGCTGGCTCGGATCCTTCAGCCATCCTGTGGGTGCCATGTGATGGCACTCAAGGTGATCTGTTCCATAACCTTGCCCGGCACTGAGGTCAGGCTGACAGGCCTGGAGTTCCCCAAATCCTTCTTCCAGCCCCTCTCAGGGATGGGGTCATATTGGCACCTCCAGGCCTCTGGGAGCTCCCCAGTGAGCCAGGACTGATGAGAAATGATGGGAGCACCGTGGGGAGCTCATCCAGAAGCTCCCTCATCCCCCTAGGATGGATCCCATCTGGTCCCAGAGACCCCTGTGAGCACCTGAGTGGCTCAGCAGGTCACCAGCTGCTTCCTCCTGGATTACAGGGGGGCTCTTCTGCTTCCTGACCCATCTCCTAGCTCAGGTCAACACTTGACAGGACAACCTGTCTTATTGCTGAAAACTGAGGCAACGAAGGGGTTAAGTACCTCATCTTTGGTAACCATATCCCCCCCAATAAAGAATGGAGGCTGTTGTTACCCCTCTTTTTGCCATCAATGTATTGATAAAATAATTTTTATTTTCCTTCACAGAAGCAGTCAAGTTAAGTCTTAATTTGGCTTTCACTTCTCTAATTATTTTTGCATGACCTAACAACATGCTTAAAAATTTCCTGAGTTGCCTGACCTTCTCTCAAAGGTGATGCCCCCTCTTTTTTCCCCTGAGTTCCTGCAAAATTCCATGCCCAGCCAGGCCAGTCATTCTCTTTATTTGATCAGACTTTGTCACAGACGGGCAAGTTGTTCCTGCTCCTTCAAGATTTCATTCTTGAAGTGTGTTCATCCTTCCTGGACACCCTTATTCATAAGGGCTGTTTCCCTTAAAAAAATCAGTACCTGTTTCATTACTCCCCAAATCGGCATCCTGAATAGGCTGAAGTCTGCTCTCCGTATGTCCAGTGTAGAAGTTTTGTTGATGCCCCTCCTTCTTTCGCAGCATATTTAAAAACTCAATAATTTCATGGTCACTGTATCCCAAAGAGCCTCTGACCACCACATCCCCCAGCAGCCCTTCTCTGTTCGTGAACAGCAGGAGACAGAGCTTTCCTTGGCAGTGGGAAGAGAAGGAAACCTCCCCCAAGTGCAGCTTGGAAGGTTCAGCCTGGAGGTGAGGAGAAAGAAAAGTCCCTCCCAGGGTAGAATTGTGGTGCACGAGGTGTCCCAGGTGTCCCAGCGTGAGGCTGGGCCATGGCCTGGCTCTGTGTGCCAGGAGCTGGCAGCGCTGGGTGCAGGGAGCCCAGGGAGGGCACAGAAATGCTGGGCTGAGAAATGCTGGGGGCACAGCCAGATGGGCGTGTGCAGCCGCCCAGGGCACAGCAGCAGCACGCACAGGGGGCACAGCCTGCAGGACACATGGCCAAGGGCTGGGCACGGCTGGCAGGGCCACAGGCACCCAGGCCTTTGTCCCCTGGGCTCTGGCAGCGCCTCTGGAGGCCCCACTGAAGGAACTTTCCTTTCAGGAGCTGCACTTTGGTGCTCCCTGGCCCCTCCCTGAGGAGGCTCGCAGGGGTTGCAGTTTGGTGACATTTGTCCTTGCTGCCCCTCCCATCCCAGTGCCCCACAAACAGCCCCGAGCCACCCGTGAGGGACAGGCCCTGCTGTGCCAGGCCTGGGCTCAGGGCTTGGCCTTTCTGCTTCCTCCAGCCAGCCCAGGCCTTGCTCAGCATTGCAGTTCCTGCTCACAACCTTTGGCTCCCTGCAATCCTGGCCTCAGGGATCGGCTCTCACCAGTCCCTGGGGAGCCTTTGGCACTCCCTGCCCTCAGTGGGGCCCAGTGATGCTCCAAGGGACTTGGAGTTTTGCTTCTGACTCCTTGAGCAGCTTCTTCAACCTTCTCTCAGTGCCTGAGGGTCCTGGAGTCAGCTCCTAATCCACTGTGGGGCTCAAGAAAATACAGAAAGTCCTCAGGAGCTCCTTTTCTTCCTTCAATTGTCTTTGAGTCTACAGGGTTTGTGCAGCTGATTGGAGTCAGTTTGGAGTTCTGTTAAGAAGAAAGATTTCAAAGTGCACCTCATGATTTCTGATTTTTAAATCAAGGATGCAATTTTTTATTTTACCCTTAAGAGAAAAGATGTCAGAAGCATTTCCCAAGTGATCTTGATGCTGCATGTCTCCTCGGGAGATCTGGGCATGGAGAAGAATGAGCCCCTTGCAGGCTGACCCTTCTGTAACAACCTGCTCCTCAACCCCCACCTCACCATATCTGACATCGCCCACCGGGGACTGAAATCCAAAAACATTTAAAAAAGAGAGGCATTTTTCTTTAAAAATAAAATTGAAAAATTTAATAAAACTATAATGGCATTTTTCCTACTTATAATACTATTATTCTAAGCTTTTATTATCTATTTTTATATTTATATTTAAACATTCCATACATTTATAACAATCGAAAAGGTAATGGTCATTGGTTCTAAGTAACACATTTCCCTTCATTCATTAACTGACCACTCCTGGCTGTTGATTTCTCCCTCTCTATGCTAATTAGCCCTAATTTTTGTCCTTTTGTCACTTTTTGAGCATTTTCTCAGAAAGGGTAAAAGGGGCCATCTTGGGGTCCATGGAGACATTTCTGGGGCACTTTTTGGGGCAGTTTGGGGTCTCGGGAGGGAATTCGGAGAAAACTTAGGGGTCTGGAGGAAACTTAGGGGAGCCGGAAGGGAATCTGGAGAGGCACTTAGGGGTTCTGCATGACAACTCGGGGTGCGGGGGAGCACTCGGGGGTCCACGGAAGGGAATCTGGGGAACCCTCGGGGTCCGGGGGGGCACTTGGAGGGCTCTGACGGGTCTCTCTAAGGCGAGGGGCATGACGGGAGTTGTAAGCGCGGGAAAACAACGATTTGAAGGGGCCCCGGAGCATCACGGGAGTTCCAAGTGCAGCTCCAATGGCCCCCGGTGGGACGCGGAGCATGACGGGAGGTGAAGTCACAGCTCGACTAGCGCCCTATGGCCGCCGCGGAGAATGCTGGGAGCTGTGGTCCCGTAAGTGCATCGAGAGGGGCGTTTGGAGGTCCGGGAAAGTACTTGAGAGACATTTTTGCATCCGAGCCGCGAGTGCAGGTGATCACGGGGGATCTTATACGGTTGAGGAGCGTTTAGGGGCAGCCTGCGGAGCTCCTACCCGGCTGTTTATGTCGCGGGGCACGGCAAGAGCTTTAGGCGCGACCCTGTGTTATGAAGGGATCTGAGGGCGTGGGGGATGATAGGAGATGAATTCTCAGAAGTGCCCATAACGGGCATCCATGGGCTTAGGAGAATACAGGGGATACGGGGACACTTTTGTGGGGTTGGAAATGGGTGCGGAGGGGACATTAGGGATCATGGAGGGTCCGGGGGAAACTAATGGGACATACGGAAAAGGATAACGAGGGTTCTGTGGAGCGCGGGGCATGACGGGCGTTGTAGTGCCATGTTCAATAAGGCTCCTTCGGGCCGCGGGGCATGACGGGAGTTATAGGCAAAAAGAAACGATGGCGGCCGACACCAGGCAGCAGCCCTGAGGTCCCGATCCCGGGCGCTGATTGGCTGCAGGCGGTGATGGGCGGAAGCCTCGACAAATGGGAGACGGCGGAGGCGGGAACAGCCCATTCAACCCCTCCAGTCCTTTCCAGTACAGCTCAGTTCGTCCCCACTACAGCCCAGTACAAGTCCCGTGCCTCCCAGTCCCTCCCAGTACCGCCCAGTCCTTCCCAATATGCCTGAGTTCATTCCCTTCCAGTTTCTCCCAGTGCCATCCGTAGCACACCCCAGTGTCCCCCAGTCCTTCCCACAGTGTTCTCAGTGTCCCCAATTTTTCCCAGTATCACTCACAGTATCCCAAATTTGCCCAGGATTGCCCAGTACCACTCCAGTATGTCCCGGTATCTCCCAGTATGGCTCAGTGTACCCCCACAGTCCATCCCAGTCTGCCCAGATTCCCCCTAAGCATTCCCGTGTTCCCAGAATGTCCCAGTCCTCTCCAGTGCCACTCCCAAATGTCCCAGTGTCTCCCACAGCATTCCCAGTGTCCCCCAGTATGTCCCACTCCTCCCCAGTGTTTCCAAGGAAACTTGAACTGCTCCCGGTTGCCGTGGCACCCAAACCCAGCAGCGGGGTCAGTGCAGTGTCCATGGGCACGCCCCTTGCAGTGGCCCAGGGCAGGTGGGGATGATGATCCCCCCTCACTGCTGGCCCAGGGCAGGGCTGCAGTGCTTTTGGTGGCACCTTGGGCTGGCACACACTTGGGCAGTGTGTCTGTTTGCAGTGGGGAAAATGAGGAGTTTTACATTGCTTCAAAAAAAGAAAAGCCCTTTTTTCCTGAGTGCAGGCAGCTCTCCAAGCAAAGCAGGTGCCAGGGGAGTGAGGACAGACAGGATGGGGTTGGGGAATGTGGAGCAAGGCTGTCCACACTGGGTCAGACCTCAAGGCACAGCTTCTCTGAGCAGGCCAGACCTCCTGAGGAGAGACCCTG
>JAJEOU010002365.1:6760-41155 GCA_021534815.1 Acrocephalus arundinaceus
TGGTCAGAAAAGATCATAAGCTATCATCTAGATAAAGTGATAGTGATCTCAAGAGGAATGAAGTAAGAGTGTGGCAACTACTGGCAATGGACCTACATCAGTTAATCTTAGTCTGTTAACAGTTAGTCACTCAATCTAAGATCCTTTTACGAACAAGGGCAAGGAACAAGAGCACCCAGAGGAAAATCCACCCTATTGCAATACAGACATGACGGATAGAATCTTTTCCCTCTGGACCTTCAGATTTTGAGAACTTTGATGATGACAAAGAGGATAAATTTTCAATATTCTTCTTTTATAAAATGTAATCAGAATTATAGAATGGTTTGGGTTGGAAGGGACCTTAAGGGTCATCGCATTCCACCACCTCCCATGGGCAGGGACACCTTCCATTATCCCAGGTTGCTCCAAGCCCTGTCCAACCTGGCCTTGGATACTTCAAGGGCCAGGGCCTCCCACCCCTGACTAAAACTCTTTCCCAACCCTCATCCAATCTCCCTCCTCCAGATTTGAACTATTCCTCTTTGTCCTATCATGACCTGCCCATGCAAAAAGCCACTTGCCCCATTATTTTAACCTGTTTCAGGCATTGGAAGGGCACCGGAGGTTTCCCCGAGCCTCCCAGGCTGAGAACAAATGTGCACAGACAGCAGATGGACAGACAGAACAGGGATCTCTGAGCCTGTGGGTGCACCAAGCAGGGCAGAAAACACGGTTAATAGTGCACACAGAAACTTTACTTCAACACCTCAGTCACATCAGCGTCGGTGTGGCCGCAGCAGAGCAGCGTGGGCAGGACAGAGAAGCCTCTGGCCCCAAGGCTACCTTTGGCCCAGCAGGAAATGCCATGGTCCACTGTAGCCCTGGATCCTGCTCATCTCGCTGCTGCTCAAGCTTTTTTGTCCTTCATAAACTGCAGGAAGCCCTGCAGCAGATTCTGGACTTCCATCAGGATCTGGTGTGGGAATGCCATGGACAGTGATGTGCCCGAGGATGTCAGTGCTGGTCTCTTGCTGTACTCGGGGCTCAAGTTGATCTGTCCTCTGTTCCTCTGGTTTCACATGCCGCTCAGGGGCCAAGGTGACGACTGCCTCTGGGGCTGGACCAGCTCTTTCTGCTGGGCCCAGGCCCGTCTGGATCAGGATCCAGTTGTAGAAGTGCTGAACGGAGGTGTAGATCTCAGGGTGCCTGGCTCTGTCACAGCCTCTTCCCCAGCTGTTCATTCCCACCAGCCAGTAGTAGTTGACTCTGTTGTCCTTGCAGACGAGGGGGTGCCCGCTGTCCCCCTGTGCCAGGAGAGAGAGCTCAGGGGCTGTGGAGGGCTGCTGCTCACCCCGGGGATGGATCCTCTCCCCCAGCCCAGCTCTGGCTCCTCTCCCGGCCCGGCACTGGCTCCTCTTTCCCAGTCCCAGGGCTGGCTCCTCTCTCCCAGCCGGGGGCAGGCTCCTCTCTCCCAGCTCGGCACTGGCTCCTGTCCCCAGCCCAGCTCTGGCTCCTCTCCCCCAGCCCAGCTCTGGCTCCTCTCCCCAGCCCAGCTCTGGCTCCTCTCCCCCAGCCCAGCTCTGGCTCCTCTCTCCCAGCCCGGCACTGGCTCCTCTCCCCCAGCCCAGCTCTGTCTCCTCTTTCCCAGCCTGGCTCTGGCTCCTCTCTCCCAGCCCAGCTCTGGCTCCTCTCCCCCAGCCCAGCTCTGTTTCCTCTTTCCCAGCCCGGCTCTGGCTCCTCTCCCAGCCCAGCTCTGGTCCTCTCCCCAGCCCGGCTCTGGCTCCTCTCTCCCAGCCCAGCTCTGGCTCCTCTCCCCCAGCCCAGCTCTGTTCCTCTTTCCCAGCCCGGCTCTGGCTCCTCTCTCCCAGCCCAGCTCTGGCTCCTCTCCCCCAGCCCAGCTCTGTTTCCTCTTTCCCAGCCCGGCTCTGGCTCCTCTCTCCCAGCCCAGCTCTGGCTCCTCTCCCCCAGCCCAGCTCTGGCTCCTCTCTCCCAGCCCAGCTCTGGCTCCTCTCTCCCAGCCCGGCACTGTCTCCTCTCCCCCAGCCCTGCCAGTTCCACATTCCCGGCCCCGGAAGGTTCTGCTCAGGGCCCGGAGCCTCCAGGCCCTCAGCTGGGAGCAGCTCGAGGGCTCTCCCATCTCTGCACATGGGTCCCAGATGTGCAGAGAACAGATGTTCCGGGGTCACATCCACACTTTGCGTCTGCTGGGGGCACTGGATGGGCTTTGTGGGCAGGACCAGGCCTTGGGGACAAGGGCTCATAGGACAGGGACCTGCGGGTGGGGAAGGGAAGTGCAACCCCGGGATATGGGACAGGGGTGCTCAGACAGGGAAAGGAAGGGAAGCCCAGGCAGTGGTGGAGATCCAGCGATGGGGATGAGGGGGTCCCTGTGCTGCCGGGGGCTGAGGGACTCATCACACGCTCCTACCTGGCAGGTGTCGATGCTGCCCTCTGGGTACCCAACACACAGGCTGCGGGGGGGGATGGCCCCCGCGTACCACCGGCTGCTGTTGCAGAGCTCCATGTCCATCAGGTGGACCTTGGCCTCCTGCAGCACCATGCCTGCTCTCTGAGCTGTGGGCACAGAGGGGAATGAGCCCTCAGTAGGTATCCATCCCCTCCCCTCCCTGGGGCTCAGCCCCCTCCCCTTCCCCGGCCCAGCCCCTTGCCCACGGAGCGATGTTGCCCAGCTGTGTCCCTGCTGCGGGCCTGCAGGAGGAGCCAGAGCCATCTCTGCAGAGGCTTCCCAGGGCCAGCAGGAATTGTTTGGGTGGGAAGGGACCTCCCAGCTCATCCCGTTCCACGCCCCGTCTTGGCGGGGACTCCTTCCCCCAGCCCGGGCTGCTCCGAGCCCCGGCCCCGCTGCCGTCCTGCAGGCGGACTCTGTCTGCGGCCAGTCCGTGTCCTCGGGGTGCCCAGCTCGCCCTCGGAGCACACATCCTGTTCGGGAACTTACCTTTGGTCAAGCTCCAGCCAGCAATGTAGCAAGATTTCAGCTCCGAGATCCTGAGCGAGGCGTCGGGCACACAGCCCAGCTGGATGTAGTCGCTGCACTCCACGGGCCGGTCCAGCTCCAGCAGGGCGATGTCGTTCCTGGCCGTGGCAGGCACGTAGTGCTGGTGCACCAGGAGCCTCCGGATGTGTCTCACCTCAGCCTCAGGGCCCAGCCGAGTCAGATCTGTGGCCCCTATCACCACTTCCCACTTGGCGATGTCCCTGGGGAGGTACCTGATGGAGAGAGGGGTGACAGGGAGCAGAACCACGGGCTCCAGCATCTCCCGGCCTTCTGCTTCCCACGGCGGAGAGGGAAGCAGAGAGGAAAGAACCAGGATGGAAGTGGCACGTGGTGCTGTGACCTGGGCACCTGCCCGTGCTCTGGGGACAGCTCTGTCCCTGCTGTTCCTTACCCGCCCCTGGCGAAGCAGTGTGCCACCGTGAGGACCCACCGGGAGCTGAGCAGGACACCTGCACACATGTGCCACGTGCCGTTCTTCCAGGTGGCCTGGACACTGACGATGCCAGGCCAGGCCCCTGGCTGGACACCGGTGCCACCCTTAACACGGGATGAGTCAACAGCAAAAGCCACAGAGCCATGGTCAGAAGCCATGGGCCGGAGTCCGCAGGTCCTGCTGTAACACAAAGCCATCAGTGTTCTGCTCAGTAGCTGCTGCTGCTCAGGCTGAAAGTTCCGCAGTCATCCCTTCCTGCCGTGCTGAGTGGCAGGAGGACCAGGGACCCCTGAGGGGTGCATCTGTCCCCCCATTCTCTTGGAGCCCCGCAGACAGCTTGTGCCAGTAGCTGGGCACTGGCCAGGGACTGAGGTTTCTCCTCCAGGGACTGAGGCTGGAACATTGTAGTGTGGGTGTGGGGAACATTCCTACAGGGAACCCCCTAAGTGGGACCACTCACCTGCAGGTGCCCCCCAAGGGGCCAGCGAGGACCAGCAGGACGAGCACCCACAGAAAAGCCATCGGTGCCAGTGCAGGTGGCAGCAGCCAGAACTGAGGTGTCACCTCCAGTGCGGCCACCACCACAACACCCACAGCCTTCGTGGAACTCACAGCAGCCCCGGCCCAGAGCTGCTGTCACAGAAGGGCTGTTCTGTGTGCTGGGCATGGCAGGGAGGGGCAGCACAGAGTCATAGAGACATGGAATGTTCTGGGTGGAAGGGACTGTAATGACCGCCCAGTGCTGACCCTGCCATGGCAGGGACACCTCCCACTGTCCCAGGCTGCTCCCAGCCCCAATGTCCAGCCTGGCCTTGGACACTGCCAGGGATCCAGGGCGGCCACAGCTTCTCAGGGCACCCTGTGCCAGGGCCTGCCCACCCTCACAGTCAGAAATTCCTTCCTAACACCTAATCTAAATCTGCCCACCTTCAGCTTAAGGCCACTTTTTCTTGTGTCCTATCACTACATGCTCTTGTTCAAAGTACCCCTCCAGCCTTTTTCTAAACCCCCTTTAAGTATTGGAAGAGGCACCAAAGTCTCCCTGGAACCTTCTGTTCTCCAGGCTGTAAAACTGCAGTTCTCTGCTAGTTCACTTACATCTGCCTTTTACTTATGTTTATTTCAATCCATTTCATAAAGGCATCTGACTTCGATTAAACACCTTAATAATTGAAAGTTTCACTTTTTTGCTCTGTAATTTGTTGAAGTGGTTATTAGGAATCTTTGTCCTGGACATGTGTTTTATTTGTAGTTTGCTTTTAACCACTTCAAATTTTAGTCAGCTTTAAATCTAGGGCTGATGAACCTTTACTAACTGGCATTCTTCTTGCAGAAGAAACAAGAGCTTTTTGAGTTTCTTTGTAGAGTCAAGAAATGAAATATTAAAAACCTAAATATAGAGCATTTTTCCAATGGTCAAATCACATGTATTTTACAAAATATCTATGTATTTTACGAAATATCGCATCACTTTGTTTTCCACAGAATGGAGAAGAGACTTATGGCTTAGTGGAATAGCATAGTTTCCCACAAAGGCAGAGCAGACTAGTACAGAAAACTTGCAGCCCATGGGCTGGGCTCAATATTCTCTCCCAGCAGGCCAAAGGCATCTTCAGTGCACATCTTTTATTCATGCTGACGAGGAGTGGCAGGTTCCCTCACTGCAAGTGGTGAGCAGGGAGGAGCCTCTATGTAATAGATCATAACTTTAGGAACCCAGGTATTTAGTGGCTAGAGAAATAACATTTGTCTGTGCGCTAAGGATTTTTCCAAAGTCCAAGTCTCTGTGCCATTTATTGGCCTTTCTCTTTCAGCAGTGAATCTAGAGAGCAATATGGTGAAACAACTCCAGAGCAGTAACTCCCTCATTTTATTCTTGTCACAATTTGGGTTTTTTCCTGACAGGATGGATATATTGACTTCATGGAATACGTGGCTGCCCTCAGCCTTGTTCTCCGGGGGAAGATGGAGCAGAAATTGCGGTGGTATTTCAAGCTCTATGATGTAGATGGCAATGGCTGCATTGATCGGCATGAACTGCTCAACATCATTAAGGTGAATCTCCAAGGGTCTCTGTTCTTGCATCTTTCCTTAAAGACAAGTCACACAAGTAAGACCTTTGCTGTTTCCCATATGGATGATCATGGATGAGACCTTTAACATCATTCCTTCTCTGAGCAGAATTCCCCACCACCGTATAATGAAATAAGCAGACTTGACAGACTCTTTATCACCACAGCTTATGTTACAGCACAGCTAATCATAAAATTGTTTTAGCTGCTTGTGACCTAAATTGCACTTTCCAAGGTTTCAGACCCTGTGACTGTGAGTTGCTATCTCTGCAATGTGTCCTTCATATGTCCTTTTCCCCATGAGAAGCTGGAGAGCTACTCCCAGTTTGCTTTCTAGAATCAGCTCCTAAGTATCAACATAATAAAACATTTCTGACTCTGAAGAATGAATGAGAATGGAAAGGATTGTATGCAAATGCTATTGCGGATGGGATTGGAATTACAGGCATAAAGATCACTATAAATATCTCAGTTAATTATGCTGCAAATTCAGATTATTTTGCAGATAATGGGAAATTACCAAGCTGCAGGGAAGATTCAATTACTCTAAATAAATTACATTTTTGAATATGAAATGTCATAAAATTGATTTGATAAAGCACCAATAAGATGTTAATAATGCATTCTCATCTGGATTAGAATTTTAGAATTTTAGAGCTGGATATCAAAGAGACCTGGCCAAAATCAGTACCTGTAGTAACATGTACCTGTACTCCTACTAGTAGCTTGAAATAGAAATACTCAGACATTACAGTGAAGCAACACATGTACCTGTACTCCTACTAGTAGCTTGAAATAGAAATACTCAGACATTACAGTGAAGCAACACATGTACCTGTACTCCTACTAGTAGCTTGAAATAGAAATACTCAGACATTACAGTGAAGCAACAGATAGCAATAGTTAACATAGAGCTCTTGAGAAACAAGTCCTGTGGGCAACAACGGGTGGCAGGAAATGTATTGCCCTTTGTATTTTGTGGGTGTAATTCAATGTCTTTTTTGGTAACCTTAAGAAATTCCAGAGATTATATTAGTTTCAGTAAAATAGCATTTGAAAAAGAATGAAGAAAATTACCAAATATCAAAGGGTAAAAACTAGAAGATGAATAGTCTTAGTATAAAGGCTGTGAAATCACATATTTCATGGACATCTTTAAACAAAGGAAGTAATTAGCATTGAAAGAAAACAGAACCCTGCACAATGTAGTTATGAATAAGAATTGTAGCAAACAGAAGTGGATAAGGCTTAAAGTTTCTCAAGACGAAAATTAATCTCCAGTGAGCTTTTAGGGAGAAGCCAGATGTCGAGCTATCATGGGTTAAAAGATCTAAAAGGGCCAAGAGCATATTTTGACTATTGCAAAGGGTGTTTATTATATAAATGTATCAGTCTCAAAAGGCTAGAGTTCTAACACGCGGTCTTACTGAAAGTTACAATATTTAAAGTCTCAGTAAGGCGAAAAGCAACTTATCAGAGAATCCCAGCCATGAGGAGGAACAGAGTGACAAGGAACCCGACCCAGGGGAGAAGGCAGATCGACAAGGGCTTCCGATCATGGGGAGCACAGGCTGGAAAGGGGTCCCAGCCGCAGGGGAGGGGAGAGTGGCAAAATTCCCGGTCGCAGGGAAAGGCAGGCTGACAAAGCCCTGGCCGCAGGGAAAGGTGGAGTGACAAAGGCCCCGGCCGGAGGGAAAGGCAGAATCCCGGGCCCGAGAAGTAGTTCCCCGAAGCAGCGATTGAGGCAGCAAAGGCGCTGCCTAGCAGCAGCAGCAGCATCCCCGACGCAGCAACAGCGGTAGAAAGAGCAAAGCACCCCCCAAGCGAAATAATACCTGACAAAGGTCCTGGCAAAGTTCCCTGGGTCGCGATTTCCTGGCAGAGCCCCGTGCTTCTTGTTGCAGATTGCAGGAGATGGACTGACCAGTCGATGATCGAACTGATTGATGCCTTTGCCTCTGAAACTGGGGATTTTTATCCCTAAACTCCAAATGCATATTCATTTTCTTATCTTGGGGTTCACCAGGTGGCTGAGAACACATTTCTAAAACAATCTCTCTACACCAATCTAAGCCTAACTTTGCAAGTGTGTAAAACTACAAAAACTTACAAAAATTGGTATAGATTCTTATACAAAAACATACGCATGTTGCATATCTATTAACATAAAAGATTCTATATCTATTAATGTAAAAGCTTCTATCTTATTCACATAAAAGTTGTACCTACTCTATCTAGTACTGTAAGTGATGTTAAACCTTGTTTTTGTTATGTCTAAAGCTGAGCTATCAGGCCTCAGACTTTCAGGCCCTGCACTGGCTATCTTCAAAGCATTTCAAGCTTTCTTACCTAAAACTAAGGCCTAAGCTTCTATTTCATGGCTACGTGGCTTAATATATTTCAATTCGTCTAAAGGCTTCAGTTCAACCCCTGTATCTTTCTCTCCCCCTGGGGGACCCAGAGGGGCTTGTACTCCAACAGCCAGGAAGCAGTATATAAATGGAAATTGTGAAAGTAAGACTAGAAATAAATTACCACAGCATACAACAAAGGAATTTCATAATGTCAAGTGAGGAGGGTGTTTGACAGTGTTTCTGAGGCTTGGTGTACCATAACATCACAAAGCGGGCCAAAGCGGATCAGTTAGGTGGACTCTGATTCTGCCATCCCTGCAGCACCTAAACTGTACCTGAGCAGAATTAGGCCAGTCCTCTGGGTTTTGCTGCTCATTCCTTGCTCCAGAGCTATGCTCCCTTTGCACCCTTCAGTGCCATCCACAAGGCCTGATGATTTGTGTTTTGTTTTCCTATGACACTGGTTCATGTGTATGAGGAAGGTACCAGGTATGACTGTCTTATTATGAATCTATGCTGATGTGTGGAATCAGTCTGGAAGTCACCAGGCAGCTTCTTACTCTTGCTCTTTTATTTTAGGCTATTCGAGCTATTAATGGTGGTGACCATGAAACTAGTGCAGAAGAGTTCACCAACCGAGTCTTCAACAGGATTGATGTGAATGGCGACGGTAAGATTCCTGCCTTTGTCATCCAGCTAAGTCTCTTTTCTACAGAGTAACATTGACTTTTTCCTTTCTTGGTTGAACTTTAGGCCTCTTCACTTCATACTTCACTCACTATTTGCATTCTCAGCCAGTAATGCATTCTCCATGGACCAAAAAGGATTTTTTTTCCTCCTGGCATTATACATAATCAGTGTGACAGGATTTGTTCCCTCTACTGAGTCCCAGCTTTGTTCTGTCCACATGAATTTGGTAGTGGGGTTTTGGAGTGGTGTTCTGTTTTCCTTTTTTGTATGTTGCTGTGTAGCTCATACCAGTTAGAAGTGGGAAATATTAACAAATGTCCCCAGCTGCTCCTAAGTATTTTACCATGGAAATTAATGTTGAAGTTCAGAGTTTCTTCACTGGGTCTGCTGCAGGCAGTACAGCAAGAACATGAAGTGCTCAGTCAAAAGTTGGTCAAGTGTCACGGTGGTCCCTGTGTGTCCCCAAGAAATATCTCTTTCCTTGCTACTTCAGGTGCTCATTACTTTTGACAGGCTCTTTTGTTATTCCAGAATAACTCTGCTGAGCTGCTTCCCTGCACAAGGGCTTTTTGGCCTAGGACAGAAAAGTTTGTTTCTGCCTGTCACAGCCTCCTTCTGTCAGTTCCTTTATCCTTGAAAATCAGCAAGTATAGGGCGGGTTAATACTATACAGGTTGAGCCATAAAGGATGCTATGATACCACTTCTTAGCTATACCCACTTGTATTGTTCTTTCTTATGTACCTCTTCCCTTGTATGGGGAAAAAAGAGGAAGCAGTTCTTGTCTGGATACTGGGGATATTTCATGAAAGCTTAAGAACACTCTGAAGTCTTTTGAACAGTGCCTTAGAACAGTTAGATTAGTTAGATTACTGTACTCCTCTTCCTGTCTGATGTGGATTCTGATGCCTTTTACTTGTGTCTGACACAGGTGAACTTTCTCTGGATGAATTTGTGGAGGGAGCAAGGAAAGATGAAGAGTTCATGGAGGTTATGATGAAAAGTTTGGACCTGTCACACATTGTGGCCATGATAAACAACCGTCGCCATAGCGTATAAGGCTGGGAGAAAATGCTGTGCCAATAAGACAGAAGGGTGTAGAAACACAAGGAAGGAGACACAACATTTTTCAAAACAAAATTTCCATAAACATGAATATGGAAGTAGGAACAGAAAGACACTGCTATATTTGTGTATCTGAGTGCACGTTTCTGTACAAATACTGAAGCTTAGCCACATAAATGCAGGGTAGATTCAGAAAAACTGAATCTGCATGGCAGTATTTAACTTCTCTTTCGAAAATTTAAAGGCCAAATTCCAGGGCACAAATTTCCTTTTTATTCTGTGTCCCAGATTATCACTTTGAAATGGATTAAAAGTAATGCCAAGTTTGTGAAGAGCACTAGCAGAACTGGGTGGTGGAGTGTGGAGGAAATATTCTGACACACAAAAGAGTTTCAAGCTGTTATTAGTGTAGACAACTACACTAATACCTTCAGAAGGTAACTTGCACAGCTCTTGTCACGGTATTGGTTCATAAACACCAGCATGGTTGTCCATACCAGATGTGCTTGGATTTGGTAGTCTCTACAGAAGCAGCTTTAGTCATAAGATCACAAGAAAGAAAAACCAGTCTGATAGTGACAAATCTGTCCTCAGCTGCAGCTGTTTGAGCTTTCTGTGATAAAAGAACTCTAGCAAACAAGTCAACAGTTTGGAGCAGCTTCTGTAACCAGACAAAATATGCTACTCAGTTTCCCCAAGTAGAAGAATTACTTGAGACATCAAATCTTTTATATACTCATGGTCCTACTTATTCTCCTCTCATACAACTGAGTTGCTGGGAATGTTCAAGGCCACACTGAACAAGGCTTGGAGTAACCTGATCTAACCTCGTGACATGGGGCTGAAACAAGATGATCTTTGAGGTCCCTCTTTACCCAAACCATTCTGTGACTCTGATAAATGAAGAATTTGAAGATGATCCTAATATCATTGCCTCACACATCCTTTATTGGTCTTTCTTCTTGTTCTTGAGGAGACAATTTAATCGAAAGAAACAACTCAACAAGGTGACATGTGAACTGTGCTGTTCATGTGAATGCTGGAGTGAAGCTGATACTCTAGATCAGTGCTGCCATAAATGACTCTGATTTTGTACACGATGGGAAGAGTGATGCAGCCTGGATAGAAGCCCATCAAACTGTGTCTTGTTCACTGTTCATTAGATAAGGTCATGATCAAAAGCTCCTTTTAATCTGGGAAGAGAACCAGAAGGAAAGAAGAATGCAGGAAATGTTCAGTGGAGTGCCTATGCCATAGTTGGCATGTTTTTCCTGTGCAGGAGGAAGAACTTGCAGACCTGGAACAAAACTTTAGATTGGACTTATTCTTGCTTATATTTAGGCCTCTGTGACATTCATGGCAAGGTTTTGGTAGCAGGGAGGCTACAGGTTTGCTGCTGGAAGCTTTCCCCATGTCTGGAAGACAATGCCAGCTAGCTCCAGGATGCCACTGGCCAAGCTTAGTGGTAGTAACATGTCTGGGATAACATATTTAAGAAGGAAAAGTTATTGGTCAGAAGCAATTGCAGCCAGCAAAGTGAGGGCTGAGAATATGCGAGAGAAACAGCTCTGCAGAGACCAAAGTCAGCTAAGGAGAGGGAGCAGGTGTTTCAGGTACTGGAGCTGAGATTTTCCTGCAGCCCATGATGCAGCCCATAGTGAAGCAGGTTGTCCTGGAGCACACGGAGGTCTGCAGAAGGGAAGCAGAAATCCACATACAGCCTGTGGAAGAGTCCCATGTTGGAGCAGGTCCTAGAAGGACCAGTGGGCCTGTGGAGAGAAGAGTAGGTTTCCTGGTAGGACTTGTGACCCCACAAGGGATCCACTTTAGATCAGTTCCTGAAGGACTGAACCCAGGGACAGCAGCTCACACTGGAACAGCTCGTGAAGAACCACAGCCCATGAGAAGACCCATACTGGAGAAATTAATGGAGAACTGTCACCTGTATGAGGGATTTCATGCTGCAGCAGGATAAGAACTCCTCTTCCTGAGGGGGAAGTAGTGGCATGAACTGACTGTAACCTCCATTCTCATCTTCTTGCACTGCTGGTGGGGAGGAGGGAGAGAATTGGGAATAAAGTTAATCCTGGGATGGAGAAAGGGATGGGAAAAAGGTGTTTTAAAGTTTATTTTACTTATTATTCTACTCTGATTTTGACCGGTAATAAATGCAATTAATTTCTCTCTTTTTTCCCTGTGATGGTAATTGGTGAGCGATGTCTCCCTGTCTTTATCTCAGCCCATAAGATTTTTTATATTTTATCCAGCTGAGGAGGGAAGTGATTGATAGAGAAGCTTTGGTGGGCACCTGCTATCCAGCCAGGGTCCACCCACCACAGTAGTATTCTGAACAAAGCATCTGGGCTTTCACTGAAGGGAAGATTTAGTAAGGGAGATTTAATGAGTACTGTCATTGGAGCGTGAGAGAGAGTGATCATGTTTAGAGTAGCCACCAACAGTTTTCTGGGCAAGCTCATGCTCCAGACCCTATTGGCATGTGCATGTCTGCAGTCTTAGAGTTTCTGTAAGGAATCACAACCTGGTAGTTGAAGAACTGTCATGTGGAGTTTTAAATACTAAGGGTCAAGGAAGATTTCCTTGACCCTTAGTATTTAATCTGTCTCTCAGTGCCCCAGGAAAGCTAAGACCCTTGTGCCTGACGAGTCTGTCAGCATATTGTTACAGGGACCCTTCCTGCAGTTTTGTGGGTCAGTCACATGTAAAACAGCATAACCCACCAGAATGCTCTGTTTGTGAGAGGAGACAAGAGAAGAACCCCTCTGCTCACACCAGACCTGCAGCTGCCAAACTCCACCAAAGCACTTGAAGAGCCCCCAGGGACTGATGGCACAGAAGGGAGGTGATAGAGGGCAGCACAGAAGCCAGCCTGCTCTCCATCTGAGTGTGAACTGTCAGCAACACCCCACCACATCTGGGTCATGGTGCCACCCTGAGGGCTCCCCCTACCTTTGGGCAGCCCCAGCTGCTGCAGCTCACTTGACAGACACTCACCGTCTACTCTGTGCTTGGCTGCACTGGAGAGGATGAAGCCGAGGACAGCAATGGTCGCCTTCACATCCCTCGACTGCAGACGGGAGGGAAGGGGAGCTTTGTCACCTTGGGAAGGCATGCCCAGACACATTGCTGCCCATCCCTGGAGCATGGCTCCATCAAGGAATCGTGGTAAGGACAGCAGTGCTCACCTAACTTTGCATCTAAGGTCGGGTTCAGAATCTTGTCAAACTGTGGGAGAGCAGAGTGTCACGGAAAACACCAGTTAACACACTCACTGCCAGTGTTAACACTAACAATTCTTACCTAAATACTAATACTAATAACACTATGCATATTACTACTACTACTGGTAGAGGCCGATAGCGTTCTTAAGCCTGAGGCATGCATGAAGAACATGAGATTAATTAACGTTGCTGATTATGGCACTATAATGTTAAAACTACACCATGAGGCACTGTGAGGTTATTGCAGCCGTAGCCCCATACTTATCTGGCATCCCCCAGCAGGTCCCACAGCACCCGGGCGCAGATCAGCCTCAGCTTCACCGAGAACTGCGGGGGAGAAGGAGGGTGAGCAGCAAGGGGCGGGCACTTGGGTATTTTGGCCAGGGTGCTGATCTCGGCCAGCGCCCAGTCGGGGCAGCCCAAGTCCCCGCAGAAGCGGAACCCCTGCGGGGAAAGAGGCGCCCAGAGCCGCCGGGGGGTCTGCACGCCCTCCCCGCTCCCCGCCGCCGCGCCCCCTCCCCACCATGTCGCCGCCGCTCCCTGGTCCGCGCTGCCGCCGCAGAGTCCGGCTTTGCGACCCGGAACCGCCCCCGGGCGGGCTGCCGGCTACGCCCCTCCCCGCCCCCTGCCCCGAGAGCCGGCGGGGCGCTCCGGTAGGGGCTCTGCGGGGAGCTTTTAGGCGGGACCTGGGCACGAGAGAGGGTCGGAGAAGGGGACGGGGTTCTCGGGAGCGGGACCCAGGGCGCCCGCGGACCCTTGGAGCGCCCCTGGCTCCGCCCGACTGAGCGCTGGCGCTCCCACGGGCTGCAGCCTCACAGCTTCCAAGCCGCGTCAATCCCGGCCCGCCTTTCTCCGCCCTGGCCCCTCAGCCCGGCCCCGCTCCTCCGTTCTCCTGAGGCGTCTCTCCCGCCGCCGCCGCTTTGGGAACCGGCGGAGCCGTGCTCCCGCTGCCGCAGCCTCGGCAGGTGCTGTTGGGGCCCGGGAAGGGCAGCGGGAGCTCCCCGTTGAGGTCCCGGCCGGGAGTTCTCCCAGGGAAGCGGGGAGACGGCGGGGAGCGGCGCGGAATGGCGCGAGCGGGGCCTGAGGGGACAGCGGGGGGTCGCGGAGCTGACGGCGGCGGGAACGGGCGGGCTGGGATTGGCTGAGCCGGAGACGGGGCTTAAATCCCATTGGCTGAGCGGGCCCGCCCTGGGGCATAAATAGCGTGCGCTGAGGGGGTGGAGGCTTCAATTCGGCGGCGGAGTTGAGGGCGGCGCTTGTGCCTGCGCGGGCTGAGGAGCGCCGCTGCGCCAAGGCGGGGTCCCCGCAGCTGCTGATCCAGGGGGCGCCGGTGAGCACGGACGCGACTCCTGCGTCTGCCTGCGCCAGTGTCTGGGGACTGGCGGTGCCCAGTTCTTTATGCGGCGCCCTGCGCGGCTCGGGTTGCTGGGGGCGGGTGCGGGGCCTGGTGCGGCGCAGGGGGGCTGCTACCGGGGAACGGGGAGAAGCGCTTCCGTGGTTTGTGCATTTAAAGTAATGTTTAAGATATCGGGAATAAAGCTGTATTTTTTGCTTTTTTATTATTTTCTTTTTTTTTAAGAAGTAACCGATTTGCTTTTTTATTGTATTACTTCATTATTTCACTCCTTTTATTATGTTATTTTGTTTGGTTTTGTTTTCTTTTGCTAGATATCTGATGTTAATGCAGTAAAGGTTGTAGGGCTGGGGCTGAAACACCAGTTGGGAGGCCAGTGGAGACATCATGCCCCAGGGTGTAGAATAGGGACCTTGGCACTAGAGTCAGGCCCAAACCAATGTGGAGCAATGGAAACGCTGGGGCTGGAGCTGGATAAATGTCATGGGACAAGGGGATGGAGCTGCAGCTCCGGGCCTGCAGGCAATGCCTGGGGAGGTACCAGCCCGTGCCCTGTGGCACCAAGCAGAGGCTGAGGGTGTGGGGGCTTGGAGGGCTCCAGGGCCTGAGAAGCAACCCCGAGGGCACCTTTTGGGATGGGGGAGCAGGGGCCCAGTGGCTCTTGCCAGCCCCTGGTGCTGCCTGGGGGAGGTGAGGGGGCCCTTGGGCAAGTGCTGGGCTGAGAGCCAGGGGAAGGGGGAAGACAGATGTTGGGCTTCAGGCTTCAAGTGTTGTCCCCAAGGTTGGGAACCCAGCAGGGTGGGGGTTACAGCTCCTATGGACATTGAAGTGATGACTGGAACTGACTTGTGGCCTTATCAACAGCCCCGGGCAGCAGTGAGAAGCAGTAGCAGCTTTTAGCTGCAGGCAGTGGGAAGCTGAGGAGATGGAGCTGAGACAGCAGAGCTGGAGAAGACACAGAGATGGTAGGGTTTGGGGTGAAACGCTGTGGGGCTGGGATAGGGACTGTGGAGGCGGGATGTGAACTCTGTGGCTGCTGCTGAATCACTGTAAGGGCTGGGGTAATAGGGACTGTTGCTGCAGTAGGGATTATCACGTTGGGGCTGGAATAAGGGTTCAGGAGCTGAGCTGAAACAACACAGAGGTACAGCTGAAACAAAAATCGTACCCTGAGAACCAAGAGCAGCGTTATGTGCCACGGCTGGGAAGATGTGGAGACAGAAGAGAAAGAGAAGAGCTGGCAGTCAAATAAAGCTTGTGGGTCATGAGCTGAATTCACTGGGGTCAGAATGGGGACTGCAGTGCTGCAACTGCAATCGCTGTTCAAAGGGGATAGTGACTGTACACCTGACAAGCGACCATGAAATGGTACACAAACCAAGGGGCTGGAAGTGGAATAAAGTTTACTGGGATTGGGGTGCAATGGCATTTCTAGAGCTGAAGCTGAAACCTCACAACTGCAGACAAAAAGTCCCTGGAGCAGCTACAGCAAGAAGACCACGGAGAAAAGAGGATCTGGAGCTACAAAAACTGAGCTGGCCGTGAAATAAAGCTTTTGGGTGAACAGCTGAATTCACTGGGGCTGGGAAGGAAGGGCACTCCAGGGCTTGAGCTGCAATAACTGTCGGGCTGGGATAGAGACTGCCAACGGCACAGGAACTGTAGGACGCGTGTGCTGAAATTGCTGTAGGCCTGTGATTCTGTTTGTCGGGTGGGATGTGGTGACTGAAAATGGAACAGGGTGCATAGAGCTGAACAGGCTTTGCTGTAAGGTTGTGCCGGACATTCCAGCATTGCAGGGATATTGCCTGGAACTGTGGTAGCCACTTTAGGGCTGAAGCAAAAATCACTGGGGCTGGGATGGGTGGGGTGGGCTTGGAGCTTGAAGGGTGGGTGCTGAAGGGTTGCTGCAGAGCTGAAGCCAAGACCAAGATGCTGCCCTTGGAAGCGGGAGAAGATTCAGCTGCCAGAGTTGGAGAAACGTGCATCTGGAGACAGAAGAACTGAGCTGGCTGTTGAAATAAAGCTTGTGGGTGAACCGCTGAATTCACTGCGAATAGGATGGGGACCCTAGGGCTTGAGCTGCAAACACTGGGGCTGGGAAGGGGACTCTGGGGTGGGAACTCAAATCACTTTTGAGGGTGGGATAGAAACTGTAGGGTGGACATAGACACTGTGTAGCATTTGTGTGCTGACATCACTGTAGGCCTGTGATATTGACTTCAGGGTGGGATGTTGTGGTCAGTAGTGAAACTGGGTGTGCAGTGCTGAAAAGGCATTGCTGTAAGAGTGCGCCTGAAATGCTGGCAATGCTGGGATATTGTCTGGGTCTGTGATAGCTGCAGTAGGGCTGGAGCCGGAATCACTGTGGGGCTGGGAAATTCACTGTGGAGTGGGCATGGAGGTTATAGGGTGGGTGCTGAAGGGTTGATGCAGAGCTGAAGCCAAGACCAAGATGCTGCCCTTGGAAGTGGGAGAAGATTCAGCTGCCAGAGTTGGAGAAACGTGCATCTGGAGACAGAAGAGCAGAGCTGGCTGTTGAAATAAAGCTTGTGGGTGAACAGCTGACATTCACTGGGGCTGGGTAGGGCACTCTAGGGCTTGAGCTGCAATTCCCAGAGGGGTGGGATAGAGACTGCAAATATCATAGAAACTCTAGGGCTGCATAGAGACTGTAGGATTTGTATGCTGAAATCAGTGTAGGCCTGTGACATTGATGCTGGGCTGGGTCTTGCGACTGAACATGGAACAGGGTGCATAGAGCTCATAAGGGGACTGTAAGATAGCTCCTGAAATCCCAGTGATGTGAGGATATTGCCTGGGGCTGGGATAACCACTGCAGGGCTGGGGCTAAATCACTGGGGCGGGGATATTGACTGGGGCTGGGATTGTGAGTGAAAATGGAAAAGAAACTGTAGAGCTGAGAAAGGGACTGAGAGATGCCTGGTGAAATGATGGAAGGGCTGGCCTAGTGACTATGGAGCAGGGATGGGGATTGTAGGGCTGGAGCTGAAAAGGATTGTTGGGCTGGGATATTGATTCTGGGGTGGGCTTAGAGATGGTAGGGGGTGAGCTGAATTTTTGCAGAGCTGGAGCCCAGGCAAGGATCTGTAGCAGTGTGCTTCTTAGATGGTGGAGCTGCTACCTATATGCCCATAAGCATGTCCTGTGGAAAAGCCACTTGGGGATGATTCAGGCAAAGCAGTCAAGCTCCCACATCACACCTGCCATTGCTAGGCTCAGCAAGGAGAGGCAAGAAGGGCCTTTTTGTATGATAAATTCCAGCGAGGTTTATTCCAGCACACCAAAGGGATCAGGGACAAAAGGAGCTGGCCATGTGCTGTGCACAGGTTGAAGTAGGGGTCAGGAACCAATGAGCTAAGGGCATGGGGGTGGTACAAAGAGCGGGGCAGGGGTCAGTGACCTCTAGAGGGGATGGGGTCGGACACCTGGGATAGCAGCACCAATAGGAAAGCAGAGAAAAGAGAAACCACAAGAACCAGGGACAGGGGGAGAGAAGAGACCAGGGCAGAGCACGCTGTGCAAGGCACCATGGGGAAGGACTTTCTTACAGCCTAGGCAGGGAAGGCTCTGTGGTCCATCCTTCCAAGGCAGGACCCTGGGAATTGCCCCAAGGGGTTCCAGGGACTCCACAAGAGAGCAAGCAGTTGTTGCTGTGTGGGCAACCACGCCTCAAATGATGAATTCTTGGGTCTCCCATACAGCCTCATTACCCTTCCTGCAAAGGGTATGTGTGAGCTGTGATGACTGTCAGGCAGTTCACCCCTACAGAGCTGCTGCTGCTGCTGCTGCTGCAACCCCTGGACCAACCTACATGCCCATAGATCTTACAGCAGGTTCTAGGAGGGAGAGCTCACCTGTGCTTCCAGCACCAAAATCCCCCAGCAGAGGCTGTGGCCGCAAGAAGCAGCACTGCAGTGGTGATGCTGATGGTTGGAGCTGCGCTGCGGATTTCTGGGACAGGGAGGGAAGAGAACGACTGTGTGAAGGTGGCAGCGCCAGTCAGGAGCTGCCCCTCCCAGGGCCAGTGGCTGCTATCTGCAGCCTGCACCCCATCCCCGTGGGTGGCACCCACCCCATGGGATGAGAAGGCTGCGGGTGCCCAGGCTGTGGTGGCGCACACGGCAGACAGAGCTGTGCCCATCACGGGGGGCCACGGCCAGGACGCTGTGGAGCTGGTAGGTGAGGTCAGCATTGGGCAGGATGGTGCTGGTGTTGAGCGCTGGGCCCGGAGGCACCTCCTGGCCATCCCGCAGCCAGGCCATGCTGATGGGACGGAGGTAGAAGCCAGTGACGTGGCAAAGGAGCAGCAACTGGTCTAGGCTGGGGGTGCGGGCAAAGACCGTGGCCACAGGCAGCTCTGGGGAATGAGGGCAAAGGGGTGGGGCAAGCCCTGGTGGGGCACAGCTGGGCCCCAGTGTGGGGGTGGCTGTTGTAGGGTCAGGGTGGTCTCACCTTGTCTCTCGAGAATTTCCCTCCCATACTTCTTCAGGGTGAGGAAGTTACTTTGGCATATCCAGATGGAGAGAAGGTGCTTCAGGAACACTGTGACCGACGCCTGCTTGTTGAGCTCTGCCAGCTGGGATGGCTGCAGGACCTCCCAGCGCAGTTTATCTACCTCAAAAGCTATGAGGTCTCTGCCACCCCAGCTGATGTTCAGGAAGCCCTGGCTTGTTGTATTGGGGTACAGCACACAGCCTGCACAGAACTGGACCACGGCTGGGTCTGTCAAGGGCAAAGCCAGTGGAGAGGTCCCATGAGCATGTGGGACGTGGGTGGCATGAGGTGGGGTGTGGCTGAGGGCATGTACAGGGATGCAGCGGAAAGCCGGGTGCAATGGGCAGCAGGGGGTAAGGCCATGCTTCAGGAGACCCCAGACACCCTGAAAGCCCTCAGGCCCCCTGGAACAATGCAGTGGATACCAGTGAGGGGTGCTTGCATAAAAACAATTCTGTCTCCCAAAATATTTGCCCCAAATTTTCTCTTCCTTTGAGAAAATGGGAGTTGCCAGGCCCACCCCCAGGTGTTTAGAGCAGAGCTGGGGCTCCTCAGCAGTGTCCTACAGCTTGGGACTAGGTGCAACAGTTTGTCACCTCCTTTGCTGAGGTTGTGGTTTGGTGTGTCAGTCCTGCAGTTCCAGTAAGTTTGGTGGCAGCTCTCCGACCCACACAGAGGTTCCTTGTACCAGGTGGCAGAAGCCCCAAGGAGAATTTTTGGTCTGCTGCCCTACCCACTCCTGCTAGTCATACAGCTGCAGTGTCTCAGGAGCTGTTGCACCCTGTGAGACCCCCCGCAGATGCCATCCTGGCGGGGAGGAGGCCACAGCCAGAACCTGGGGAGAAGGACTAGGCCTCTGGCAGGGCTTGTTCCTGTACTCACAGTGCTGTTCTGTCTGCTGAACTGTGTTGTGCACAAACTGGATCACATTGCGCAGAATGGTTTTGTACTGGGACATCGTCGTCTCCGTGTCGCCTTCGGCTGCAGCTTGGCTGACCCAGGGCCAGTGGAAGTGGATGCTCCAGTCGGCCGGATCCACTCCTAAGATGGGTATGTCCCCTAGGAGTGCCACGCATGACACCTCAGCAGAGCTGATGTTGGCAAAGAGGCTGGTCAGGACGTACTGGATAATCTGTGGCTCTGCTAGGAGACAGAAGGGTGCGGGAAGGAGAAGACTGGAGGTGCTAAAGGGGAAATGGGAAGTGGAGGTGCTGGAGGGGGAACAGGGGATTTGGACTAGATAATAAGAAATATTTTTTTTATGTGAGGGGTAGTGAGACACTGAAATACATTACCCAGATGTATGGGTGATGCCTCATCCCTGGAAACATTCAAGGCCAGGTTGTCTGGGGCTCCGAACAGGGAAGGTGTCCCTGCTCATGGCAGACGGGTTGGACTGAATGGCCTTTAAAGGTCCTTTTCACGCCAAATCATTCTGCACTTCTAGGATTCTATGCTTTCCTGTCTGAACTTCCTCTGACTTCACTGCTTTTTCCTTCTCTATTTTACTTTCAACAAAGTGGTTGTCTGCTGCAGAAGCTTTTAGGCATTTTATCCCCTCCCTTCCATGCCTCCCTCCCAGCTAGAGCTGCTGTCTGAGCGTGCGTAGCAGATGAAGGGGCACCTTGGTGCTCGTTTGGGGTGATGTTTCCCCCCAGGAGAAGCACCAGTGCCAGGACCTGTATCTGCCCAAGACCTGGATGTGGTACAGAGGATACACAGGATGGTTGATAGGGAAGGGCATTTTGTCGAGGCTTGGGGCTCCCTGATAGGGCCAAAACACCAGCCCAGCCCAGAGATCAATCCTGCCTTTGTGTGTCTGATGCTGCCTGCCCTGGAAGCATAAAGTCTCACGGGCTTGTGGTAAAACTCCCTGTGTGACAGCAGTGCCCGAAACTCCCTGTGGCAGGTGCAGCTCCCTAACAAACGAGGGGCTGCTGTAAGGGGCCCTCAGCACCACGTGGAGCTGAGATCTGCCTGGCACCCATGGGCTCTCTGCAGGGGGAGGACATCTTGCAGGGAAACTCAACACCCAAGGCCTGTTTTGGGACCACTGTTGTTTGTTCTGCTTGTGTGCCCAAGGCTCTGTGTTGGAGCTGGTGGGGCAGAAGTCCTGCACTGCAGGCAGAACAGAGAGGGTGGGCAGGGACAAAGCATGTTTGCATGGTGACGGTGGGAGGCGCCCCCCTGATGCTGGGAGTCATCTGCCCCCCCCATAGGGCACAGTGGCCTGGCCATGCCTCCCCTGAGCTGAATTTGTGGGGTCCTCTGACAGGCCGGGGGGATGAGAACGGCTGAGGTGAGCCAGAGCTCCCACTTAGCCGCTGGGTCTGCCCACATCCCAGGGAGGAGGATCGGCAGGAAGAGGAAGAGTAGGAGGTGAGGGGGCTGCATGGTGCACGCGGTAAGGTGGAAGAAGCAGCAGCAGGGACCCTGGGATCCCGAGCTTCAACCCAGCCCAGCAGTCACTGCGGTGGCTCTCCACCGATTGGAGAATCAATGTGACAGGAAGGGGCCCAGAGGTCTCAAGCTGAAGGCTGGGGACGTGTGGGAGGGACAAAAGCTGAAATAAGGTCGTGATAGGCTGGGGCTGGGAAAGGCCCAGCCAGAAGGAGAAGGCAGGGAAAAAGTCCCAGGAAACAGACTAGGAAAAAAGATGTTCAAGCTGGGTTTTCCTGACTCCCCCTCCCCAGCAATATTACATCGTCCTATCCCTGTTCTTGTGGGATGCATCAGCCCCAGTGCAGGTGACGATGGCTTCTGGATTTTGGACCTGACCGGAGAAAGATGGTTTCTCAACCCCTACACCAGGAGAAGGGATACTTTGGGTCACCCCCCCACCCCCTCCCAAACTCCTGTCACCTCCAGCTCAGGCTGCTCCTGCATCACTTACCTAATTCTGGGGATGGGGCTCCCAGGGCCGAGGTGACAAACTGTTCCACCTAGTCCCGAGCTGTAGGACACTGCTGAGGAGCCCCAACTCTGCTCTAAACACCTGGGGGTGGGCCTGGCAACTCCCATTTCCTTCCCACCAGCTTTGGTGAGGAATCTGGTCCCCCTCCCCAAGAGCCCCCTGGGCATGGGAACAGAAATTAAGGGAGCCATCCCCTGCTCTGTTCAAATTGGCACCAGTGTCCAGTGCTGGAGGGATCACGGAGTGACCAGAGCCAGCCTCACCCCACAATGTCCCCAGTCGACCGCTCCTCTCTGGTTCCTCCCCTCAACCTGCAGTTTTTCTTCCCTTTTTTGGGTGGTGCCTGCCTTGGGGATGAAGGCAGAGCCAAAACCACAACCAAGGGCAAGTCTGAGGGGCACACCTCGGTAGCACATAAATACTGAGTACTTTTGCTTCCATGGAGCTGTCCCAGAGAGAAATAGGGATGCTGTGGCAGCAGCTGGTAGGCCCAGAAATGGCACCAACTTCCCCAGCAGCACGACACAGGGCATGTCCAGCTATGCCACCACAAGGTCCACATCCCTCCCACTAGTCCTAGACCCGGAGGAGAGTGCTTGGCTGTCAGGATGGCAAAGCGCAGCCAGGGGGCAGCCAGGGAGGGAAGAGACAAGGGGGCTTTTCTCTCTGCAATCCTGTGAGGTGATCACTTGTCCCCATGGTCTCCCCTGAGATGACTGCTGGTCACTTCGTGCTGAGCAGCTGAGAGGCCATTGGCAGCCCTCTGCCCTGTGAAGGTGCATGTGACTCAACATGCAGTCCCCTCTAGGTCAAGATGAGGTCCAGTGTGCACAATCCACTTAGATCTACTCATACTTCATTTCTCCTTACTGGTGGAAGTAATCACTGAATACAGAATTGCTAAATCCCACAAACTCCACAGGAACACCAGCAAACCCAGGGTGGAGGGATACTCCCCCCTTTCAAGACGGCATCCGCCACAGGCAACTATGTTTAGGGAGACAAAGGGAAAACAGAGTCCTCCCTACTTATCTCTCCATCAGCAAAGGCAGCTGGCACATTCCAGCAGGTGCTCAGTGGCCAAATAAAGGTCACAAGCACCTTAATGGGGCTGAAGGCCCATCCAGGAAGAGCCTTTTTAGCTGGCTCTTCTCAGCTGAGAAAAGCCACTTTGTGTAAGGGCTGTGACGGAGGTTCAGTGACCCTCTCTCATCAGGAGTTTTTCCCAAAGACAGCTCAGAGGAGGAAGATTTAGTGGGAATGCTGCCCCTTAGCATGAGATAAAATAACATCTCTTTTTTTTTTTTTTGCCTTGGGAGACTTTGGTTTAACCACTGAAAAGATGTCTCCATCCTTCAAAATGATGGAGAACAACCTGGCACTGCCAGATCAGCCTAAGACACAGGCTTGGACAGAGCCAAGACTGCCTCTGCTCATCAGTGCAGGATTAGTACCTTCTCCAGAACCGTGAAAGACCTCTTCCTTCTGACTTCATGTTTCCTTTCTTTCCTGTTTGGTCCATTTGCTGCGGCAGCTGCACTTCACCCTCAGCCTGACTGGCTACTCTTTTTTCTTCAAGGGCAGATTCCACAGGTTCCCCTGTAAGAAACCAGCAGCAAGAACAAAACCACAACATCTGTCAACACGCTCCCTGCGTAGCCAGGGGAATGAAACTCAATGGAATCCAGGAATTCCTTACTCACAGAAACTCAGTTGGTCACAGTCTTTAGTAAGGGATGCTAAGGGCTAAACTCAAGCTCATTTGCTTTGGAGGAATTCTAACAGGAAAAGGAACCCAAGAACTGTTACATAATGCTAAATTCTATTACACAAACATTTTTGTTAGCTTGCTTCCTGAAAGTATTCAAAAGCAAGGTCTACACTCTTTGTTATGTTTGGTTTCATTTGGAGATTTTTTTTTCCTGCTATGATGAGGACTTTCTTCACCAAGGTATTTTTCCACCTCCCTCGTCAGGACATAACATAAAGCTGTAATCCATTTAGAAGACTTTACCATACCAGACAGGGAACTAATAGTAGCTATGGAGACGAGAACAACTTCAGGGCATTTCTCCCCTAAGAAAACACAAATGAAATATTGAAACAACAGCTGGGCATTTTGGAGGCGGCGTGAGCTACCAACAGTCACAGCAGAGCTCAGCACATCTGGGAAACCTGCATTGCCACTGACCTGGAAAAACTGCCCCAAAACCTCACCTCACCCAGAAGTGGGATGGGAGGAAAAAGCAGGCATGTCTCCCACCTTGCTGAGATAGTTTTGTGCAGTTTGTACTTACTAGAAAACATCCCCAAATCACACCAAAACCTCACCTGTATCTCCATTATTAGCAGAAAAATTTGATCTATTTTTGAGGCTTGTACCTGATTTGTTTGACATTTCCCTTGGAAGAGCCTCACAAAGAACCTAAAATCCATCTCCAAATCACACCAAAACCTCACCTTATTTCCATTAGGTCATCATAAGCAGAAAAATTTGAACTATTTTTAAAGCTTGTACGTAATTTAGCTGAAATTTTCTTTTGAAGAGCTTCACAAAGCTAAAATACAACTATATAAACACAATACCTAAAATACATCCCCAAATCACACCAAAACCTCACCTTTATTTGCATTATGCCATTATTAGCAGAAAATCTTTAATTATTTTGAGGTTTGTACCTCATTTGTTAGAATTCTTCCTTTGAAGAGCCTCACAAAGAACCTAAAATCCATCCCCAAATCACACCAAAACCTCACCTTTATTTCCATTAGGTCAATATTAGAGAAAAACTTATTTTTGAATTATTTTTGTGGCTTTTACCTGATTTGTTTGACGTTTTCCTCTGAAGAGCTCAGCAAAGAAAAGCTCTGCTCTGCCTCTCCCAAGTGCTCCTGACACAACTTCAGTTTCTTCCCTGTGGATGATAAGATAAATTCCAATTTAAACAGCTAAAGATGAATTTCTGATGGAAAACCTTGAAAAACTGCCCCAAAAAAATCACCTCACCCCAAAGTGGGATTGGAGGAACAAGCAGTCATTTCTTCCACCTTGCTGGGATAATTTTGTGCAGTTTGTACTTCTTAAACAACATCTTTAAGTCAGACCAAACCCTGTCCTTTATTTCTATTAGGTCATTATTAGCAGAAAAATTGAATTATTTTTGAGGCTTCTACCTGGATTTGTTTGATATTTTCTTTGGAAGAGCCTCATAAAGAACCTAAAAAACATCCCCAAATCACACCAAAACCTCACCTTTATCTCCATTATCAGGCAGAAAAATTTGAATTATTTTTGTGGCTTTTACCTGATTTGTTTGATATTTTCCTTGGAAGAGCCTCACAAAGAACCTAAAATCCATCTCCAAATCACAAGAAAAACTTACCTTTATTTCAATTAGGTCATCATTAGCAGAAAAACTTCAATGATTTTTGAGGTTTGTACCTGATTTGTTTGACATTTCCCTTGGAGGAGCCTCACAAAGAACCTAAAATCCATCCCCAAATCACACCAAAATGTCACCTCTATCTCCATTAGGTCAATATTAGTAGAAAAACTTATTTTTGAATTAATTTTGAGGCTTGTACCTGATTTGTTTGACATTTGCCTTGGAAGAGCCTCACAAAAAAACCTAAAATACATCCCCAAATCACACCAAAATCTTTCCTTTATTTCCATTAGGTCAGTATTAGCAGAAATATTTGAACTATTTTTAAAGTTTGTTCAAAATTGAGTTGAAATTTCCTTTTGAAGAGCCTCACAAAGGACCTAAAAATATCCCCAAATCACACCAAAACCTCACCTGTATTTCCATTACATTATTAGCAGAAAAACTGGAATTATTTTTAAAACTTGTACATAATTGAGTTGAAATTTTCTTTTGAAGAGCCTCACAAATCACCTAAAAAACATCCCCAAATTACACCAAAACCTCACCTGTATTTCCATTAGGTCATCATAAGCAGAAAAATTTGAACTATTTTTAAAGCTTGTACGTAATTTAGCTGAAATTTTCTTTTGAAGAGCTTCACAAAGCTAAAATACAACTATATAAACACAATACCTAAAAATATCCCCAAATCACACCAAAACCTCACCTTTATTTGCATTATGCCATTATTAGCAGAAAAACTTTAATTATTTTTGAGGTTTGTACCTGATTTGTTTGAAATCTTCCTTTGAAGAGCCTCACAAAGAACCTAAAATCCATCTCCAAATCACACCAAAACCTCACCTTTATTTCCATTAGGTCAATATTAGAGAAAAACTTATTTTTGAATTATTTTTGTGGCTTTTACCTGATTTGTTTGACGTTTTCCTCTGAAGAGCTCAGCAAAGAAAAGCTCTGCTCTGCCTCTCCCAAGTGCTCCTGACACAACTTCAGTTTCTTCCCTGTCTGGCCCCTAAACATGGAAAGGCCAAGCCCTGTTTCACTAATGAGCACAGACCTGGTGCAGACAACACTGATGATCCTGGGTATTTCACTGCTGAGGGGACACAGACACAACATCTGCTTTGAAGGTTCACCCAGAGCTCAGCTTGGCCTCGGGGCTCTTGTCCAGGCCTCAGTGCCTCAATCAGTCCCAGGCTGTTTGAACCTCTGCAGAAAGCTCATCCCCATCTCCTGTGGAACCACACTGCAGGCAGCACCTCCTCTGCCCATTCCTGAGGCTAATGAGCCTGCCACAAAAGAGCAGCGACTGATCCTGGAATTACAGAAGGCAGCCAGGGGAAAGGACCCTTTTTCCTCCATCCACAAAGTCCAAGGCCACCAAAAACCCATCAAGGGAACACCTGAGCACTTACCCAAGCAGCAGCAGCAGCAGGAGAGAAGATGCCAGGCACTCCTGGCTCCCAGAGCTCCCAGGGCTGCCTTGCCCTCACCTTCAGCCCTTGCCTGGACAGCAAGGCAATCCCAGGGACAGAAATCCAGGCTCCTGCTGCTCCTGGAAGGAGGTACCCAACAGCACCGTGCTGGCTGAGCACGGCAGCTAAACCAGGATGCTCCTCCTGGGGCAAAACTCCAGCCACTAAAGAGCCAGGAACACAGGACAGAGCCCAGCCTCTGCACTGGAGCATATGGATCCAGCTCTGCTGACAAGTGGGCACTTGAGACAGGAATCCAGAACCCTCGGTGAAGTGAAATCAGAGCCCCAGATGTTTTCTTGATTGTGTCATTAGCACCTCACTTACCTTTCAGTCTTCTGCCAAGTGTTTGCAGATGCTTTGCTTCTATTCAAAACCATAAATTTCACCAGGTTTGAAGTAGTCACACTAAACCACCTTACTGACATCTTCCACATCAGATGTTCCTGTTAAAAGAAAGATATTTTTCCCTTCAGATCATTCCTTAAGCTGTCAATAAATGCAGAATCTCACAGGTACTCACAGAAATTCTCCCAGCTCCATTTGCTGCTTCTCTCTCTGCCAGGGCCCAACAAGTTCTGGGTCAGTTCTTGTTCCAGGCTTGCCAGGGCATTTGTCCCCTAAGAAAACACAAATGAAATATTGAAACAACAGCTGGGCATTGAAAAATCACCCCAAAAAATCACCTCACCTGTCCAGAGCAGCCCAAGGGCTTCTTTTACAGCTCCCCAGGCCTGGCCAAAGCCCCAGGGGCACAGGAACAACCAATTCTCAGAGTAGCTACAGAAGCACCAACAGATTCCATCCATTGTTCTGCAGACAACAAATCTGTTTAACTACTGTGCACTTGCATTGATGGTGTGGGAGGGTCAATTCAGCTTCCGTGGATGCTGAAACACAAAACATAAAAAGAAAATTAATCTTTCCCACAAAACTAAAAGAAAGAAAACTCCTTAAAAATTATGCCATTCCTCAGAAAATGCCTTTTTCATTTTGAACTTAGCGCCCTAGAATTTAAACAAACATTAAAAACAGAAAACACACGAGATGGACAAGAGCATCTGATCATGGACAAACCTTCAGACTCACATGGTTCTGGAAAATGATTTATCCAAGCCTTTTTGCCTCATCCCGAGCCCTTCCTCACCCTTAGGAATCTCGGTGGCTGCCCTGGGATCTCTCCTTGCATCCCCTCGGGCAGTGACCCGGGTGTGGCAGCAGGAGGAACAACGACCTTATTTTCCTGTTAATGTGGAGACAGAACAGAGGTAAAAGGACACATTTGAAAAACAATGAGCTCATCACTCGCTTGGCTTTAGCAACAAGTCCACTAATGTTTACAGCACTGAACATTATTTTAACTAAAAAATATTTTCAACTAAAGTGCCTTGATGGCATCGATAGCATCATGCTCAAGGTTCACCTTGTCAGCCACCAACAGTCACAGCAGAGCTCAGTACATCTGGGAAACTCGCATGGCCACCACCTCGAAAAACTGCCCCAAAAATATCACTTCACCCAAAAGGGGGATTGCAGGAACAAGCAGGCATGTCTCCCACCTTGCTGAGATAATTTTCTGAAATTTGTACTTCTTAAACTACATCTCCAAATCACACCAAAACCTTTCCTTTATTTCCATTATGCCATTATTAGCAGAAAAACTGGAATTATTTTTGAGGCTTGTATCTGATTGGGTTGACATTTTCCTTGGAAGAGCCTCACAAAGAACCTAAAATCCATCTCCAAATCACACCAAAAACTTAGCTTAATTTCCATGAGGTCAATAATACAATAAAACTTATTTTTGAAGCTTGTACCTGATTTGTTTGACGTTTTCCTCTGAAGAGCTCAGCAAAGAAAAGCTCTGCTCTGCCTCTCCCAAGTGCTCCTGACACAACTTCAGTTTCTTCCCTGTGGATGATAAGATAAATTCCAATTTAAACAGCTAAAGATGAATTTCTGATGGAAAACCTTGAAAAACTGCCCCAAAAAAATCACCTCACCCCAAAGTGGGATTGGAGGAACAAGCAGTCATTTCTTCCACCTTGCTGGGATAATTTTGTGCAGTTTGTACTTCTTAAACAACATCTCTAAGTCAGACCAAATCCTGTCCTTTATTTCTATTAGGTCATTATTAGCAGAAAAATTGAATTATTTTTGAGGCTTCTACCTGGATTTGTTTGATATTTTCTTTGGAAGAGCCTCATAAAGAACCTAAAAAACATCCCCAAATCACACCAAAACCTCACCTTTATCTCCATTATCGGGCAGAAAAATTTGAATTATTTTTGTGGCTTTTACCTGATTTGTTTGATATTTTCCTTGGAAGAGCCTCACAAAGAACCTAAAATCCATCTCCAAATCACAATAAAAACTTACCTTTATTTCAATTAGGTCATCATTAGCAGAAAAACTTCAATGATTTTTGAGGTTTGTACCTGATTTGTTTGACATTTCCCTTGGAGGAGCCTCACAAAGAACCTAAAATCCATCCCCAAATCACACCAAAACCTCACCTTTATCTCCATTAGGTCAATATTAGAGAAAACTTATTTTTGAATTAATTTTGAGGCTTGTACCTGATTTGTTTGACATTTGCCTTGGAAGAGCCTCACAAAAAAACCTAAAATACATCCCCAAATCACACCAAAATCTTTCCTTTATTTCCATTAGGTCAGTATTAGCAGAAATATTTGAACTATTTTTAAAGTTGTTCAAAATTGAGTTGAAATTTCCTTTTGAAGAGCCTCACAAAGGACCTAAAAATATCCCCAAATCACACCAAAACCTCACCTGTATTTCCATTACATTATTAGCAGAAAAACTGGAATTATTTTTAAAATTTGTACATAATTGAGTTGAAATTTTCTTTTGAAGAGCCTCACAAATCACCTAAAAAACATCCCCAAATTACACCAAAACCTCACCTTTATTTCCATTAGGTCAATATTAGAGAAAACTTATTTTAATTATTTTTGGCTTTTACCTGATTTGTTTGACGTTTTCCTCTGAAGAGCTCAGCAAAGAAAAGCTCTGCTCTGCCTCTCCCAAGTGCTCCTGACACAACTTCAGTTTCTTCCCTGTGGATGATAAGATAAATTCCAATTTAAACAGCTAAAGATGAATTTCTGATGGAAAACCTTGAAAAACTGCCCCAAAAAATCACCTCACCCCAAAGTGGGATTGGAGGAACAAGCAGTCATTTCTTCCACCTTGCTGGGATAATTTTGTGCAGTTTGTACTTCTTAAAACCTAAGACCATCCTTCTATAAGTCATATTAGCAGAAATGAATTATTGAGCTTCTACCTGATTTTTTATTTCTGGAGCTATAAAGAATAAAAAATCCCAAATCAACCAAACCTTTATCTCATTACGGCAGAAAAATTTGAATTATTTTTGGTTTTACCTGATTTTTTGATATTTTTTGAAGCCTCACAAAAACCTAAATCCATCCAAATCACAAAAAAACCTTATTTAATTAGTCTCATTAGCAGAAAAACTCAATGATTTTGGTTGTACCTATTTTTGACATTTCCTTGGAGGAGCCTCACAAGAACCTAAAATCCATCCCAAATCACAAAACCTACTTATTCCATTAGTCATATAGAAAAACTTAAATTATTTAGCTTGTACCTGATTTGAATTTGCTTGGAAGAGCCTCACAAAAAACCTAAAACATCCCCAAATCACACCAAATCTTCCTTTATTTCCATTAGGTCATATTAGCAGAAATATTTAACTATTTTTAAAGTTTGTTAATTGAGTTGAAATTTTTGAAGAGCTCACAAAGAAAAAATCCCAAATCACACAAAACTACCATAATATAGAAAAAACTGAATTATTTTAAAATTGTACATAATTGAGAAATCTGAAGACCAAAATCACTAAAAACATAAAACAAAAACCCACTTATTCATTAGTACATAAGCAAAAAATAACTATTTTTAAAGCTTGTACGTAATTTAGCTGAAATTTTCTTTTGAAGAGCTTCACAAAGCTAAAATACAACTATATAAACACAATACCTAAAATACATCCCCAAATCACACCAAAATCTCACCTTTATTTGCATTATGCCATTATTAGCAGAAAATCTTTAATTATTTTTGAGGTTTCTACCTGATTTGTTTGAAATCTTCCTTTGAAGAGCCTCACAAAGAACCTAAAATCCATCTCCAAATCACATCAAAACCTCACCTTTATCTCCATTAGGTCAATATTAGAGAAAACTTATTTTTGAATTATTTTTGTGGCTTTTACCTGATTTGTTTGACGTTTTCCTCTGAAGAGCTCAGCAAAGAAAAGCTCTGCTCTGCCTCTCCCAAGTGCTCCTGACACAACTTCAGTTTCTTCCCTGTCTGGCCCCTAAACATGGAAAGGCCAAGCCCTGTTTCACTAATGAGCACAGACCTGGTGCAGACAACACTGATGATCCTGGGTATTTCACTGCTGAGGGGACACAGACACAACATCTGCTTTGAAGGTTCACCCAGAGCTCAGCTTGGCCTCGGGGCTCTTGTCCAGGCCTCAGTGCCTCAATCAGTCCCAGGCTGTTTGAACCTCTGCAGAAAGCTCATCCCCATCTCCTGTGGAACCACACTGCAGGCAGCACCTCCTCTGCCCATTCCTGAGGCTAATGAGCCTGCCACAAAAGAGCAGCGACTGATCCTGGAATTACAGAATTACTGAGGGAGGACGTGGCCCTGAGCGGGTCCGCAGCTCTGCAGTCCCTTTCCTCTGAGGGATGGCGGGGCAGGACGTGCTGCTGGCGGGTGCTGGAGTTGGTCGGGGCTGGGCTGCTGAGGTGGCATCTCAGATGAAGCAGAGGCTCCAGGAGACGCTAGACCTGCCGCGGGAGGGGCTAGCGGCCTGTCCTTAGCCACTGCAGCACCTCTTTCTTTTCCCTTTCTGACAGACACAGCTCCCTGCTCCACTTCTGCTGCAGCCCTTGTTGCCCGTCTTTTATATGGCTGGAACATTTTGTATACTATATCTCTTTAAGAAAGACTGGAGTTGAAAGATCTTCCCTTTTCCCACAGTGTTAACATCCAGGGACTGATACAGCATCCCTTGCCGTCCACTCAGTGAGATGAAGTCCAGTTCCTATAAGCAGCTCCGTGATGGTGCCCCCTGAGCATTGGTAAAGATATGAGGTAGAGAATAATTCAGCAGCTGCAGAACAATTTTGAATTGGTTTTCACTCTGTTTTGGTTTAAATTAAAAAGCAAAAGAAGCGTAGGGAGTCAGGAAATAAATTGATGCATTGATTTAATGCACAAGCAGGAAATGAATAAGTACGGGGAGACGATGTTGAAGCAAGCAGATAGCACAGTGGAAAACACAGCTTCACTAACAACTCTATGTTCTATTTTAAATGGAAGGGGAAAAATATTGTTGTTGTATTCGGGGTTTGAATTGAGGATACTCTCCCCCCTCCCCCCCCACCGTTCTCGTTGTGCTAAGGTTTAAGGCGAGTGGGAAGCCCTGTTGTTGCTCTTTTCAAAGGGTTTGAATAGAGGTAAAAATCTCCCTTTTCCCATAGTGTGAGAGATTTAATTTGAGGAAAACCCCGCCTTTTCTGTTCTTGTCGGGGACTAAATTGGAGGGGAGAATACATTTATTTGCCGTTGTATTGGTTTAAGGTGAGGTGAGTACCTGCTGTTGTCTCAGTTTCAGGGCTTAAATTGAAGGAAAGCCCGGCTTTCCCAGCATTTGAAGGGTTTAAATGGGGAGCTTCTGCCCGTGCCCCGGGGGCATCGAATACCTTGCGCGACATCAACCCTTGGCATTCATTGCCTGGGGAATTGCTGAGGTGGAAGGGGAATGTGGCGGCTGACCTCCCCCCGGGGCCCGGCAGAGCCGCGCCCGTGCGAGCCGTGCGGAGCCGGGGCCGTGCGGAGCCGGGGCCGTGCCGGGCCGGCAGGCGGGAGGCGCGGCACGGAGCTCTCTCTGCCCGTCCCGGCCGCTCTGTCCGCTCCGGGCGCGGGGCTCGGGCGCCGCCGGGGCCCCCCAGCCCGGGCCGGTAGCGCGGGGCGGGCGGGTCTCGTGTACGGGGCCGCCCAGCCTGCCGGAGGGGCGGCGTTGGTGCCGGGAGCGCGGGGCCGGCCGGCGTGGAACGGCGCCAGCCCCGGAGCGAGTCCCGGCAAGGGGCACTAGAGGACGCTTGTGGCTTGTCGGCTTCAGAGTGTGCTTGCAAAAGTCACAAAAAAGAAGAGAGAGGGAAAAACCCAGCCCCGACCCCGCAGGCTTTTTGTCTATGGGCTTTGTTGGTAAAGCTTGAAATAATAACGGGGGCGCCTTCTAGAAACAGCGCCCCGTACATTTTGCACTCTCCCGTGAGACCTTCGGGTCCACGTTTTCTCATTGCCGTGTCAATACAGCGGCAGGGGCGGGGGTAATTGCAGTGGGGGTGTGGCGTGGAGTTTTTGGTGGTAGTTTGGTTTTTTGCATTGGAGTAAAGTTCAATAGTTTTAGAAGAAAAAGAAGCTGTTTTGGCTTATAAATGAGAAGTTAGCTTTAAAGAGTAAAAAAGGATTTTTTTGTTCGCTTGTGTTAGCTAATATATGAGAGAGAGAATTTGGGAGAGGATGATAGCGGATATTGTATAATAATATCATTTTAGGACATTTCATATTTTATTTTGTATTGTTAGCTTAATGCTCAAATGAATCTATTTTAATTATACATATGTATTGATATAGAGATACAGTTGAAATATAGATATAGCACTACTATTTAATAAACAGTGGTATTTATATGTGGCTTTTATTCAATATTACATTCTTTGGTGATATTTAGTTTTTGTGGGGTGGTTTTGGTATTATTTATTATGCGTAATTTTGTTTTTGAGTGAAGATAATGTTATGGATGGGTTTGTGTGTATTTGAAGTAGAATTATTTTAAGTAGCTTAAAAAATAGACTTGTGATATGTATTATTGGAGTTTTGTTTTGTGTGTTATATGTAGGGGTTCAGATTGGGGTAGGGCCAGCCTGGCTGGTGGAGGTTTGGGTGTTTTGTTAGATGCAGTTTTGAAATTTCGGAAGTTTTTTCTATTGAATGGTTTTAAGGTGGTTTTTAGTAATTTGTTGTGTCGTTTTATTTTGTTTGTAGATGGTGTATGATAAGGAACGTGGTCTACTTCTTTAATGTTAAGTTTCTTAGTGTAGGTGAGAGGCCGGTAGAGTTCTTAACGCTGAGGCTTGCATGAAGAACATGAGATTAATTAACGTTGCTGATTATGACACTATAATGTTAAAAGTACACCACGAGGCACTGTGAGGTTATTGCAGCCGTAGCCCCATACTTATCTGGCATCCCCAGCAGGTCCCACAGCACCCGGGCGCAGATCAGCCTCAGCTTCAGCGAGAACTGCGGGGAGAAGGAGGGTGAGCAGCAAGGGGCGGGCACTTGGGTATTTTGGCCAGGGTGCTGATCTCGGCCAGCGCCCAGTCGGGGCAGCCCAAGTCCCCGCAGAAGCGGAACCCCCTGCGGGGAAAGAGGCGCCCAGAGCCGCCGGGGGTCTGCACGTCGCTCCCCGCCGCCGCGCCCCTCCCACCATGTCGCCGCCGCTCCCTGGTCCGCGCTGCCGCCGCAGAGTCCGCCTTTGCGACCCGGAACCGCCCCCGGGCGGGCTGCCGGCTACGCCCCTCCCCGCCCCCTGCCCCGAGAGCCGGCGGGGCGCTCCGGTAGGGGCTCTGCGGGGAGCTTTTAGCCGGGACCTGGGCACGAGAGAGGGTCGGAGAAGGGGACGGGGGTCTCGGGAGCGGGACCCAGGGCGCCCGCGGACCCTTGGAGCGCCCCTGGCTCCGCCCGACTGAGCGCTGGCGCTCCCACGGGCTGCAGCCTCACAGCTTCCAAGCCGCGTCAATCCCGGCCCGCCTTTCTCCGCCCTG
>JAJEOU010000435.1:0-26985 GCA_021534815.1 Acrocephalus arundinaceus
TGATGCTGCAGAGCTGACACTGCAGCCACTCTCCCTCCAGTTCCCCCTCAGCACCAGGGAAATGTCATTTCCCACTCCAGCATCAACCACCGTGTGACAGATCCCCCAAACCTGCTGGCTGCATTCCACCTCTTCAAGCAGCAGGCAGGGCAAGCAGCAAGGCTGAGCCTCATGATCTCTGTGCTTGGCACCAGCCATCAGGGGGAAATGTGGTTCTGGAATGTCTGTGCCCTTGGGAGCCTGGGAAGGAGCTCTGCCACAGAGGCTCAGCAGCAAACATTCTATTTTCATGATTCACACGTTTTTTCCCTTCTTGAAGGCTCGGGAACTCATTTTGGAAACCCAGGGAAAGCGCAGGACTCACTGAAATGATTCCTGGTGCCTGCTGGAGATGGTTTTCCAGCTAGTCCCCGCTGGCCCTGGCTAGGAATCGTTCCAGACTCGGTTAGGCAGTAGCAGGCAGAGCGGCCACCACCCCCGGTGGGTCAGAGCTACACGAGAGCTGTTGGTGAGGCTGAAGGATAGATCAGAAGGAGCCTCGTGGCAGGATAGTGTTTATTGTCACATGCACCCCATGGTGCAGGCAGCCACAAGGCTGAAGAGAGAGAGAGAGAGAGAGAGAGAGAGAGAGAGAGAGAGAGAGAGAGGAGAGAGATGAAGAGCGGGAGCTGGGGGTGGGGTTAGTGATTATAAGGGACTGGAAAAACGGGGTGGACACAAGAGGGAAAACCATCCAGGGGAATGGGGATGGCACACAGACAACGAATAGGAAACGAGGGGTGGGGAACTCCCCAGGCTGCTCCAATCCAGGACCGAGTCTCTCCGAAGTCTCTGGAATGAGGGGGAGAGGCCTCCCGGAGGGCGGCAGGAACTGGGAGAAGAGCTGCAGATGATTGACAACAGATTGCAACAGAGGGGAACAGGGAATTTCCCAAGTGGGAGATTGTACCAGATGGGGTACACAGGGAACTTGGATTAAAGCATTACAGAACTTACAAACAAAAACACGTAAAAACAAAACATGAAAATGCAAAGCACACCGCAACATGAGACCTCTCCAAATCAATCTAAAGGTCCATCTGTAAGAGATGATAGCCCAGCCAAGCTTCCAGGACTGCAGACACAGCTAAGTGAGACCCCCAGCAAAGATCAGGGTGCATTTTGAAGAGAACATTGCTTTGTCAAGATTCCTACACAACAGAGACACCCAAGTGAGACCCACACCCCATTGCAAACAAGCTCAAGGCCCCTTTGTTATGAGTGTCGGAAGCCCTGGAAGTTTGACTACCCCTGTCTTCTCCCAGAAACGCACCTTGACCTTGTTTGGGAGACAGGGATCAAACTTGGGGTTTTTCCGGGGGTCCTGGAATCTTGATTGCCAAGTGTTTTCCAACATAGACAATTGAGCTTGTTTAGGGGGGCTCTCACATGGGTCCCTCTGAACTCCTGGAAGTCACACAGTCATTTGTAGGAGAACGTAGGGTAGTCAAGCTTCCAGGACTGCAGACACAGCAAAGTGAGACCTGCCCCAAACAATCTCAAGGTCTGCTTGTAGGACAACATAGGGGAGTCAAGATTCCAAGATTGCAGACACAGCAAAGTGAGACCCCTCCAGGTCAATCTAAAGGTCCATTTGGAGGAGATGCTAGCCCAGTCAAGCTTCCAGGACTGCAGACACAGCTAAGCGAGACCTGCCCCAAACAATCTCAAGGCACATTTGTTGGGAAACCTAGGGTAGTCAAGCTTCCAGGACTGCAGACACACCCAAGTGAGACCCCCAAAAAAGCTCAAGGTGCATTTCCAGGAGAATGTTGCTTTGTCAAGCTTCCTACACGACAGAGACACCCGAGTGAGACCCACACCCCACTCCAAACAAGCTGAAGGCCCCTTTGTTCCCTGTGACTGCAGCCCTGGAATCTTGACTACCCTATGTTCTCCTGGAAATGGAGCTTGAGCTTGTATGGGCTGGGGGCTCACTTGGGTGCATCAGCCGTCCTGGAAGCTTGATCAGTCTAGGTTGTCAAACTAATTGACCTTGAGCTTCTTTGGGAGGGAGGGGTCTCACTTGGGTGCCTCTGAAGTCCTGGAAGCTTGATTAGCTAGGGTTTTCCCACGAATACACTTGAGATTTTTGAGGGGGGGTTCTCACATAGGTCCTTCTGAGGTCCTGGAAGGTATACAGCCATTTGTAGGAGAACGTAGGGTAGTCAAGCTTCCAAGACTGCAGACACAGCTAAGTGAGACCTGCCCCAAAAAGTCTCAAAGTCTGCTTGTAGAAAAACAAAGGGGAGAGCCAAGCTTCCAGGACTGCAGACACAGCTAAGTGAGAGCCATCCTACTCAAGCTCAAGGTCCATTTGGAGGAGATGAAAGCCCTGTCAAGCTTCCAGGACCACAGACACACCCAATTGAGACCCCCAAAACAGCTCAAGGTGCATTTTTAGGAGAACATTGCTTTGTCAAGCTTCCTACACGACAGAGACACCCAAGTGAGACCCACACCCCACTGCAAACAAGCTCAAGGCCCCTTTGTTATGAGTGTCGGAAGCCCTGGAATTTTGACTACCCCTGTCTTCTCCCAGAAACGCACCTTGACCTTGTTTGGGGGAGAGGGATCAAACTTGGGGTTTTTCCGGGGGTCCTGGAATCTTGATTGCCCAGTGTTTTCCCACATAGACACTGTAGCTTGTTTGGGGGGGCTCTCACATGGGTCCCTCGGAACTCCTGGAAGTCACACAGTCATTTGTAGGAGAACGTAGGGTAGTCAAGCTTCCAGGACTGCAGACACAGCAAGTGAGACCTGCCCCAAACAATCTCAAGGTCTGCTTGTAGGACAACATAGGGGAGTCAAGATTCCAAGATTGCAGACACAGCAAAGTGAGACCCCTCCAAGTCAATCTAAAGGTCCATTTGGAGGAGATGAAGCCCAGTCAAGCTTCCAGGACTGCAGACACAGCTAAGCGAGACCTGCCCCAAACAATCTCAAGGCACATTTGTTGGGAAACCTAGGGTAGTCAAGCTTCCAGGACTGCAGACACACCCAAGTGAGACCCCCAAAAAAGCTCAAGGTGCATTTCCAGGAGAATGTTGCTTTGTCAAGCTTCCTACATGACAGAGACACCCAGTGAGACCCACACCCCACTGCAAACAAGCTGAAGGCCCCTTTGTTCCCTGTGACTGCAGCCCTGGAATCTTGACTACCCTATGTTCTCCTGGAAATGGAGCTTGAGCTTGTATGGGCTGGGGGCTCACTTGGGTGCATCAGCCGTCCTGGAAGCTTGATCAGTCTAGGTTGTCAAACTAATTGACCTTGAGCTTCTTTGGGAGGGAGGGGTCTCACTTGGGTGCCTCTGAAGTCCTGGAAGCTTGATTAGCTAGGGTTTTCCCACGAATACACTTGAGATTTTTGAGGGGGGGTTCTCACATAGGTCCTTCTGAGGTCCTGGAAGGTATACAGCCATTTGTAGGAGAACGTAGGGTAGTCAAGCTTCCAAGACTGCAGACACATCTAAGTGAGACTTGCCCCAAAAAGTCTCAAAGTCTGCTTGTAGAAGAACTTAGGGGAGAGCCAAGCTTCCAAGACTGCAGACACAGCTAAGTGAGACCTGCCCAAAAAGTCTCAAAGTCTGCTTGTAGAAAAACAAAGGGGAGAGCCAAGCTTCCAGGACTGCAGACACAGCTAAGTGAGAGCCATCCTACTCAAGCTCAAGGTCCATTTGGAGGAGATGAAAGCCCTGTCAAGCTTCCAGGACCACAGACACACCCAATTGAGACCCCAAAACAGCTCAAGGTGCATTTTAGGAGAACATTGCTTTGTCAAGCTTCCTACACGACAGAGACACCCAAGTGAGACCCACACCCCACTGCAAACAAGCTCAAGGCCCCTTTGTTATGAGTGTCGGAAGCCCTGGAATTTGACTACCCCTGTCTTCTCCCAGAAACGCACCTTGACCTTGTTTGGGGAGAGGGATCAAACTTGGGGTTTTTCCGGGGTCCTGGAATCTTGATTGCCCAGTGTTTTCCACATAGACACTGTAGCTTGTTTGGGGGGCTCGTCCTCGAACTCCTGGAAGTCACACAGTCATTTGTAGGAGAACGTAGGGTAGTCAAGCTTCCAGGACTGCAGACACAGCAAGTGAGACCTGCCCAAACAATCTCAAGGTCTGCTTGTAGGACAACATAGGGGAGTCAAGATTCCAAGATTGCAGACACAGCAAAGTGAGACCCCTCCAAGTCAATCTAAAGGTCCATTTGGAGGAGATGAAAGCCCAGTCAAGCTTCCAGGACTGCAGACACAGCTAAGCGAGACCTGCCCAAACAATCTCAAGGCACATTTGTTGGGAAACCTAGGTAGTCAAGCTTCCAGGACTGCAGACACACCCAAGTGAGACCCCAAAAAGCTCAAGGTGCATTTCCAGGAGAATGTTGCTTTGTCAAGCTTCCTACATGACAGAGACACCCAGTGAGACCCACACCCACTGCAAACAAGCTGAAGGCCCCTTTGTTCCTGTGACTGCAGCCCTGGAATCTTGACTACCCTATGTTCTCCTGGAAATGGAGCTTGAGCTTGTATGGGCTGGGGCTCACTTGGGTGCATCAGCCGTCCTGAAGCTTGATCGTAGGTTTCCTTGCCTGGAGGTCCTGGAAGCTTGATTAGCCTAGGGTTTTCCCACGAATACACTTGAGATTTTTGAGGGGGGGTTCTCACATAGGTCCTTCTGAGGTCCTGGAAGGTATACAGCCATTTGTAGGAGAACGTAGGGTAGTCAAGCTTCCAAGACTGCAGACACATCTAAGTGAGACCTGCCCCAAAAAGTCTCAAAGTCTGCTTGTAGAAAACATAGGGGAGAGCCAAGCTTCCAAGACTGCAGACACAGCTAAGTGAGAGCCATCCTACTCAAGCTCAAGGTCCATTTGGAGGAGATGAAAGCCCTGTCAAGCTTCCAGGACGCAGACACACCCAAGTGAGACCCCCAAAAAGCTCAAGGTGCATTTAGGAGAACATTGCTTTGTCAAGCTTCCTACACGACAGAGACACCCAAGTGAGACCCACACCCCACTGCAAACAAGCTCAAGGCCCCTTTGTTATGAGTGTCGGAAGCCCTGGAATTTTGACTACCCCTGTCTTCTCTCAGAAACGCACCTTGACCTTGTTTGGGAGAGAGGGATCAAACTTGGGGTTTTTCCGGGGGTCCTGGAATCTTGATTGCCCAGTGTTTTCCCACATAGACACTGTAGCTTGTTTGGGGGGGCTCTCACATGGGTCCCTCGGAACTCCTGGAAGTCACACAGTCATTTGTAGGAGAACGTAGGGTAGTCAAGCTTCCAGGACTGCAGACACAGCTAAGTGAGACCTGCCCCAAACAATCTCAAGGTCTGCTTGTAGGACAACATAGGGGAGTCAAGATTCCAAGATTGCAGACACAGCAAAGTGAGACCCCTCCAAGTCAATCTAAAGGTCCATTTGGAGGAGATGAAAGCCCAGTCAAGCTTCCAGGACTGCAGACACAGCTAAGCGAGACCTGCCCCAAACAATCTCAAGGCACATTTGTTGGGAAACCTAGGGTAGTCAAGCTTCCAGGACTGCAGACACACCCAAGTGAGACCCCCAAAAAAGCTCAAGGTGCATTTCCAGGAGAATGTTGCTTTGTCAAGCTTCCTACATGACAGAGACACCCAAGTGAGACCCACACCCCACTGCAAACAAGCTGAAGGCCCCTTTGTTCCCTGTGACTGCAGCCCTGGAATCTTGACTACCCTATGTTCTCCTGGAAATGGAGCTTGAGCTTGTAGGGCTGGGGGCTCACTTGGGTGCATCAGCCGTCCTGGAAGCTTGATCAGTCTAGGTTGTCAAACTAATTGACCTTGAGCTTCTTTGGGAGGGAGGGGTCTCACTTGGGTGCCTCTGAAGTCCTGGAAGCTTGATTAGCTAGGGTTTTCCCATGAATACACTTGAGATTTTTAGGGGGGGTTCTCACATAGGTCCTTCTGAGGTCCTGGAAGGTATACAGCCATTTGTAGGAGAACGTAGGGTAGTCAAGCTTCCAAGACTGCAGACACATCTAAGTGAGACTTGCCCAAAAAGTCTCAAAGTCTGCTTGTAGAAGAACTTAGGGAGAGCCAAGCTTCCAAGACTGCAGACACAGCTAAGTGAGACCTGCCCCAAAAAGTCTCAAAGTCTGCTTGTAGAAAAACAAAGGGGAGAGCCAAGCTTCCAGGACTGCAGACACAGCTAAGTGAGAGCCATCCTACTCAAGCTCAAGGTCCATTTGGAGGAGATGAAAGCCCTGTCAAGCTTCCAGGACCACAGACACACCCAATTGAGACCCCCAAAACAGCTCAAGGTGCATTTTTAGGAGAACATTGCTTTGTCAAGCTTCCTACACGACAGAGACACCCAAGTGAGACCCACACCCCACTGCAAACAAGCTCAAGGCCCCTTTGTTATGAGTGTCGGAAGCCCTGGAATTTTGACTACCCCTGTCTTCTCCCAGAAACGCACCTTGACCTTGTTTGGGAGAGGGATCAAACTTGGGGTTTTTCCGGGGGTCCTGGAATCTTGATTGCCCAGTGTTTTCCCACATAGACACTGTAGCTTGTTTGGGGGGGCTCTCACATGGGTCCCTCGGAACTCCTGGAAGTCACACAGTCATTTGTAGGAGAACGTAGGGTAGTCAAGCTTCCAGGACTGCAGACACAGCAAAGTGAGACCTGCCCCAAACAATCTCAAGGTCTGCTTGTAGGACAACATAGGGGAGTCAAGATTCCAAGATTGCAGACACAGCAAAGTGAGACCCCTCCAAGTCAATCTAAAGGTCCATTTGGAGGAGATGAAAGCCCAGTCAAGCTTCCAGGACTGCAGACACAGCTAAGCGAGACCTGCCCCAAACAATCTCAAGGCACATTTGTTGGGAAACCTAGGGTAGTCAAGCTTCCAGGACTGCAGACACACCCAAGTGAGACCCCCAAAAAAGCTCAAGGTGCATTTCCAGGAGAATGTTGCTTTGTCAAGCTTCCTACATGACAGAGACACCCGAGTGAGACCCACACCCCACTGCAAACAAGCTGAAGGCCCCTTTGTTCCCTGTGACTGCAGCCCTGGAATCTTGACTACCCTATGTTCTCCTGGAAATGGAGCTTGAGCTTGTATGGGCTGGGGGCTCACTTGGGTGCATCAGCCGTCCTGGAAGCTTGATCAGTCTAGGTTGTCAAACTAATTGACCTTGAGCTTCTTGGGAGGGAGGGGTCTCACTTGGGTGCCTCTGAAGTCCTGGAAGCTTGATTAGCTAGGGTTTTCCCACGAATACACTTGAGATTTTTAGGGGGGGTTCTCACATAGGTCCTTCTGAGGTCCTGGAAGGTATACAGCCATTTGTAGGAGAACGTAGGGTAGTCAAGCTTCCAAGACTGCAGACACATCTAAGTGAGACCTGCCCCAAAAAGTCTCAAAGTCTGCTTGTAGAAAAAAAAAAAAAAAAAAAAAAAAAGCCTTGTAGAAAAACAAGGGGAGAGCCAAGCTTCCAGGACTGCAGACACAGCTAAGTGAGAGCCATCCTACTCAAGCTCAAGGTCCATTTGGAGGAGATGAAAGCCCTGTCAAGCTTCCAGGACCACAGACACACCCAATTGAGACCCCCAAAACAGCTCAAGGTGCATTTTTAGGAGAACATTGCTTTGTCAAGCTTCCTACACGACAGAGACACCCAAGTGAGACCCACACCCCACTGCAAACAAGCTCAAGGCCCTTTTTGTTATGAGTGTCGGAAGCCCTGGAATTTTGACTACCCCTGTCTTCTCCCAGAAACGCACCTTGACCTTGTTTGGGGAGAGGGATCAAACTTGGGGTTTTTCCGGGGGTCCTGGAATCTTGATTGCCCAGTGTTTTCCCACATAGACACTGTAGCTTGTTTGGGGGGGCTCTCACATGGGTCCCTCGGAACTCCTGGAAGTCACACAGTCATTTGTAGGAGAACGTAGGGTAGTCAAGCTTCCAGGACTGCAGACACAGCTAAGTGAGACCTGCCCCAAACAATCTCAAGGTCTGCTTGTAGGACAACATAGGGGAGTCAAGATTCCAAGATTGCAGACACAGCAAAGTGAGACCCCTCCAAGTCAATCTAAAGGTCCATTTGGAGGAGATGAAAGCCCAGTCAAGCTTCCAGGACTGCAGACACAGCTAAGCGAGACCTGCCCCAAACAATCTCAAGGCACATTTGTTGGGAAACCTAGGGTAGTCAAGCTTCCAGGACTGCAGACACACCCAAGTGAGACCCCCAAAAAAGCTCAAGGTGCATTTCCAGGAGAATGTTGCTTTGTCAAGCTTCCTACATGACAGAGACACCCAAGTGAGACCCACACCCCACTGCAAACAAGCTGAAGGCCCCTTTGTTCCCTGTGACTGCAGCCCTGGAATCTTGACTACCCTATGTTCTCCTGGAAATGGAGCTTGAGCTTGTATGGGCTGGGGGCTCACTTGGGTGCATCAGCCGTCCTGGAAGCTTGATCAGTCTAGGTTGTCAAACTAATTGACCTTGAGCTTCTTTGGGAGGGAGGGGTCTCACTTGGGTGCCTCTGAAGTCCTGGAAGCTTGATTAGCTAGGGTTTTCCCATGAATACACTTGAGATTTTTAGGGGGGGTTCTCACATAGGTCCTTCTGAGGTCCTGGAAGGTATACAGCCATTTGTAGGAGAACGTAGGGTAGTCAAGCTTCCAAGACTGCAGACACATCTAAGTGAGACTTGCCCCAAAAAGTCTCAAAGTCTGCTTGTAGAAGAACTTAGGGAGAGCCAAGCTTCCAAGACTGCAGACACAGCTAAGTGAGACCTGCCCCAAAAAGTCTCAAAGTCTGCTTGTAGAAAAACAAAGGGGAGAGCCAAGCTTCCAGGACTGCAGACACAGCTAAGTGAGAGCCATCCTACTCAAGCTCAAGGTCCATTTGGAGGAGATGAAAGCCCTGTCAAGCTTCCAGGACCACAGACACACCCAATTGAGACCCCCAAAACAGCTCAAGGTGCATTTTTAGGAGAACATTGCTTTGTCAAGCTTCCTACACGACAGAGACACCCAAGTGAGACCCACACCCCACTGCAAACAAGCTCAAGGCCCTTTGTTATGAGTGTCGGAAGCCCTGGAATTTTGACTACCCCTGTCTTCTCCCAGAAACGCACCTTGACCTTGTTTGGGAGAGAGGGATCAAACTTGGGGTTTTTCCGGGGGTCCTGGAATCTTGATTGCCCAGTGTTTTCCCACATAGACACTGTAGCTTGTTTGGGGGGGCTCTCACATGGGTCCCTCGGAACTCCTGGAAGTCACACAGTCATTTGTAGGAGAACGTAGGGTAGTCAAGCTTCCAGGACTGCAGACACAGCAAGTGAGACCTGCCCCAAACAATCTCAAGGTCTGCTTGTAGGACAACATAGGGGAGTCAAGATTCCAAGATTGCAGACACAGCAAAGTGAGACCCCTCCAAGTCAATCTAAAGGTCCATTTGGAGGAGATGAAAGCCCAGTCAAGCTTCCAGGACTGCAGACACAGCTAAGCGAGACCTGCCCCAAACAATCTCAAGGCACATTTGTTGGGAAACCTAGGGTAGTCAAGCTTCCAGGACTGCAGACACACCCAAGTGAGACCCCCAAAAAAGCTCAAGGTGCATTTCCAGGAGAATGTTGCTTTGTCAAGCTTCCTACATGACAGAGACACCCAAGTGAGACCCACACCCCACTGCAAACAAGCTGAAGGCCCCTTTGTTCCCTGTGACTGCAGCCCTGGAATCTTGACTACCCTATGTTCTCCTGGAAATGGAGCTTGAGCTTGTAGGGGCTGGGGGCTCACTTGGGTGCATCAGCCGTCCTGGAAGCTTGATCAGTCTAGGTTGTCAAACTAATTGACCTTGAGCTTCTTTGGGAGGGAGGGGTCTCACTTGGGTGCCTCTGAAGTCCTGGAAGCTTGATTAGCTAGGGTTTTCCCATGAATACACTTGAGATTTTTTAGGGGGGGTTCTCACATAGGTCCTTCTGAGGTCCTGGAAGGTATACAGCCATTTGTAGGAGAACGTAGGGTAGTCAAGCTTCCAAGACTGCAGACACATCTAAGTGAGACTTGCCCCAAAAAGTCTCAAAGTCTGCTTGTAGAAGAACTTAGGGGAGAGCCAAGCTTCCAAGACTGCAGACACAGCTAAGTGAGACCTGCCCCAAAAAGTCTCAAAGTCTGCTTGTAGAAAAACAAAGGGAGAGCCAAGCTTCCAGGACTGCAGACACAGCTAAGTGAGAGCCATCCTACTCAAGCTCAAGGTCCATTTGGAGGAGATGAAAGCCCTGTCACATTTCCAGGACCACAGACACACCCAATTGAGACCCCCAAAACAGCTCAAGGTGCATTTTTAGGAGAACATTGCTTTGTCAAGCTTCCTACACGACAGAGACACCCAAGTGAGACCCACACCCCACTGCAAACAAGCTCAAGGCCCTTTGTTATGAGTGTCGGAAGCCCTGGAATTTTGACTACCCCTGTCTTCTCCCAGAAACGCACCTTGACCTTGTTTGGGAGAGAGGGATCAAACTTGGGGTTTTTCCGGGGGTCCTGGAATCTTGATTGCCCAGTGTTTTCCCACATAGACACTGTAGCTTGTTTGGGGGGGCTCTCACATGGGTCCCTCGGAACTCCTGGAAGTCACACAGTCATTTGTAGGAGAACGTAGGGTAGTCAAGCTTCCAGGACTGCAGACACAGCTAAGTGAGACCTGCCCCAAACAATCTCAAGGTCTGCTTGTAGGACAACATAGGGGAGTCAAGATTCCAAGATTGCAGACACAGCAAAGTGAGACCCCTCCAAGTCAATCTAAAGGTCCATTTGGAGGAGATGAAAGCCCAGTCAAGCTTCCAGGACTGCAGACACAGCTAAGCGAGACCTGCCCCAAACAATCTCAAGGCACATTTGTTGGGAAACCTAGGGTAGTCAAGCTTCCAGGACTGCAGACACACCCAAGTGAGACCCCCAAAAAAGCTCAAGGTGCATTTCCAGGAGAATGTTGCTTTGTCAAGCTTCCTACATGACAGAGACACCCAAGTGAGACCCACACCCCACTGCAAACAAGCTGAAGGCCCCTTTGTTCCCTGTGACTGCAGCCCTGGAATCTTGACTACCCTATGTTCTCCTGGAAATGGAGCTTGAGCTTGTAGGGGCTGGGGGCTCACTTGGGTGCATCAGCCGTCCTGGAAGCTTGATCAGTCTAGGTTGTCAAACTAATTGACCTTGAGCTTCTTTGGGAGGGAGGGGTCTCACTTGGGTGCCTCTGAAGTCCTGGAAGCTTGATTAGCTAGGGTTTTCCCATGAATACACTTGAGATTTTTTAGGGGGGGTTCTCACATAGGTCCTTCTGAGGTCCTGGAAGGTATACAGCCATTTGTAGGAGAACGTAGGGTAGTCAAGCTTCCAAGACTGCAGACACATCTAAGTGAGACTTGCCCCAAAAAGTCTCAAAGTCTGCTTGTAGAAGAACTTAGGGGAGAGCCAAGCTTCCAAGACTGCAGACACAGCTAAGTGAGACCTGCCCCAAAAAGTCTCAAAGTCTGCTTGTAGAAAAACAAAGGGGAGAGCCAAGCTTCCAGGACTGCAGACACAGCTAAGTGAGAGCCATCCTACTCAAGCTCAAGGTCCATTTGGAGGAGATGAAAGCCCTGTCAAGCTTCCAGGACCACAGACACACCCAATTGAGACCCCCAAAACAGCTCAAGGTGCATTTTTAGGAGAACATTGCTTTGTCAAGCTTCCTACACGACAGAGACACCCAAGTGAGACCCACACCCCACTGCAAACAAGCTCAAGGCCCTTTGTTATGAGTGTCGGAAGCCCTGGAATTTTGACTACCCCTGTCTTCTCCCAGAAACGCACCTTGACCTTGTTTGGGAGAGAGGGATCAAACTTGGGGTTTTTCCGGGGGTCCTGGAATCTTGATTGCCCAGTGTTTTCCCACATAGACACTGTAGCTTGTTTGGGGGGGCTCTCACATGGGTCCCTCGGAACTCCTGGAAGTCACACAGTCATTTGTAGGAGAACGTAGGGTAGTCAAGCTTCCAGGACTGCAGACACAGCAAGTGAGACCTGCCCCAAACAATCTCAAGGTCTGCTTGTAGGACAACATAGGGGAGTCAAGATTCCAAGATTGCAGACACAGCAAAGTGAGACCCCTCCAAGTCAATCTAAAGGTCCATTTGGAGGAGATGAAAGCCCAGTCAAGCTTCCAGGACTGCAGACACAGCTAAGCGAGACCTGCCCCAAACAATCTCAAGGCACATTTGTTGGGAAACCTAGGGTAGTCAAGCTTCCAGGACTGCAGACACACCCAAGTGAGACCCCCAAAAAAGCTCAAGGTGCATTTCCAGGAGAATGTTGCTTTGTCAAGCTTCCTACATGACAGAGACACCCAAGTGAGACCCACACCCCACTGCAAACAAGCTGAAGGCCCCTTTGTTCCCTGTGACTGCAGCCCTGGAATCTTGACTACCCTATGTTCTCCTGGAAATGGAGCTTGAGCTTGTATGGGCTGGGGGCTCACTTGGGTGCATCAGCCGTCCTGGAAGCTTGATCAGTCTAGGTTGTCAAACTAATTGACCTTGAGCTTCTTTGGGAGGGAGGGGTCTCACTTGGGTGCCTCTGAAGTCCTGGAAGCTTGATTAGCTAGGGTTTTCCCACGAATACACTTGAGATTTTTTAGGGGGGGTTCTCACATAGGTCCTTCTGAGGTCCTGGAAGGTATACAGCCATTTGTAGGAGAACGTAGGGTAGTCAAGCTTCCAAGACTGCAGACACATCTAAGTGAGACTTGCCCCAAAAAGTCTCAAAGTCTGCTTGTAGAAGAACTTATGGGAGAGCCAAGCTTCCAAGACTGCAGACACAGCTAAGTGAGACCTGCCCCAAAAAGTCTCAAAGTCTGCTTGTAGAAAAACAAAGGGGAGAGCCAAGCTTCCAGGACTGCAGACACAGCTAAGTGAGAGCCATCCTACTCAAGCTCAAGGTCCATTTGGAGGAGATGAAAGCCCTGTCAAGCTTCCAGGACCACAGACACACCCAATTGAGACCCCCAAAACAGCTCAAGGTGCATTTTTAGGAGAACATTGCTTTGTCAAGCTTCCTACACGACAGAGACACCCAAGTGAGACCCACACCCCACTGCAAACAAGCTCAAGGCCCTTTGTTATGAGTGTCGGAAGCCCTGGAATTTTGACTACCCCTGTCTTCTCCCAGAAACGCACCTTGACCTTGTTTGGGAGAGAGGGATCAAACTTGGGGTTTTTCCGGGGGTCCTGGAATCTTGATTGCCCAGTGTTTTCCCACATAGACACTGTAGCTTGTTTGGGGGGGCTCTCACATGGGTCCCTCGGAACTCCTGGAAGTCACACAGTCATTTGTAGGAGAACGTAGGGTAGTCAAGCTTCCAGGACTGCAGACACAGCAAGTGAGACCTGCCCCAAACAATCTCAAGGTCTGCTTGTAGGACAACATAGGGGAGTCAAGATTCCAAGATTGCAGACACAGCAAAGTGAGACCCCTCCAAGTCAATCTAAAGGTCCATTTGGAGGAGATGAAAGCCCAGTCAAGCTTCCAGGACTGCAGACACAGCTAAGCGAGACCTGCCCCAAACAATCTCAAGGCACATTTGTTGGGAAACCTAGGGTAGTCAAGCTTCCAGGACTGCAGACACACCCAAGTGAGACCCCCAAAAAAGCTCAAGGTGCATTTCCAGGAGAATGTTGCTTTGTCAAGCTTCCTACATGACAGAGACACCCAAGTGAGACCCACACCCCACTGCAAACAAGCTGAAGGCCCCTTTGTTCCCTGTGACTGCAGCCCTGGAATCTTGACTACCCTATGTTCTCCTGGAAATGGAGCTTGAGCTTGTATGGGCTGGGGGCTCACTTGGGTGCATCAGCCGTCCTGGAAGCTTGATCAGTCTAGGTTGTCAAACTAATTGACCTTGAGCTTCTTTGGGAGGGAGGGGTCTCACTTGGGTGCCTCTGAAGTCCTGGAAGCTTGATTAGCTAGGGTTTTCCCATGAATACACTTGAGATTTTTTAGGGGGGGTTCTCACATAGGTCCTTCTGAGGTCCTGGAAGGTATACAGCCATTTGTAGGAGAACGTAGGGTAGTCAAGCTTCCAAGACTGCAGACACATCTAAGTGAGACTTGCCCCAAAAAGTCTCAAAGTCTGCTTGTAGAAGAACTTAGGGAGAGCCAAGCTTCCAAGACTGCAGACACAGCTAAGTGAGACCTGCCCCAAAAAGTCTCAAAGTCTGCTTGTAGAAAAACAAAGGGGAGAGCCAAGCTTCCAGGACTGCAGACACAGCTAAGTGAGAGCCATCCTACTCAAGCTCAAGGTCCATTTGGAGGAGATGAAAGCCCTGTCAAGCTTCCAGGACCACAGACACACCCAATTGAGACCCCCAAAACAGCTCAAGGTGCATTTTTAGGAGAACATTGCTTTGTCAAGCTTCCTACACGACAGAGACACCCAAGTGAGACCCACACCCCACTGCAAACAAGCTCAAGGCCCTTTGTTATGAGTGTCGGAAGCCCTGGAATTTTGACTACCCCTGTCTTCTCCCAGAAACGCACCTTGACCTTGTTTGGGAGAGAGGGATCAAACTTGGGGTTTTTCCGGGGGTCCTGGAATCTTGATTGCCCAGTGTTTTCCCACATAGACACTGTAGCTTGTTTGGGGGGGCTCTCACATGGGTCCCTCGGAACTCCTGGAAGTCACACAGTCATTTGTAGGAGAACGTAGGGTAGTCAAGCTTCCAGGACTGCAGACACAGCAAGTGAGACCTGCCCCAAACAATCTCAAGGTCTGCTTGTAGGACAACATAGGGGAGTCAAGATTCCAAGATTGCAGACACAGCAAAGTGAGACCCCTCCAAGTCAATCTAAAGGTCCATTTGGAGGAGATGAAAGCCCAGTCAAGCTTCCAGGACTGCAGACACAGCTAAGCGAGACCTGCCCCAAACAATCTCAAGGCACATTTGTTGGGAAACCTAGGGTAGTCAAGCTTCCAGGACTGCAGACACACCCAAGTGAGACCCCCAAAAAAGCTCAAGGTGCATTTCCAGGAGAATGTTGCTTTGTCAAGCTTCCTACATGACAGAGACACCCAAGTGAGACCCACACCCCACTGCAAACAAGCTGAAGGCCCCTTTGTTCCCTGTGACTGCAGCCCTGGAATCTTGACTACCCTATGTTCTCCTGGAAATGGAGCTTGAGCTTGTATGGGCTGGGGGCTCACTTGGGTGCATCAGCCGTCCTGGAAGCTTGATCAGTCTAGGTTGTCAAACTAATTGACCTTGAGCTTCTGTGGGAGGGAGGGGTCTCACTTGGGTGCCTCTGAAGTCCTGGAAGCTTGATTAGCTAGGGTTTTCCCACGAATACACTTGAGATTTTTTAGGGGGGGTTCTCACATAGGTCCTTCTGAGGTCCTGGAAGGTATACAGCCATTTGTAGGAGAACGTAGGGTAGTCAAGCTTCCAAGACTGCAGACACATCTAAGTGAGACCTGCCCCAAAAAGTCTCAAAGTCTGCTTGTAGAAAAACAAAGGGGAGAGCCAAGCTTCCAAGACTGCAGACACAGCTAAGTGAGAGCCATCCTACTCAAGCTCAAGGTCCATTTGGAGGAGATGAAAGCCCTGTCAAGCTTCCAGGACCACAGACACACCCAATTGAGACCCCCAAAACAGCTCAAGGTGCATTTTTAGGAGAACATTGCTTTGTCAAGCTTCCTACACGACAGAGACACCCAAGTGAGACCCACACCCCACTGCAAACAAGCTCAAGGCCCTTTTTGTTATGAGTGTCGGAAGCCCTGGAATTTTGACTACCCCTGTCTTCTCCCAGAAACGCACCTTGACCTTGTTTGGGAGAGAGGGATCAAACTTGGGGTTTTTCCGGGGGTCCTGGAATCTTGATTGCCCAGTGTTTTCCCACATAGACACTGTAGCTTGTTTGGGGGGGCTCTCACATGGGTCCCTCGGAACTCCTGGAAGTCACACAGTCATTTGTAGGAGAACGTAGGGTAGTCAAGCTTCCAGGACTGCAGACACAGCTAAGTGAGACCTGCCCCAAACAATCTCAAGGTCTGCTTGTAGGACAACATAGGGGAGTCAAGATTCCAAGATTGCAGACACAGCAAAGTGAGACCCCTCCAAGTCAATCTAAAGGTCCATTTGGAGGAGATGAAAGCCCAGTCAAGCTTCCAGGACTGCAGACACAGCTAAGCGAGACCTGCCCCAAACAATCTCAAGGCACATTTGTTGGGAAACCTAGGGTAGTCAAGCTTCCAGGACTGCAGACACACCCAAGTGAGACCCCCAAAAAAGCTCAAGGTGCATTTCCAGGAGAATGTTGCTTTGTCAAGCTTCCTACATGACAGAGACACCCAAGTGAGACCCACACCCCACTGCAAACAAGCTGAAGGCCCCTTTGTTCCCTGTGACTGCAGCCCTGGAATCTTGACTACCCTATGTTCTCCTGGAAATGGAGCTTGAGCTTGTATGGGCTGGGGGCTCACTTGGGTGCATCAGCCGTCCTGGAAGCTTGATCAGTCTAGGTTGTCAAACTAATTGACCTTGAGCTTCTTGGGAGGGAGGGGTCTCACTTGGGTGCCTCTGAAGTCCTGGAAGCTTGATTAGCTAGGGTTTTCCCACGAATACACTTGAGATTTTTTAGGGGGGGTTCTCACATAGGTCCTTCTGAGGTCCTGGAAGGTATACAGCCATTTGTAGGAGAACGTAGGGTAGTCAAGCTTCCAAGACTGCAGACACATCTAAGTGAGACTGCCCCAAAAAGTCTCAAAGTCTGCTTGTAGAAAAACAAAGGGGAGAGCCAAGCTTCCAGACTGCAGACACAGCTAAGTGAGAGCCATCCTACTCAAGCTCAAGGTCCATTTGGAGGAGATGAAAGCCCTGTCAAGCTTCCAGGACCACAGACACACCCAATTGAGACCCCCAAAACAGCTCAAGGTGCATTTTTAGGAGAACATTGCTTTGTCAAGCTTCCTACACGACAGAGACACCCAAGTGAGACCCACACCCCACTGCAAACAAGCTCAAGGCCCTTTGTTATGAGTGTCGGAAGCCCTGGAATTTTGACTACCCCTGTCTTCTCCCAGAAACGCACCTTGACCTTGTTTGGGAGAGAGGGATCAAACTTGGGGTTTTTCCGGGGGTCCTGGAATCTTGATTGCCCAGTGTTTTCCCACATAGACACTGAGCTTGTTTGGGGGGGCTCTCACATGGGTCCCTCGGAACTCCTGGAAGTCACACAGTCATTTGTAGGAGAACGTAGGGTAGTCAAGCTTCCAGGACTGCAGACACAGCAAAGTGAGACCTGCCCCAAACAATCTCAAGGTCTGCTTGTAGGACAACATAGGGGAGTCAAGATTCCAAGATTGCAGACACAGCAAAGTGAGACCCCTCCAAGTCAATCTAAAGGTCCATTTGGAGGAGATGAAAGCCCAGTCAAGCTTCCAGGACTGCAGACACAGCTAAGCGAGACCTGCCCCAAACAATCTCAAGGCACATTTGTTGGGAAACCTAGGGTAGTCAAGCTTCCAGGACTGCAGACACACCCAAGTGAGACCCCCAAAAAAGCTCAAGGTGCATTTCCAGGAGAATGTTGCTTTGTCAAGCTTCCTACATGACAGAGACACCCAAGTGAGACCCACACCCCACTGCAAACAAGCTGAAGGCCCCTTTGTTCCCTGTGACTGCAGCCCTGGAATCTTGACTACCCTATGTTCTCCTGGAAATGGAGCTTGAGCTTGTATGGGCTGGGGGCTCACTTGGGTGCATCAGCCGTCCTGGAAGCTTGATCAGTCTAGGTTGTCAAACTAATTGACCTTGAGCTTCTGTGGGAGGGAGGGGTCTCACTTGGGTGCCTCTGAAGTCCTGGAAGCTTGATTAGCTAGGGTTTTCCCACGAATACACTTGAGATTTTTTAGGGGGGGTTCTCACATAGGTCCTTCTGAGGTCCTGGAAGGTATACAGCCATTTGTAGGAGAACGTAGGGTAGTCAAGCTTCCAAGACTGCAGACACATCTAAGTGAGACCTGCCCCAAAAAGTCTCAAAGTCTGCTTGTAGAAAAACAAGGGGAGAGCCAAGCTTCCAGACTGCAGACACAGCTAAGTGAGAGCCATCCTACTCAAGCTCAAGGTCCATTTGGAGGAGATGAAAGCCCTGTCAAGCTTCCAGGACCACAGACACACCCAATTGAGACCCCCAAAACAGCTCAAGGTGCATTTTTAGGAGAACATTGCTTTGTCAAGCTTCCTACACGACAGAGACACCCAAGTGAGACCCACACCCCACTGCAAACAAGCTCAAGGCCCTTTGTTATGAGTGTCGGAAGCCCTGGAATTTTGACTACCCCTGTCTTCTCCCAGAAACGCACCTTGACCTTGTTTGGGAGAAGGGATCAAACTTGGGGTTTTTCCGGGGGTCCTGGAATCTTGATTGCCCAGTGTTTTCCCACATAGACACTGAGCTTGTTTGGGGGGGCTCTCACATGGGTCCCTCGGAACTCCTGGAAGTCACACAGTCATTTGTAGGAGAACGTAGGGTAGTCAAGCTTCCAGGACTGCAGACACAGCAAGTGAGACCTGCCCCAAACAATCTCAAGGTCTGCTTGTAGGACAACATAGGGGAGTCAAGATTCCAAGATTGCAGACACAGCAAAGTGAGACCCCTCCAAGTCAATCTAAAGGTCCATTTGGAGGAGATGAAAGCCCAGTCAAGCTTCCAGGACTGCAGACACAGCTAAGCGAGACCTGCCCCAAACAATCTCAAGGCACATTTGTTGGGAAACCTAGGGTAGTCAAGCTTCCAGGACTGCAGACACACCCAAGTGAGACCCCCAAAAAAGCTCAAGGTGCATTTCCAGGAGAATGTTGCTTTGTCAAGCTTCCTACATGACAGAGACACCCAAGTGAGACCCACACCCCACTGCAAACAAGCTGAAGGCCCCTTTGTTCCCTGTGACTGCAGCCCTGGAATCTTGACTACCCTATGTTCTCCTGGAAATGGAGCTTGAGCTTGTATGGGCTGGGGGCTCACTTGGGTGCATCAGCCGTCCTGGAAGCTTGATCAGTCTAGGTTGTCAAACTAATTGACCTTGAGCTTCTTGGGAGGGAGGGGTCTCACTTGGGTGCCTCTGAAGTCCTGGAAGCTTGATTAGCTAGGGTTTTCCCACGAATACACTTGAGATTTTTTAGGGGGGGTTCTCACATAGGTCCTTCTGAGGTCCTGGAAGGTATACAGCCATTTGTAGGAGAACGTAGGGTAGTCAAGCTTCCAAGACTGCAGACACATCTAAGTGAGACCTGCCCCAAAAAGTCTCAAAGTCTGCTTGTAGAAAAACAAAGGGGAGAGCCAAGCTTCCAGACTGCAGACACAGCTAAGTGAGAGCCATCCTACTCAAGCTCAAGGTCCATTTGGAGGAGATGAAAGCCCTGTCAAGCTTCCAGGACCACAGACACACCCAATTGAGACCCCCAAAACAGCTCAAGGTGCATTTTTAGGAGAACATTGCTTTGTCAAGCTTCCTACACGACAGAGACACCCAAGTGAGACCCACACCCCACTGCAAACAAGCTCAAGGCCCCTTTGTTATGAGTGTCGGAAGCCCTGGAATTTTGACTACCCCTGTCTTCTCCCAGAAACGCACCTTGACCTTGTTTGGGGGAGAGGGATCAAACTTGGGGTTTTTCCGGGGGTCCTGGAATCTTGATTGCCCAGTGTTTTCCCACATAGACACTGCAGCTTGTTTGGGGGGCTCTCACATGGGTCCCTCGGAACTCCTGGAAGTCACACAGTCATTTGTAGGAGAACGTAGGGTAGTCAAGCTTCCAGGACTGCAGACACAGCTAAGTGAGACCTGCCCCAAACAATCTCAAGGTCTGCTTGTAGGACAACATAGGGGAGTCAAGATTCCAAGATTGCAGACACAGCAAAGTGAGACCCCTCCAAGTCAATCTAAAGGTCCATTTGGAGGAGATGAAAGCCCAGTCAAGCTTCCAGGACTGCAGACACAGCTAAGCGAGACCTGCCCCAAACAATCTCAAGGCACATTTGTTGGGAAACCTAGGGTAGTCAAGCTTCCAGGACTGCAGACACACCCAAGTGAGACCCCCAAAAAAGCTCAAGGTGCATTTCCAGGAGAATGTTGCTTTGTCAAGCTTCCTACATGACAGAGACACCCAAGTGAGACCCACACCCCACTGCAAACAAGCTGAAGGCCCCTTTGTTCCCTGTGACTGCAGCCCTGGAATCTTGACTACCCTATGTTCTCCTGGAAATGGAGCTTGAGCTTGTATGGGCGGGGGCTCACTTGGGGCATCAGCCGTCCTGGAAGCTTGATCAGTCTAGGTTGTCAAACTAATTGACCTTGAGCTTCTGTGGGAGGGAGGGGTCTCACTTGGGTGCCTCTGAAGTCCTGGAAGCTTGATTAGCTAGGGTTTTCCCACGAATACACTTGAGATTTTTTAGGGGGGGTTCTCACATAGGTCCTTCTGAGGTCCTGGAAGGTATACAGCCATTTGTAGGAGAACGTAGGGTAGTCAAGCTTCCAAGACTGCAGACACATCTAAGTGAGACCTGCCCCAAAAAGTCTCAAAGTCTGCTTGTAGAAAACAAGGGAGAGCCAAGCTTCCAGACTGCAGACACAGCTAAGTGAGAGCCATCCTACTCAAGCTCAAGGTCCATTTGGAGGAGATGAAAGCCCTGTCAAGCTTCCAGGACCACAGACACACCCAATTGAGACCCCCAAAACAGCTCAAGGTGCATTTTTAGGAGAACATTGCTTTGTCAAGCTTCCTACACGACAGAGACACCCAAGTGAGACCCACACCCCACTGCAAACAAGCTCAAGGCCCTTTTTGTTATGAGTGTCAGAAGCCCTGGAATTTTGACTACCCCTGTCTTCTCCCAGAAACGCACCTTGACCTTGTTTGGGAGACAGGGATCAAACTTGGGGTTTTTCCGGGGGTCCTGGAATCTTGATTGCCCAGTGTTTTCCCACATAGACACTTGAGCTTGTTTGGGGGGGCTCTCACATGGGTCCCTCGGAACTCCTGGAAGTCACACAGTCATTTGTAGGAGAACGTAGGGTAGTCAAGCTTCCAGGACTGCAGACACAGCAAGTGAGACCTGCCCCAAACAATCTCAAGGTCTGCTTGTAGGACAACATAGGGGAGTCAAGATTCCAAGATTGCAGACACAGCAAAGTGAGACCCCTCCAAGTCAATCTAAAGGTCCATTTGGAGGAGATGAAAGCCCAGTCAAGCTTCCAGGACTGCAGACACAGCTAAGCGAGACCTGCCCCAAACAATCTCAAGGCACATTTGTTGGGAAACCTAGGGTAGTCAAGCTTCCAGGACTGCAGACACACCCAAGTGAGACCCCCAAAAAAGCTCAAGGTGCATTTCCAGGAGAATGTTGCTTTGTCAAGCTTCCTACATGACAGAGACACCCAAGTGAGACCCACACCCCACTGCAAACAAGCTGAAGGCCCCTTTGTTCCCTGTGACTGCAGCCCTGGAATCTTGACTACCCTATGTTCTCCTGGAAATGGAGCTTGAGCTTGTATGGGCCGGGGGCTCACTTGGGTGCATCAGCCGTCCTGGAAGCTTGATCAGTCTAGGTTGTCAAACTAATTGACCTTGAGCTTCTGTGGGAGGGAGGGGTCTCACTTGGGTGCCTCTGAAGTCCTGGAAGCTTGATTAGCTAGGGTTTTCCCACGAATACACTTGAGATTTTTTAGGGGGGGTTCTCACATAGGTCCTTCTGAGGTCCTGGAAGGTATACAGCCATTTGTAGGAGAACGTAGGGTAGTCAAGCTTCCAAGACTGCAGACACATCTAAGTGAGACCTGCCCCAAAAAGTCTCAAAGTCTGCTTGTAGAAAAACAAAGGGGAGAGCCAAGCTTCCAGGACTGCAGACACAGCTAAGTGAGAGCCATCCTACTCAAGCTCAAGGTCCATTTGGAGGAGATGAAAGCCCTGTCAAGCTTCCAGGACCACAGACACACCCAATTGAGACCCCCAAAACAGCTCAAGGTGCATTTTTAGGAGAACATTGCTTTGTCAAGCTTCCTACACGACAGAGACACCCAAGTGAGACCCACACCCCACTGCAAACAAGCTCAAGGCCCCTTTGTTATGAGTGTCGGAAGCCCTGGAATTTTGACTACCCCTGTCTTCTCCCAGAAACGCACCTTGACCTTGTTTGGGAGACAGGGATCAAACTTGGGGTTTTTCCGGGGGTCCTGGAATCTTGATTGCCCAGTGTTTTCCCACATAGACACTTGAGCTTGTTTGGGGGGCTCTCACATGGGTCCCTCGGAACTCCTGGAAGTCACACAGTCATTTGTAGGAGAACGTAGGGTAGTCAAGCTTCCAGGACTGCAGACACAGCAAGTGAGACCTGCCCCAAACAATCTCAAGGTCTGCTTGTAGGACAACATAGGGGAGTCAAGATTCCAAGATTGCAGACACAGCAAAGTGAGACCCCTCCAAGTCAATCTAAAGGTCCATTTGGAGGAGATGAAAGCCCAGTCAAGCTTCCAGGACTGCAGACACAGCTAAGCGAGACCTGCCCCAAACAATCTCAAGGCACATTTGTTGGGAAACCTAGGGTAGTCAAGCTTCCAGGACTGCAGACACACCCAAGTGAGACCCCCAAAAAAGCTCAAGGTGCATTTCCAGGAGAATGTTGCTTTGTCAAGCTTCCTACATGACAGAGACACCCAAGTGAGACCCACACCCCACTGCAAACAAGCTGAAGGCCCCTTTGTTCCCTGTGACTGCAGCCCTGGAATCTTGACTACCCTATGTTCTCCTGGAAATGGAGCTTGAGCTTGTATGGGCGGGGGCTCACTTGGGTGCATCAGCCGTCCTGGAAGCTTGATCAGTCTAGGTTGTCAAACTAATGAACTTGAGCTTCTGTGGGAGGGAGGGGTCTCACTTGGGTGCCTCTGAAGTCCTGGAAGCTTGATTAGCTAGGGTTTTCCCACGAATACACTTGAGATTTTTTAGGGGGGGTTCTCACATAGGTCCTTCTGAGGTCCTGGAAGGTATACAGCCATTTGTAGGAGAACGTAGGGTAGTCAAGCTTCCAAGACTGCAGACACATCTAAGTGAGACTTGCCCCAAAAAGTCTCAAAGTCTGCTTGTAGAAAACTTAGGGGAGAGCCAAGCTTCCAGACTGCAGACACAGCTAAGTGAGAGCCATCCTACTCAAGCTCAAGGTCCATTTGGAGGAGATGAAAGCCCTGTCAAGCTTCCAGGACCACAGACACACCCAATTGAGACCCCCAAAACAGCTCAAGGTGCATTTTTAGGAGAACATTGCTTTGTCAAGCTTCCTACACGACAGAGACACCCAAGTGAGACCCACACCCCACTGCAAACAAGCTCAAGGCCCCTTTGTTATGAGTGTCGGAAGCCCTGGAATTTTGACTACCCCTGTCTTCTCCCAGAAACGCACCTTGACCTTGTTTGGGGGAGAGGGATCAAACTTGGGGTTTTTCCGGGGGTCCTGGAATCTTGATTGCCCAGTGTTTTCCCACATAGACACTGTAGCTTGTTTGGGGGGGCTCTCACATGGGTCCCTCGGAACTCCTGGAAGTCACACAGTCATTTGTAGGAGAACGTAGGGTAGTCAGCTTCCAGGACTGCAGACACAGCAAGTGAGACCTGCCCCAAACAATCTCAAGGTCTGCTTGTAGGACAACATAGGGGGTCAAGATTCCAAGACTGTAGACAAACAGTGCTGTATCTTTTATGTCTGCATTGCAACAGAAATACAGGAACTATCAAAGGCCTTCTCTCATTTTGATGGTTATGCACAATGCACAAGTCTAGCAGGTGTGTGTTTGTAATGGTTGAGACCTCAAGCAGAAAAAAACCCACAAATAATTCCCATCCAACAGTATAAACCAGCATATAAAAGCTGAACATTTACTGATGTCATGGCCATAAAGCTGCCCAACAAGGAGAGAGCAAGACAAGCTCTATACTTGTATAGCAATCTAAACTGAAAAGCATCAAAATATGCCACATGGAATCACTACTGCAAAACCAAGACAAAAAAATCTCTACTCTCAATCTTCAGTAGCCAGCTCGGCTTTATAAGCACTTCTTCCTACAGAATCATTTCCAGGCCCTTACTTCCAGCCTACTATGTTTGATAGATCCGCTACAATATTTTATTCCAAAAAACAATGGAACTCACACCAAATTTTTACTCACCCACAGACTCTGGAAGCTTAGGTGTCATTACTTTACACTCACTGTGTCAGGTTCTCCTACCACCAAGTGTGAAGGTGACATCATGAAGGAGCTCCAGAACATTCTGCTCTCATGAAGGCACTTGGTCCAACTGCAGGTGTTTCCTCTCTGTAACAGAAACACATTGATTGATTACAGCTGCTCCTTCTTTGTTTACATCACCAGGTTTTCCTGAAGTGTAACACTAACTAGCCAAATTTTTAGCCCTGTAGGGGCCAATATTAAATTACATAAAAAATACACAATAAACATCCATATTATTTATAAACTTAAATGTTTGTAATTTGTATAACAAAACTATACAGTTTAGCCCTATAGGGGCTAAAATTAAAGGGAGAACAAGTAGAAAGACAGGGGAAGCATGGTCTGGCCAAGAAATCAAAATAACTCAAGGCCCATTAGGAGTTTGAAAGTTTCCCTCAAATAATAAAGACCACACAAGCAAAATAGAAGTCTCCTAAGTATCTAACAGAAACACTTTGTATAGTTACATCTGTATGTCCACCACTTAATTAAGTAAGTAACAGTTGTTAAAACCCCTCCTCTAGCTGTACAAAGACTAATCATGGACAAAAAGGAAGAACATATGGAAATACAGTCTTGCAACATCCAGATATGCGGGAGACAGACCTTCTGGGGATCCCGAAGGTGGCAGCACAATTAATAAATTACCTCAGCAAGAGTCAGCTGCCAAAACTCCTAGGGAAGCACCAGGGCCCAGAACTGCCCCTCCCAGTGTAATATGGGACAGCTGCAGCTTGTTTGGAGGAATAACTAAAGGTCATACACCCAGAAGGAAAGTGATCCTACTTGAAGATTAGTCTCTAGTTCTTAAAGGATTGCTAAAGTAAGTGTGCATTTATCTGTATATTTTACACTTAATACTTGCTTGAATGCCCCTCCAAAACTGTTGTTAATCTGATAACTAACAACATGCCACTAAAGAAAAAAACCCCTTTTTTTCCTTTCAAAAGTAAAATATTCCTTGTTGTTTTACAGCAAAGCAGGCTCTTCTCCAAATACATGCTGTGGGGTCTTTTTTATGGTAAACTGAAGCAGTACATAATAATAAATGAAAAAAGTGAAAGGGTCTCACAAGTATTTTTATCTGTAGTATGCAGAGGTTGGTCTGTACACTCAAAAATTATTTTCAACTTAAACAATTCTGTTGACCTTTCACCTTTGCCAAATCCCTAACTCATGTAGAACTGTAATAGGTACACACAACATTGCTTGTGAATAAGTTGCAGCAAACCCTTACAGCAACAAAACCTACAAGTTCACCCTCAGCAAAGGTGGCAAACACCCCAAGCCAATATACAACTCAAAACGTTGTTATATTTCAGAACTTTTAATTGTAATGCCAAAATATATCATAATTATAACTTGGTTTTCAAATCATCTTTGAGAAGAAAGGAACAATACAATTATCCTAATAAATCCACTAGGGGATTATTGTTGCACTGGAATATCAAAGAACTTAGGATGCATTGAAGATTGATTGTCATACAAAACATTGAAGTGTTAATGATCTTAATCTGAAACTGGGTCTTCTTCTTGATTAGACACTATACATCAGTATGACAGTCTTCATACTTTCTGATTAGACTGATCAATGAAACTGATTTTGTTACATTACTCAGTATGTCTGCAAGTTAATATAGAAATAAATTTATTTCCATATAAATTTTAAAGTATAGAGACGCAAGCACAGTACAGATGTTGCTTTACTTTGCAGTGCACACTGTATTACGAAATGGATTAGGCAACTTCCCACCCCCCAAACATGAGAAAATTATGGGAGTTTTTCCTCTGAGCTGATGTTCCTCCAAAGAAATGCTTCAGTTCAAACTGGTCAAGGCATTTAACATTTGAAACGACGATACGCCACTGTATGAATCCAGGAAATAAATGCAACTTTATCTTTCTTAGTAGGACAGCGAAGCCTGTGGAGATCATGCTGGTTTCTTAGAGGGGTTATAATCAGGTTTTGATCAAAAGAGAAAATAATGCCTATTTTTAGTTATTGCTTTTAGTTTTGTTTGTGTTACCTTGCGTACTAAGAACTAAACTGTCTGCTTCAGAGAGGCAGTTTTTCATTTGTTGTTGCTGTGCTTGTTCTGCATATGTGAATTCTTGATGGATGTTATTTAAATTTGGATTTGAAAAGTGAAAAATACTGAGGAAGCTTTTGAAAGATTTTGATTAACTTACACTGATGTGCAAGTGAAAGATTGCATTTCTCAGCATAAATCCTTTGTGCCTAGGCATGACTGTTTTCATGCCTGCTTTGCAAGGTTTGGTATGCATGAAATATTTGAAATGGATTAAGTTATTTTATTCCCATATAGCTCTTAGGAAAGATTTTTGCTCTCTTTTTGCTTATCCATTTACAAGATAAAGCTTGGTTTCCTAGGTTTTCTTAGTAAGGATAAATGAGGAATTAACAAGGGCTCATTGTCTTAGGAATATGTGATTGTTCTTGCTGTGTTTGAGTCTTGCTAAAAAACATGAGATGCAGCTGCTTGTAAACCACAGAGTGAAAATTCCAGAAGAATTGTGGACTTGCAGGTCCCCCATGCTCACTCAGTGAGGTGAGGTGTGCATGCTCCTGGCTGTGAGCATATGAATAGTACTGTTACTGAAATTAGTAACTTCA
>JAJEOU010001097.1:0-15032 GCA_021534815.1 Acrocephalus arundinaceus
CTCCTGAGGCCCTGGGGCCTCCTGGCACAGCCCCAGCAAGGCTGGGCACTGTCAGCCCCTTGTGCTGCCCTCAGCATCCCCCTCCCATGCCAGTGGCCTCCAGGATGTGCTGGAAGGAGTCCCTGGGGAAGGAGCCTTGGTCAGCAATGGCCCTGGGGGGCTCCTTCATGCTGCCAGGAACTGCAGGTTTTTCCAAGGACTTTGGGTTTGGCTTTTGCCTTGGAGTGTCTGATAGGTTTGTGCAATTCTGGCCTCCAATTCTCTGCTTTAATGAGTCCCTTGAGAGGCTTTGTCAGTAACAACACTCAGTGGGGCTCATTAATGCTTCAAGGTACTTCAGGTATTTTAGGTACTTTGTGTTTCCTTTTCAAACTGACTCTAGGAAAAGTTTCTTCAATCATGGAACCCAGTTATCTCCTTTAACAAGTCCCTTGGGATTCTTTGTCAGTAAAAACACTCAGTGGGGCTCATTAATACTTCAGGATACTCAAAGTTTATTACAGAACGGTTTTTGACACTAAGTTTGAAAGTTTTCTGCAATCATGGCCCCAATTATCTGCTTTAATGAGTCCCTTGGGATTCTTAGCCAGTAACAACACTCAGTGGGGTTTATTAATACTTCAATGTACTCAGGGTTAGTTTTGGTACTTCTTTGGGCCACTGAGTCTCTGAGAAGTTTTTGTGCAATCCTGGCCTCCAATTATCTGCTTTAATGAGTCCCTTGAGAGCATTGCACTGACACACAGTGGGTCTCCCTAATGCTTTGAGATACTCAAGATTTTCAAGATACTTTGGATTTTCCTTTGGATTTTCCATCCCACGCTGAGTCTCTGGGAGGTTTTTGTGCAATCCTGGCCTCCAGTTCTCTCCTCTACAGACCTCATGAGGAGCCTGTGTTGGGGATTGACCATAGTTGGACCCATTAATGCTTTGACACACTTTGGGTGTGTCCTCTGACTTTGACTCCTGGAATGGTTTGTGCAATCTCCTCTCAGGCCCTTAAGTTCCAGGGCTCAGCACCAAATGCACCACGGGGCTCATTAGGATCAAGCAAGTCCTGACAAACCATGGCTGTGCCTTGATTTCCCTCTGGCCTGGTGCACTTCACCAGGATATCTTTTCTCCTTGAGTTATGGGGAAATATTTCAAAAAAACTCACAATGCTATTTTCAAGGGTTTATTTTTCTCTTCAGAGAAGAGATGACTGCAGCATTTAGTGATTGATATTGTTCCAGGGTCTCTCCTCAGGAGCTCATGCCTGCTCAGAGAAGCTGTGCCTTGATGTCTGACCCAGTGTGCACAACCTTGCTCCACATTCCCCAACCCCATCCTGTCTCTCTTCACTCACCTGGAACCTGCTTTGCTTGGAGAACTGGCTGCACTCTGGCAAAGATGGGTTTTCTTCCTTTTTTAGCAATCTTAAACTCCTGAGTTTCAGACAATCTCAAGTGTTAATCAGCAAAAAACAGATGTGACCATGGACAGAGACTCTCCAACTAGGTAAAGTTAGAAAGGGGAATTTTTATTAACACCAGCGTGTGGCACGGGAGTTGTCTCTGAAAGGCGTGACTGCCCTGTACAAGGTTCTTTGCCCTCTGTTTATTTCCCAAGATCTTACATACAATACATGTGCATAACCCCAGCACCTCCCATCCCCACTCTGTATTTAATGAGGCTATCAGTCCTTCATGTGTGTGCAATTCTTCCCTTGATTTGGGTCAGTGGTCTCAAAGGATGAAGTCAGGAGAGTCTTCATCAGGTGTCTGTGACCCTCTGGCACGATCCAAGGTCCCCTGCTCTGTGATTGATTGATTGATATAAAGTCCAGGTGCTGGTCATTGTTCTTACTGGTTTCAATCTGTTCTTATAAAGGTTCACTTACTGCATTTCCTTCTATAAACAAGCTCATAATGGCAAACAATACAACAATTATCTCTAGTTAAGGCATCTAATAATCATTATCCTATCATTTGCTTATCTACTTTATACCCTGATCCATATAAATTACTACCATCGCTTAGCTAAAATCTTTACTCTTTAAAATCATGATTCGGTGCCTCCAAATGTTGGGGTGCCCCCTGAATGTCGGGGTGTTCCCAGAACGGCCCCCCTCCCCCCCCACCAAGGGTCATCTGTGTCCACGTTCACCAGGAGGAATCGACGGTGGCCGTCATCTTCTCCCGGCCTGTCAGGGTGAGTGGGGACACATGGGAACCCCCAAAATCACCTGGCTTCTTCCAAACTCACCTGAATAACCCCCCAAAATCACCTGGGTATCCCCAAAAAATTACCTGGATACACCTTGATATATCCCCAGATCACTTTGGTACCCCCAAGAAATCACCTGGATCTTCCCCAGAATCACCTTGGTACACCTGAGTATCCCCCCAAGTTTCCTGGCTACCACCGAAAAATCACCTGGATTCCCCCTAAAAATCACCTGGGACTGCCAAAAATTACCTGGATACCTCAAAAGTCACCTGCATACAACTGGGTACCTTAAAACCCACCTGGGTATCCTCAAAAATAACCTGGGTACTCCTAAAAAATCACCTGGATACACCTGGGTATGTCGTGGGACAGGTAGCCAAAGAATGTGTATTCTATTTCATCTGTTGTAAAAGCAGATATTTCTTTATCTCTTGTAACTCCAGGGGGGAGGGGGGCAGATGCCTTCTGATAATGGCCCAGCTGTTAAAACCAGATGTGGCAGTGTTTCTTATCTCCTTCACCTCCTGTCCATCCTCCAGGGAGATATCTTCTGCTAATGGGCCATTAAGGCTCATCAAGGACATGACTGTTTCCAACACCCTGACCAACAGTGTCAGGTCGTATCCCTGACTCTGTCAGGATTTTTTTCCAGGATTTCTGCTTTGCTTGCTTGCTTGTCTTTGTATTGCTGCATTTGTATTTTGGTGGTTTTGTTGTTGTTGTTGTTGTTGTTGTTTATTCCTATTAAAGAGCTGTTATTTCTTTTCCCATATCTTTGCCTAAAAGCCCCTAATTGTAAAATTATAATAATTTGGAGGGGAGGTGGGTGACATTCTCCATTCCAAGGGAAGCTCTGGCTCTCCCTGGCAGACAACTGTCTTTCAAAACCAAGACAGCTGCTTTAAGAGCCCCCGCTCTTGTTGGGTCCTGCTATAACTGCCCTTAAAATTCCAAAACCACTCCCGTTGATTCCAGTACGGAGCCCTGGGGGTGTTTGGGGGGCCTGGTGTTGCCCGATACCGAGGTAAAACACAAACCAACAAAGTTAGTTTATGCGGTGCTTTATTTGAGGCCCCGGGGACCGGGGACTAATGTCCCAAATCAGAGTCCCGAGACCCTCCATCAGGTCTTCAGCTTTTATACCCTTTTACAAAGATTACCTCATAAGGCTACGTGCAAAACTAACATTCTTTACTTCAAAGCAGTTATACAACCGTTACATTTGTTACTCAAATAACAATCCCCCTAAACTATAAATCTTAAAAGGTTGTCTAACTTAAAACTATAGATTAATTTTGTTGCTTAACTCCCACCACCAAACATATTCTATTTCAACCTTATCTCTAGGAAACTACCTGCAAACTTTGTATGTTCCGCATGCTTGACTGATCTCTATGAACATTGTTTTCTTCCTTTCTCAGTACATTCTCTGCACATTCTCAAACATTTTCCAGGGCCTACATGAGGAACAGCCAAAACTAAGCCTTAGCATAACTACTACTACACGACCTGTTTTATACAACCAACATAATTTTATCCCACTGGTAACAAGTCCCCCCTTTTGAGCATTCTTCGATTCTTCGCAAGGATGCTCAATCCTTTATGTCGATGTTTCCAAGTATGACGATGATGTAGATGGTTTCTCAGAGATTCGAGGCGAAATCACTTCCTTGCGAGTCATCGCCCTTATCACTTTCTTCGTGTGTGCTCCTTCCTTCACTATGGCTCCCAAAAGACATCTATATGCTCCAAATACAACAACTATCATAACTATGATCATAATTACATACTGTATTACTGACGATATCCAACCAGAGACCTGGATCTCTAATGAACTAAATATTGTTCCAATCCAATTGTGTTCAGCATCCTTTTGAGTCTCATGTATTTTTGATTCAATCTGATCCAATTGGCTAATATCTTTCTCTACCTCTTCAGTAACATTTGGGATATGTACACAACAATGGTCTTGTTTTCCCTGCAAATATCTACAAACCTCATGTTCTTTTAACAAAATCATGTCTAATGCCATTCGATTCTGAACAGTCATCCTCGTAGTAGCTTGTAACTGCAAATTTAGATCCTTAAACCCCTTTTTGGTAACTGCAGCCAACCTTTCTGTTTGTCCCAATAATCGATAAAGCATCTCCCTATTTCGATATGTTGAAATGGGTGGGAACAATGACTCAAGTATCTATCCGAACTTTACCCCCTCTGACGGCTCATGCCACTCATCTTTTGATTCAGTGTCATCCCCTACTTCTCTCTGTAAACATTTTTGCATTTCATCATCGGTCAGTCTTGTTTGCTTCTAATAAGGACATAAAGTTGGCACTCCTAGAGTAATCTGAGTTACGGGACTATCAATGGGCATATGCGTGGTCCATTGCCCATGTCCCATTACTCACACAAGGTTTCCTGGGCTTCTTACGGTTGTTGTCTTACAATCTAAAGCCTTTTTAATTGATTCCCCTAGTGTGTGATTATATCCCCTACATTCACATCCCCATTGCAATAATAATTTTACCGGCATTAGCCCTATTTGCTTTGCCGGTGTATCACAAGTATATATTTGAGTACAGTTCCATATGTCCTTTGACTCCTTATACTGTCTCCAGGCTTCTTGTGTGGTCCTGATGGTCTGGTAAGTTTGGTTCTTTTTCCCTATCCACTGGATACACCAATGAATATGATCTATATAACTATAAGTTTCCAACAGGCTCGGTCCCCATATCACTTCCCACTCTTCCATGGTTGTAAGGTGTGTAACATTTTGGCATACTTCCTCCCTTTTATTCCATGTATATCTAATCGGTATCTTATTGCAAGGGTACTTTACAGGTTGTCTCAACACACATTGGTACTTGTACCTAGGATTAAGAGGTTTATCCAACCACTCAAGAAACCCAGGCATTTGTTCACACTGCTGCTTAGATATCTCCTGTATGAGCGTACAGCCTTCTACCCATTCCTGTATTTGTCGGGTCACAAATTTACAATTCCAGGTCACATTGGCAAATGCGCTTGGCATTTCAGTCACAGGTATAATTCCCCATGGTATAGGATCTCCAGCTGCATGTGGCATGGGTAAACATGCTGTTATTGCTGTCACATTTTGGACCTTCCCAAAATCACGAATTAATCCTACCACCAAATTTTCTTGATCAGTTCCCCGCATAAAACTCCCTATTTCCGGAACTTGCCTAGTCGCTCGTGTCTCTTTCATATAAACTGTCATTACTCCATGTCCCCACCAATCATCCTCTGCAATCCAACACCAATAGCTACCCTCATCCCTCCGTCTTTGGGCATCCGTGATAATTAATACAATCGATCCCTCCATCCTTCTCTGAATTTGGTATTTCTCCCCTGAATTTAGATTCCTACCAAACCACCATCCAAAATCAGTAAATTTTACACCTGAATTGTTTCTACAACTAATTATCACATTTCTTCCCTCTACTGCTAAATATGTTTCATGTTGGGGCTTCAATCCTTCATTTTGATGTGGTCTCACAACAACCCTTCTCAGTCCATAATTACCATCTATCCCACACGAGACTACACAGACATATTCCCCTTCTGATTCCCCAATCCGAGGGTCAGTGATATTTAACCAGCCTCTCCCCACCAATCCATCAACCCACCAGCTGACCCCTGATGTCTGTCCATCCCATAGCTGCTCACTATTCTTTTTCCACCACTTAACTTGCACTCTTTGACTGCAGATCTTTTCCAAATTAAAGGTACAATTGATTCTAAGTGGGGGTCCGTCCCACATGTCTACTTGAGCATTGATTGGCATGACATTCACTGGGAATTCTTTTGCAACCATTCCTTTCAGAGTCAATACTCGCACTTCAAAATCCCCATAATCAAAACTATCTCTAATCCATACCGCACACTTATATCGATCACTCTGATGTCCTTGGATTTTGGATATCTGCAGGGTTGTATTTCCTTCCTGTCGGTACATATCCCAATACACTGTTACTCCTTCTTCTACCACTTCAGGTCCTTGTTTCCACCTGACATTTACCTCTTCGGATCCAGCTCCCTGGTTATCAGAAAACAAACATGTTAACTTTAGACTTGCATTTTCCACAGTAACCACCAAGGGTTCAGGAACAGTAATCGCTACAAATGCACTACTCATTGGTATAATACTCAGCAGAAGGACTATCCTTAAGGCTTTGCTCGGAACACCATTCGGGTTGGAGACAAAGGCTGCACCTCCCACCGTGAAGGAACCTTCTTGACTCGGGTGTAATGGATCCAGTTGTCGATTCCTTCTACTTTGACGGTGGTATAGGTAGTCATGATCACCTGGTGAGGTCCACCCCATGTTTCTTTTAAAGGTTCTGTGTTCCAATTCTTTATGTACACCTGGTCTCCTGGCAAGATGTCATGTGCCAGATTCTCCAACGGCAAGGGTCGGTTCCACTGCAGAGCTCCTCTAATGGCTGTAAGGGTCTTGTTTAGAGATAATACATAATTTAGTAACACTTGATCTCCTACTAGGTGCGGATCCCCTTTATATACCGTTGCATGGTAAGGTTTGCCGTACAAAATCTCGTACGGACTTACGCCTACTTTTTCCCTAGGTTTAATCCTGATTCTGAGCAGCGCCAGGGACAGTGCTTGAGGCCACTGAATTTTTGCTTCCTGACAAATCTTTTTAATCTGATTTTTCAATGTCTGATTCATCCTCTCTACCTGTCCACTTGATTGGGGTCTCCAGGGTGTATGTAGGTTCCATGTAATACCCAGCATCCGGGCTATGTCCTGCAATGAAGTGTGGACCCCTGTCGGATGACATCTCTAACGGTACTCCAAACCTAGGAATAATCTCCCTCAGCAAGGTTTTAACCACTTCTTTCGCCTGATTGGTTCTGCAGGGAAAAGCTTCGGGCCAACCTGAAAAAGTACAAACATATACTAGAAGGTATTTGTAACCTTGCGCTTTAGGTAACTCAGAAAAATCAACCTGCCAATAATCTCCTGGCTGTGGACCCACTTGTAATCTCCCCATCACTATCTGTTTTCTCACTACTGGATTGTTTTTTATACACAATGGACAACCTACATTTATTCTTTTTGCTATTGTTAACATCTGATTTGAAATTATCTCATTTTTAAGAAACTTAACCAGTGCTTCCGCCCCCCAATGGCATTTGTTATGTTTTATTTCCAAAATTGTCTTCATGATTTTTACTGGTAGCACCACTTGTCCGGTTGCAGTCACATACCATCCTTTTACATTCTTTTGGGCTTGCACAAATTCCGCCAGTTTCTCATCATCAGGTGAATAACTTGGTTTCTGTTCCATGAAGGACATAGCAGGGTTGGCTCGGGTTGGCACTAGAGCTAATTGAGTCCATACCTCTCTAGCGACTTGTTTTGCCATTTGATCTGCCAGCCGATTTCCCTGAAATATTTTTCCTTCTTCATTTCGATGACCTCTCACATGCATCACAGCAACCGCCCGTGGTTTATGAACTGCTTCCAGCAGGAGCAACACTTCCTCCCGGTGCTTAATTAGAGACCCCTGCGAATTCAAAAGTCCCCTCTCCTTCCATATGGCCCCGTGCACATGAATTACCCCAAATGCATATTTTGAGTCGGTCCAGATGTTTACCCTTTTATCCTGGCTCAGCTCCAGGGCTCTCGTCAACACCCTGATTTCAGCCTTTTGAGCCAAGGTTCCGGGGGGTAGTGCTTTCGCCTCTACCACCTGTTGTACAGTTACTACTGCATATCCAGCATACCTGGTTCCATTTTCCACAAAACTGGACCCGTCGGTATACAGCTCCCACTCAGGGTCTTCCAATGGCTCATCCTTCAGGTCCTTTCTACTAGCGTACACCTGCTCGATGGTTTCCACACAGTCGTGCACTAACTCCCCTTCCTCTTGTTCTGATCTGAGGAATTCTGCTGGATTAAGATGGTTAGTCATTTTCAATTCAATATCATCCTGTTCTCTTAATTGGGCCTGATACTGTAACATTCTGCTAGAGGATAACCAATGTCCCCCTTTTTGTTCCAAGACAGCTATCACCATGTGGGGTACGTATACCTCCATTCTTTTTCCCAGGGTCAGCTTTCTGGCCTCCTGTATCAAGAGAACAGTTGCAGCAACCGCCCGTAAACAAGCCGGCCATCCAGTACTTACTGCATCCAGCTGTTTGGAGAAGTATCCCACAGGGCGTTTCCAGGATCCCAATCTCTGAGTCAACACTCCCAGGGCCAATTTCTGCCTTTCGTTCACGTACAGCTGAAAATCTTTTGTAAGATCAGGTAATCCTAGGGCTGGGGCTTCCTTCAATGCCTGCTTGAGATTCTGGAATGCATTATTCTGTGCCTTTCCCCATTTCAGCTCTGGTTCCTTAACCGCCTCATAGAGGGGTTTTGCTTTAAGTCCAAAGTCAGGAATCCACAAGCGGCACCACCCGACCATTCCCAGAAAAGACCTCAGTTCCTGGTGGTTTCGGGGAGTGGGTATAGCACAAATAGCCTGTATTCGATTTGTTCCCAGCCTTCTTACGCCTCGTGAGATTTCGCAGCCTAAATATATAACTTTAGTCCTCACCAATTGGGCCTTTTCCTTGGAAACCCGATAACCAGCTTTTCCCATTATATTCAACAGTTCAATTGTTAATTTAAGACATATTTCTTGCTCAGTCGCAGCCAAAAAGATATCATCAACATATTGTAGAACAACATATGAAAAAGGCGATTCTTTTACCTGATTCATCTTCCACTCTTCCAGCTCACGGGCCAATTGATTTCCAAATATAGTAGGTGAATTCTTAAATCCTTGAGGAAGGCGGCTCCAAGTGAGTTGTCTTTTCCGTCCGGTTTCTGGATTTTCCCACTCAAAGGCAAAATATTTCCTACTTTCAGATGCCAGAGGGATGCAGAAGAAAGCATCTTTGAGATCAATTACTGTAAACCAATGGTATTTTTCAGATACAGATGTTAACAATGTATATGGATTTGCCACCACAGGGTGTATGTCCTTAGTAATGTTATTTATTGCCCTTAAATCTTGAACCAATCTGTACTTCCCATTCGGTTTCTTTACAGGAAAAATGGGAGTATTAAATTCTGACTCACATTCCTCTAAAATTCTTAACACCAAAAACTGAGTAATCATTGGGGCAACCCCTTTTCTGGCTTCCAACTTTATTGGGTACTGTTTTATTCTTACTGGGCGCGCTCCCTCTTTCAATTCCACTACTACTGGTTGCGCTGCTTTTGCCTTTCCTGGAGTTCCTGTCTCCCAGACCCAAGGTACTACTGCCTGTTCTATTTCAGGAGGTAAGGTGGCTCCCTCTACTTCCTTAATTACAAAAATTTTAGCTATATGTTCCTCTGGTATTTCTAACTTTACTCTCCCTTTTTCAAAAATTATCTTTGCCTGCAACAGTGACAACAAATCCCTTCCTAACAATGACTCCGGGCTGTTAGGCATATATAAAAATTGATGATCAAATTCCTTCCCTCCAAACTTTATATCTAAGGGTCGCAAAAATGCTCTTTCTTCCACCTTTCCTGTCACCCCTACCACTTGGATTTTTGTTTCGCTCAGTGGTCCGATTTGAGTATTTATTGCTGAATACGTGGCTCCCGTATCTACCCTAAACTCTACTGGTTCCCCTTCTACCTCTAATACCACCTTCAAATCCCGGTCTAGTCAGCTCTGATTTTGATAATTTCCCAACACAAAAGCTTGAGCGACATCTTGTGGTCCTCCCGCAAAAGGGTTCATTGCCCTTATCTGTCCTCCCCCAACCTCCAGATTATTATTTCCCATGCCTCCGTTAAGTGGGCATTCATTTTTCCAATGTCCCCTATTTCTACATAGGGCACATTGGTCAATTCCCAACCTCCCTTGTCCCCTCATTACGTTTTGTCCTATTACCCCTTGATTTCCTAATCCCCCTCTTCCCATGCTTTGTCCCAACCCAAATCCTCCTCTTCCTCGTCCACGGCCCCTTCCCCTGCCTCGGATACCACCCCCAGTAGTTTGTTGCAATACAGCCAACATGCTCGCTTGCTGCCTCTTAGCAGTTTCCTTCTCCCTATTATTATATACCTTCCATGCCACCTCCAACAGCTTCTCTAAATTCCGAGTATCCTCTCCCTCTAATTTTTGTAATTTCTTCCTAATATCTTCCTGTGATTGTCCCATAAATATCAATGCCAACTGCAATTTCCCTGATTCCCCTTCAACTTCCAAATTTGTATACCGCCGTGCTGTCTCCTTTAATCTTTCCAAAAAGGCTGACGGAGACTCATTCTTTTCCTGCCTTACTGAATATAACTTGGACCAGTTTAATGTTTTAGGTATCCCAGCCCTTACCCCTTCAATTAGTAATTCTTGATACCATTTTAATCGATAACCCCCTCATCCGAGTTGGGATTCCACTCCGGATCTTCCTTAGGCACCAGTTCATTTAATGTTCCCTCCACCACACGCAACCGTAACATTTCCCGAGCCTTTTCAGTCATTACCCTAAATACCATTTCCTTTTCTGTAGAATCCATAATTGTATCTAATAATACCTGTAAGTCATTCCAATCAGGGTTCTGAGTCTTTATTACCATTTTTACTACCCGCGCCACTCGGTCTGGATCCTCCCGATATGACCAGGCCAACTGTTTCCAAATCATTAGATCATTTGGTGAAAATGGGACTTTTATTATTACTGTTTTTCCCCCAGGTCCCATAGCCTCCCCCAATGGTGCCATTAAATGTGGTCGTACCCCCCTTTTCCCCTTCACCCGCCCCCTTCGAGTTCTCTCAGATACAGGGGTTCTTTGTCTATTTTCACCTTCTATGCCCCCCTTTCCATTATCCAAATTCTCTCCTGACTCTTCCCCAGACCGTCCTCATCTTCCTCCGAAGAGGAGTCCGACGGCGGGGCACTCGGAGATACTAGTAAAGACATATCTTCTTCTGGCTCCCTAAATCTTACTGAACACCTTTTACATCCCTCCCGATTCTTACATCCTGGACACCCATTCCCCACTGTTTCCATTATCATTTTTCCACATTCCTTTTGCCACTCTGGTTTCCCTTTTAAGTAATAAAACAAGTCCAAATACGGTATCTCATCCCATTTCTCATTATTCTGTAAGAAATGCATTAGGGGGGTAATAATGTCAGGATTCAAAGTACCATTCCTAGGCCATTGCATCCCATCAATATCATATTGAGGCCACACATTATTACAATAATCAATTAACTTTTTCTCATGTAGTTCTTGACCAAAATTTCCCTGTTTCCATTTCTTTAACAAACACCCCAAAGGTGAATCATCAGGGATTTCTATACCGGAGGAAGCAAGCGCTTTAAAAGTTTTAAACGGCATCATAACACACACCACACTCACACACACTTAACACAATACAACACAATATTTCTCACCTTATAACCACAATACCCCAATTCTTGTCTTTATGAGACAAGTACTGGACCAGCGTAGTTTTCACCACGTCTTATGGCCAGCGCCTAGGCTGACCACAACCATCGACGTCTTTTGCCCAACCTTGCGAGGACCACTTCCTCGTCTTATCAGGCAGGCACCCCAATACCAAAGAATAAAGCACCTTCAGGCTTACCTGTCACAGTCGTCCGTCAGGCGCAGGGGTCGGGCACGAGTCGATGTCTCCCCAGGAATCACCTGGTGCCGGCATGGAGTGGATCGGTCCGCAACCGCCCAGCCACCTCCGGAGTCCTGCCGCGGTCGCCAGAAAACTGTTGCCCGATACCGAGGTAAAACACAAACCAACAAAGTTAGTTTATGCGGTGCTTTATTTGAGGCCCCGGGGACCTGGGGACCATGTCCCAAATCAGGATCCCAAAGACCCTCCATCAGATCTTCAGCTTTTACACCCTTTTACAAAGATTACCTCATAAGGCTACGTGCAAAACTAACATTCTTTACTTCAAAGCAGTTATACAACCGTTACATTTGTTACTCAAATAACAATCCCCCTAAACTATAAATCTTAAAAGGTTGTCTAACTTAAAACTATAGATTAATTTTGTTGCTTAACTCCCACCACCAAACATATTCTATTTCAACCTTATCTCTAGGAAACTACCTGCAAACTTTGTATGTTCCGCATGCTTGACTGATCTCTATGAACATTGTTTTCTTCCTTTCTCAGTACATTCTCTGCACATTCTCAAACATTTTCTAGGGCCTACATGAGGAACAGCCAAAACTAAGCCTTAGCATAACTACTACTACACGACCTGTTTTATACAACCAACATAATTTTATCCCACTGGTAACATCCTCAGTGATATGGGAAGGAGGGGCTGGGTGCTGGGAAAGGCAGGAGTAGGAGTCCATGGCTCCCAGGGCCAAAGAAAATGGTGAGCCTGGGAGGGGTGGGGTCGCCAGGAAAAGGGTTTGGGGTCCCTGTGCCAGCAGTGGCTGCTCCCAGTATCAGCCCAGTTGCCCCCCGTGTGGTTCCAGTTTCCTCGGCACTCCCAGTATGAGCCCAGTCACTGCCAGTCATTCCCCATTATGATGCAGTTTGCCCCCAGCACGGTCGAGGTTCCTCCCACTTTCATCCACTTGCTCCCAGTTTCCCCATGTCTAGTCCCAGTCACCCCCAGTATGATGCCAGTCTCTCCCAGCACGGTCCCAGCCATGCCCAGTTGCTCACAGTGTAGACCAGTCACTCCAACCTGCTCACAGCAGTTCCCAGCATGGTCCCACTTCTCCCCAGTGTGCCAGTTTGAACACAAAACCAACAGGAGATCCCAAGTAAGAACTGTTCCATGACCCATTTCTCATAACTCTGGGGGATATCTTCTGTTAATGGGCCAGCTGTTCAAACCAGGTGGGGCAGTGTTCTTTATCTCTTCCACCACCCACACTCCCTCCAGGGAGATATCTTATCTTAATGGGCCATTGAGTCTCACTGCATGACTGATCAAATTCCATCATCCCATTGTGAGATGCTCCACCCAGGGGGAGGAGCCAAGCATTTCTACCTGGATATAACCTGAGATTTAGCACACCAGAAGCAGCCTGTTTCCACTGGATTCCCAGAGGAACACCAGGCCCGTCTAAACCACCACTGGACCTTCAGAGGAAAACTGCACCCTTCTACAGGATCATTGCTTCAACAAAACCTCATCTGTGACTCCAGGAGGACTGCAGCCACGATTTGACTGCACTGCTTCCAACACCCTGCCTAACTGGGTGTCAGGTTGTATTCTGACTCTGTCAGTGTTTCTGTTTTTTACTACTTCATTTTTAGTTTAATTTTCTTACTAAAAAACTGTTATTCCCATATCTTTGCAATGAGAGCCCGCTTATTTCAAAATTATAGGAGGGGTTTTGTTTTCCTTTCAAGGGAGGCTCCTGCCTTCCTTAGCAGACACCTGTCTTACCAAACCAAGACAGGGAGCTTGACCCAGATACTCTGGGATGTCCTGAGTTGGGGTTTTCTTTGGGGGGGATTTTTGGAGAATGAAGAACTGCAAAGTTGAGTGGTAAATCCCCCTTGGGAGGACATTGAGGGGTCCCAGTGGCAGCTGCCAGCAGAGGCAGCCTGGAGGAGCAGAGCCCTGTGTGCCCCAGAACCCCAAAGTGGGGAGCCCAGAGAGGGGGAGCGCCGTGATTCGTGGGACCCTTAAAAGCCTGGAGAAGGGCAAGGGGAATCCTTGGACCCCCTGCACCCCAAAGCAGAGAATAAGGGGAGAAGGACCTCAGGGATACCAAAATCCCCCAGCATCCCTAAGTGGGGAGATGGAAAAGGGGGGAACTTTTTGTATTCCTGGGACTCCCAGAAGCCGGGGGAGGGCAGGGACTGAGTTGATGGGGACCCTCAATACAAGCGTGAACACCAGCAGCTGGACAGAGGGGACCCCTGAACACCAAATGGGAGAGACCAGGGATGGGGAACTCCTTGGAGGCATTTACAGGGCAGAATATTGGTGTTTGGGAGGTTTATATGGACCCCAGATTCCAGGTGACTTTTAGAGATGGACTTGGTCAGGCAGACCTTCAAACTCGATGTGCTCATCTGTTGTTTTTCCCCAAACCAGGATTTCCCATTCCCAAACCTTGGCCAGATGGAGGTGGAAGCTGTGAGGAAGAGGAAGATGCCCTGGGACAGCCAGGCAGGTGAGGAGAAAGTCACTGCCCCTTTCCCCCTCTCTCCTGCCCCATCTCCCAGCCAGCATGGCCCCTGGCTGGAGGAGAACCCCACTGCCAGCGCTGTTCCTACAGGGATTCACTGGGGGGATCTCCTTCCCCTTCCCTCTGGCATGGAGGAAATTCCATCTCCTCTTTGTTCTTTCTCCCCAGACAAGGAGCTGAGCATGGAGATCAAGGAGGGGCAAATCCCCACAGAGGAACTTCATGGAAGAGGCCGTTTTGAGTGGCTCCCTGGAACAGGACTCCAATGGGAGGAAAAGCCCCAGAGATCTCACAGGAGAAGGGGCTCCAATCCAGACAAAGCTTCTCTGAGGAGGTAGGACCCACCCTGTGCCAGGAACGTGGCCAGAGATCGAGCCAGAGCTCAGACCTGGTGGTCCATGAGCAGCTTCATGACAGGGAGCAGTCCTATGAGTGCTTGGAGTGTGGAAGAGCTTTAGCAACAACTCCAGCCTGATCCGCCACAAGAGGATCCACACTGGGGAACGGCCCTACGTGTGTGGGGAATGTGGGCAGGGCTGCAGAGACAGCTCCGAACTGATCCGCCACCTCAGGACCCACACTGGGGAGAGGCCCTATGAGTGTGGGGAATGTGGGAAAGGCTTCAGCAATAGATCCAACTTGATCCAGCAC
>JAJEOU010002366.1:0-24822 GCA_021534815.1 Acrocephalus arundinaceus
TAGGTGCCGCCAAATTTTTGGGGGTACCCAAAATTCTGTATCCAGGTGATTTTGGGGGGGAATTCAGGTGATTTTGGGGGCTACTCACGAGACTTGTGGGGGTATTCAGGTGTATCCAGGTGCTTTTTGGAGGTACCCAGGTAATATTTGGGGAGGATTGAGAGAATTTTGGGGGGTACTTAGGTGTTTTGGGGGGTACCTAGATGGATCTAGGTGATTTGGGGGATACCCCTGTCATTTTGGGGGTTCCCAGGTGTCCCCACTCACCCTAATGGACCAGGAGAAGATGAGGCCACCGTGCATCCTCCCAGTTGACGTGGATGCAGATGACCATCAGCACAAGGGGGGCTGTGGGGGGACAACATTCAGTGGGCACCCAACATTTGGGGACATGAATGATGATTTTAAAGAATTAAGATATTAGCTGAGGGTTAGAAGAAATTTATATGGCTCAGGGTGTAAGTTATATAAGCAAGCAATAGGTTGATGTTTATTAGATGCTTAAGCTAGAGCTAATTGTTTACTTGTTTGCCATTATGAGCTTGTTTATAAAAGGAAGTGGAGTAAGTGAAACATTAGAAGAACAGATTGAAACCAGTAAGAACAATGACCAGCACCTGGACTTTGTATCAATCAATCACAAACCAGGGGACCTTGGATCATGCCAGAGGGTCACTGAGACCTGAGGAAGACTCTCCTGACTTCATCCTTTGAGTCCACCAACCCAATTCAAGAGAGAAGAATTGCACACACATGAAGGACTAATAGCCACATTTAATGCAGAGCAGGGATGGGAGGTGCTGGGGTTATGCACATGTATTGTATGTAAGATCTTGGGAAATAAATAGAGGGCAAAGAACCTTGTACAGGGCAGTCACGCCTTTTGGAGATGACTCCCGTGCTGCCCACTGGTGTTAATAAACATTCCACTTTCTAACTTCAACTAATTAAAGAGTCTTTGTCCATGATCATATCTGTTTTTAATGATTCATACTTGGGGAGATTGTATGAAACTCAGGAATTTTAGATTGCTAAAAAAGGAAGAGAACCCCTCTTTGCATGAGTGCAGCCAGTTCTCTGAGCAAAGCAGGTCCCACATGAGTGAGGAAAGACAGGACGGGGTTGGGGAATGTGGAGCAAAGTTGTCCATACTGGGTCAGACCTCAAGGCACAGCTTCTTTGAGCAGGCCAGACCTCCTGAGGTGACACCCTGGATTAATACCAATCCCTGAATGTTGCAGTCATCTCTTCTCTTAAGAGAAAAATACACCCTTGAAAAAAGGAATGTGGGCTTATTAAAAGCTCTTTGAAATATTTCTCCATTACGTTAGGAAAAAAGACTTCCTAGTGAATTGCACCAGACCAGAGGGAAATCAAGCCACAGCCATGGTTTGTCAGGACTTGCTTGATCCTAATGAGCCCCGTGGTGCATTTGGTGTTGAGCTCTGGAACCTCAGGGCATGAGAGGAGATTGTACAAACCTTGCCAGGAGTCAAAGTCAGAAGAAAAGCCCAAAGTGTCATGAAGTATTATTGGGTTCACTGAGGTCCATGCCCAACAAAGGCTCCACATGAGGTCTGTGGAGGAGAGAACTGGAGGCCAGGATTGCACAAAAACCTCTCAGAGACTCAGCATGGGATAGAAAATCCAAAGGAAAATCCAAAGTATCTTAAAAATCTTGAGTATCTCAAAGAATTATGGAGACCCACTGGGTGTCAGTGCAAAGCTCTCAAGGGACTCATTAAAGCAGATAATTGGAGGCCAGGATTGCACAAAAACTTCTCAGAGACTCAGTGGCCAAAAGAAGTACTTAAACTAACCCTGAGTACATTGAAGTATTAATAAACCCCACTGAGTGTTGTTACTGGCTAAGAATCCCAAGGGACTCGTTAAAACAGATAATTGGGGCCATGATTGCAAAAACCTCTAAGGACCAGTGTCAAAAAAAAGTTCTGTAATAAACTTTGAGTACTCTGAAGTATTTATGAGCCCCACTGAGTGTTGTTACTGACAAAGCCTCTCAAGGGACTCATTAAAGCAGAGAATTGGAGGCCAGGATTGCACAAACCTCTCAGAGACTCCAAGGCAAAAGCCAAACCCAAAGGCCTTGGAAAAACCTGCAGTCCCTGGCAGCACGAAGGAGCCCCCCAGGGCCATTGCTGACCAAGGCTCCTTCCCCAGGGACTCCTTCCAGCACATCCTGGAGGCCACTGGCATGGGAGGGGGATGCTGAGGGCAGCACAAGGGGCTGACAGTGCCCAGCCTTGCTGGGGCTGTGCCAGGAGGCCCCAGGGCCTCAGGACAAGGGGTCTCCTCAGTGTCCTTGGTGGCACAGAGGCTGCTGTGGCCCAGGGCACCAAGACTTGGCTTCTCTTTGTCCCCACCTGTCATCTCTGCCTGCAGTTCTCTGCTCTGCCTGGGGCCTGGGGACACTTTCTGTGTCGTGTCCCTCAGTGGGACCCATTAAAACTTCCAGAAACTTTGGATTATTAATCTCTCTTTGAGTTCTTGAAAAGTTTTCTGATCACACTCTGAGAGACTGAGTCTGACGCAAACAGAACCAAAGCCCCGAGAGGGTCATTAAAGTCCTTGTGCTGTGTCTGTGCTGTGAGCTGAGACACTTGGCACAGCAGCAGCTCCTGGCAAGCAAGAAGAGCTTAAAAACACATTTCTCTGGATGAGCAGCTTTTCTGCCAGCCCAGCAGGGCTGGGGCACTGCCTGCAGCCACCCCGGGCACAGCACAGAGGCACAGAGAGCTTCAAGCACTCAGGGCTGGGAAGGTGCTGAGAAGGGACTGGGGGAGAATCACTGCCAGCTCTTGGCACAGGAACCTCTGGCTGCAGGATAATGCAGCTGCAGCTCCTGCAGTGATCTCCTCAAGCTGCAACATCCCAATGCCTACAGACTCTGTGAGTACAACTCTCTGAGTATTTCTGGTGCAGGGGAGGTGAAATGCTCATGAAGCTCTGACACACTGAGCTTCTGCCTATTCCCAAAAAATTTCCAAGACAAGGATTTATTTAAAAATGAGGAAATTTCCTGAGACTTTGTTTTAATTTCTTAGTATTATATAAAAGGGGAGAGGGAGAACAAATGATAAAGGTATTCTTAATTTTGACGCGTCCCTGTGACATTTTAACTCTCAGCAATCAGCTTAGTCTGAGCTGTCCTTTGTCTACCCTGCAAACAGAACTTTCCCCCAGCCAGTGCCCTGCAAACAGGCAGGGTTCTGTAGGGCCAAGGAGAGGCACAGAGATTTGGGCTCTGGAGTGCTGGCAGGGAGATCTCAGGCCAGGGAAACACCTGCAGGAGGAAAATCTGCAGGAAGCAGAGAGAAGATGAGGAAGAGAGAAAACAAAGCCAGAAAGTTGTGGCAGGGAGAGTTCAGAGATCTCCATAGGAGCCCTTCCAGTGCAGCCCCTCCCTCTGAACAAGCCCCCTCCCTCCTGTCCCCCAGCCAAGCCTCTGCCCTCAGGGCCGGGGCTCCAAGGCGTGCAGCCCCTCCTGTGCAGGCAGAGCTGCAGCAGAGCCGTGGGGCAGCTGTGCAGCCCCGGGCCCAGTTCCCTCTGCAGAGCACAGGGCTGGGAGCAGCTGCCCGGCACTGGGGGGCTCTGGCAGGGGGCACAGCTGGCTCAGGGTGACGCTGTCCCCAGTGCCCGGCTGTGGGCAATGCTGTCAGTGCAGCCAGGGCAGGAGCTGCATCTCCCTTAGTCCAGCAGTGCCATCCTAGGGACACTTGGAAGTTTCCCTGAGATTTCAGTCCAAGCTGGGAGCTTCAATGCAGGATGCAAACCTGTCCTGGAGAGTCTTTCTGTTCTCTGAGAGACACAGGGAAAGGCAGAGGTGTTGTGACACTGAAAATGCTTTTGGGTTGGTGAAATGAGCAACGTGAGTCCTTGGCTACTAATGTGGAGCGGGCTGTGGTGGATGCATCTGCTCTCAGCAGTACCTGGTGATTTTTTAGGGGAAACAAGAGAAGCTGATCACCCTCAACCTAAAAAAGGCCAAAGCCCAGAGAAATTCTGAACAGGTCAGAATGACAGACCATGTCCTCTCATTCTCCACTAATCACTTTGCCTCACAGAACTTGCTCTGTTCTCCCTTGGGGCAGCAGAAATGCTTAGAGTTTGATATCCAAGAATATCAGGAGAGATATATAGGGATCTTAAAGAGAAAACTCCAGAACTTTTAAACACAAAAAGCTTTTTGTATGTACCAGGAGGAGGGTGTATGGGAAATGGCTTTGATTGTGGTTACAGGTATCTCCTCTAACTCTTCACTGTCCTTTATTTCCATGGCAGTACCCAATGCCCAGAGACAGCAAATGTCCAACAGCAGCTCCATCAGCCACTTCCTCCTGCTGCCATTGGCAGACATGCGGCAGCTGCAGCTCCTGCACTTCTGCCTCTTCCTGGGCATCTCCCTGGCTGCCCTCCTGGGCAACGGCCTCATCATCAGCGCCGTAGCCTGCGGCCACCTCCTGCACAGCCCCATGTTCTTCTTCCTGCTCAACCTGGCCCTCACCGACCTGGGCTCCATCTGCACCACTGTCCCCAAAGCCATGCACAATTCCCTCTGGCACACCAGGAACATCTCCTACACAGGATGTGCTGCTCAGCTCTTTTTCTTTCTATCTTCATTCAGCAGAGTTTTCCTGCTGACCATAATGTGCTACGACCGCTACGTGTCCATCTGCAAACCCCTGCACTACGGGACCCTCCTGGGCAGCAGAGCTTGTGCCCACATGGCAGCAGCTGCCTGGGCCAGTGCCTTTCTCAATGCTCTCATGCACACGGCCAATATATTTTCCCTGCCCCTGTGCCATGGCAATGCCCTGGGCCAGTTCTTCTGTGAAATCCCACACATCCTTAAGCTCTCCTGCGCCAACTACAAACTCAGGGAACTTGGCCTCATTACAGTTAGTGCCTGTTTTGCATTTGGTTGTTTTGTGTTCATTGTTTTCTCCTATGTGCAGATCTTCAGGGCTGTGCTGAGGATCCCCTCTGAGCAGGGACGGCACAAAGCCTTTTCCACCTGCCTCCCTCACCTGGTTGTGGTCTCCCTTTTTGTGAGCACTTCCATTTTTGCCTACCTGAAGCCCCCCTCAATCTCCTCCCCATCCCTGGATTTGTCAGTGTCAGTTCTGTACTCGGTGGTGCCTCCAGCCCTGAATCCCTTCATCTACAGCCTGAGGAACCAGAGCTCAAGGCTGCAGTGTGGACACTGATGACTGGATGCTTTAAAAAACATTAAACTGCTGGCATTATTTCTGCAAATCACTTGTAATAAAAGTCATCTTTGGCAATTCTTTTAGTTTTCCTTTTGTATTTTCTTTTTCTTTGTATTACTTTTTAGGTATAGTTCATAAAAAATGTTTGTGTCATTTCTTCATTTGTTTTTCTCCACCTTCCCTGTGCCCACAGATTGTGTCAATGAGGGGCTGAGCCCCTTCTGGATTGAAATTAATTAAAGGATCTCCCAGCCAAGTGTTCTGCGGAGATGCCCCTTTGGTTCCCTTCTCTGCAGCTGCAGCAGCAATGTCTGTGTGCAGAGCTGGGGCCAGATCAGTGCTGGCACAGCAGCTGTGCCCAGCAGCAGCAGCAGCCCTTGGTGTTGCCAGTGCTGCTGCCGTGGCCCTGCCCCGCTGCCCTGCTGGCCCTGGTGTTGCTGTAGGGCCTGAGTGCTCTCGGGGCCGGGCACAGTGCTGGGGGTGGCAGTGCCGGGGCTGCAGCAGGGACAGGCCATGGGCACTGCTGGGGCAGCGCTGACGCCTCAGGCCAGGGCCTGGGGGCTGCAGGCTCCTTGCCCAGGCTCTCTCCAGAACACTTTGCCCAGGCCAATGGTCAGCACAGAAAAGCTCCGGGAGCAGCCCCAGGCTGGCCGTGGGCAGGCTGGGGGCAAACAGCATGGCTGGGGCTCTGCAAGGTGCCTGGTGGCAACTGGGATCCTACTGGGATCACAGTGTTAGAGACTGGGCCCATGCACCCCAGGGCAGCATCCCACAGTGGGGATGGATCAGCCCCTGCTCTGCTGCCCCTTCCCCTTGTCTCCCCCAGGCACCTTGCAGAGCCCCAGCCATGCTGTTTGCCCCCAGCCTGCCCACGGCCAGCCTGGGGCTGCTCCCGGGGCTTTTCTGTGCTCAGCATTGGCCTGGGCAAAGTGTTCTGGAGAGAGCCTGGGCAAGGAGCCTGCAGCCCCCAGGTCCTGGCCTGAGGCGTCAGCGCTGCCCCAGCAGTGCCCATGGCCTGTCCCTGCTGCAGCCCCGGCACTGCCACCCCCAGCACTGTGCCCGGCCCCGAGAGCACTCAGGCCCTACAGCAACACCAGGGCCAGCAGGGCAGCGGGGCAGGGCCACGGCAGCAGCACTGGCAACACCAAGGGCTGCTGCTGCTGCTGCTGCTGGGCACAGCTGCTGTGCCAGCACTGATCTGCCCCCAGGTCTGCACACAGACATTGCTGCTGCGGCTGCAGAGAAGGGAACAAAGGGGCATCTCTGCAGAAAACTTGGCTGGGAGATCCTTTAAGTCATTTAAAGCAACCGAGAGCGCTGCCCCTCCTTGACAAAGTCTGTGGCCACACTGAAGATTGAGAGGAACAAAATGAGAAAAGGCACAAACAATGACAGGGTTTTTTTAACAAGATAAAATATAAAACAATGAAAAAAAGCCTATAACCAAACCAACAGAAAGCATCAAAAATTACTTTTATTACAAGTGAATTGCAGCAATTTGCAAGCAGTTTAATGTTTTTTAAAGCATCCAGTCATCAGTATCCACACTGAAGCCTTGAGCTCCTGGTTCCTCAGGCTGTAGTTGAGGGGGTTCAGGGCTGGAGGCATCACCGAGTACAGAACTGACAGGGCCAGATCCAGGGATGTGGACGAGATGGAGGGGGGCTTCAAGTAGGAAAATGCTGCAGTGCTGATGAACAGGGAAACCACAGCCAGGTGAGGGAGGCAGGTGGAAAAGGCTTTGTGCCGTCCCTGTTCAGAGGGGATCCTCAGCACGGCCCTGAAGATCTGCACATAGGAGAAAACAATGAACACAAAACAACCCAGTGATAAAGAGGCACTAACAGCCATGAGCCCAAGTTCCCTGAGGTAGGAGTTTGAGCAGGAGAGCTTGAGGATCTGGGGCACCTCACAGAAGAACTGACTCAGGGCATTGCCATGGCACATGGGCAAGGAAAATGTATTGGCTGTGTGCATGAGAGCATTGAGAAAGGCACTGGCCCAGGCAGCTGCTGCCATGTGGGCACAAGCTCTGCTGCCCAGGAGGGTCCCGTAGTGCAGGGGTTTGCAGATGGACACGTAGCTGTCGTAGCACATTATGGTCAGCAGGGAAAACTCTGCTGCAATGAAGATAGTAAAGAAAAAGAGCTGAGCAGCACATCCTGTGTAGGAGATGTTCCTGGTGTGCCAGAGGGAATTGTGCATGACTTTGGGGACAGTGGTGCAGGTGCAGCCCAGGTCGGTGAGGGCCAGGTTGAGCAGGAAGAAGAACATGGGGCTGTGCAGGAGATGGCCGCAGGCTACGGCGCTGATGATGAGGCCGTTGCCCAGGAGGGCAGCCAGGGAGATGCCCAGGAAGAGGCAGAAGTGCAGGAGCTGCAGCTGCCGCGTGTCTGCCAATACCAGCAGGAGGAAGTGGCTGATGGAGCTGCTGTTGGACATTTTCAGTGTCTTGAGATGAAAATCTGTATAAAAAGTAATCATGGAATAGTTCAGTTTGGAAAGGACTTTCAATATCCCAGCACAGCTTTGTGGCACCTTCCCCCACTGCCTGCCCAGGGCTCTGTTGCCTGCAGCTGTCCCTGCCTGCAGCTGCTTCCCTGTGCCCAGGGCTGGGCCCTGCCAGTGCTGCCAGAGCCCAGCCCAGCCCTGGGGGCTCAGCTCTGCCCTGCAGAGCCCTCCCAGCTCAGGCACTGCCCGGGGGCAGCTCTGGCTCTGCAGGCTCTGATGGCAACGTCAGAGCAACCCTGAGGAGGCTGGAAAAGAGACACTGATGCTGCCTCCAAGGGACCGTGTGCTGATTTCTGTCACTGCCTGGTGTTTTATGATCTGGGAGAAAACTGGTTTTATTTTTATCAACCCGAACTAAGAGATGAATATCTATGTGCAATTTCAATGCCAGGCAACAGATAGCAATGGATTTAAAAGGCAGAATTTTTTCTTTTATGCAGCCCCTGCCTCACTCTGCTTCCTGTATAATCTACTTGGAAATATTCTGGAGTTAAATGTCATGCTGGGAGCAGTCCTGAACAATGCAGCATCCTCAACACAAAGAGAAAATTTCCATGCCTTACCAGCATTCTCCTTCCACCCAGATCTTGTCCCTCAGTTCTGGCAGCAGCTCCCAGGGCTGGCTGAGAGCTGTCCCTGGCAGGCAGCAGAGTCCCTGGGCCAGCACAGTGCCCTGGGCTGCAGGACCCTGCTCTGCACCACAGCCCTGGGCACCCCTGGCTGCTCTACACAAGAGATCATCAGAGAATGTACTCACAGAGTCTGTAGGCATTGGGATGTTGCAGCTTGAGGAGATCACTGCAGGAGCTGCAGCTGCATTGTCCTGCAGCCAGAGGTTCCTGTGCCAAGGGCTGGCAGTGATTCTCCCCCAGTCCCTTCTCAGCTCCTTCCCAGCCCTGAGTGATTGAAGCTCTCTGTGTCTGTGTGCTGTGCCTGGGGTGGCTGCAGGCAGTGCCCCAGCCCTGCTGGGCTGGCAGAAAAGCTGCTCATCAAGAGAAATGGGTTTTAAGCTCTTCTTGTTTGCCAGGAGCTGCTGCTGTGCCAGGTGTCTCAGCTCACGGCACAGACACAGCACAAGGACTTTAATGACCCTCTCGGGGCTTTGGTTCTGTTTGCGTCAGACTCAGTCACTCAGAGTGTGATCAGAAAACTTTTCAAGAACTCAAAGAGAGATTAATAATCCAAAGTTTCTGGAAGTTTTAATGGGTCCCACTGAGGGACACGACACAGAAAGTATCCCCAGGCCCCAGGAAGAGCAGAGAACTGCAGGCAGTGATGACAGGTGGGGACAAAGAGAAGCCAAGTCTTGGTGCCCTGGCCACAGCAGCCTCTGTGCCACCAAGGACACTGAGGAGACCCCTTGTCCTGAGGCCCTGGGGCCTCCTGGCACAGCCCCAGCAAGGCTGGGCACTGTCAGCCCCTTGTGCTGCCCTCAGCATCCCCCTCCCATGCCAGTGGCCTCCAGGATGTGCTGGAAGGAGTCCCTGGGGAAGGAGCTTTGGTCAGCAATGGCCCTGGGGGGCTCCTTCATGCTGCCAGGGACTGCAGGTTTTTCCAAGGACTTTGGGTTTGGCTTTTGCCTTGGAGTCTCTGAGAGGTTTGTGCAATCCTGGCCTCCAATTCTCTGCTTTAATGAGTCCCTTGAGAGGCTTTGTCAGTAACAACACTCAGTGGGGCTCATTAATGCTTCAAGGTACTTCAGTTCTTTTAGGGTACTTGGTGTTTCCTTTTTCAAACTGACTCTAGGAAAAGTTTGTGCAATCATGGCCCCAATTATCTACTTTAATGAGTCTCATGGGTTTCTTAGTCAGTAACAACACTCAGTGGGGCTCATTAATACTTCAGGCTACTCAAAGTTTATTAAGGAGCTTTTTTGGAACTGAGTCTGAGAGTTTTGTGAAATCATATCTTTCTATTATCTGCTTTAATGAGTCCCTTGGGATTCTGAGCCAGTAACAACACTCAGAGGGGCTCATTCATGCTTCAGGGTACTCAGCGTTAATTTAAATACTTCTTTTTGCCACTGAGTCTCTTAGAAGTTTTTGTGCAATCATGGCCTCCAATTATCTGTTTTAATTAGTCCCTTGAGAGCTTTGCAGTGACACTGAGTGGTGCTCATTAATACTTTTAGATACTTAAGATGTTTTACATAATTTGGATTTTCCTTCCCACACTGAGTCTCTGAGAAGTTTTTGTGCAATCCTGGCCTCCTCTTCTCTCCTCCAGGGACTCCATGACGAGCCTGTGTTGGGGATGGACCTCAGCATGAGCCATTTATGCTTCCAGACACTTTGAGTGTTTCGTCTAACCTTGACTCCTGGCAAAGTTTGTGCAATCTCCTCTCAGGCCCTGAGGTTCCAGGGCTCAGCACCAAATGCACCACGGGGCTCATTAGGATCAAGCAAGTCCTGACAAACCATGGCTGTGCCTTGATTTCCCTTTGGTCTGGTGCAGTTCATTCGGAAGTGTTCCTGCTGCAGTTATGGAGAAATATTTCAAAGACTATTTGGAAATATGTATTCCTATTTTAAAGGGCACATTTTATTACTTTTCTTCTTACACAAGAGGTGATTGCAGCATTTAGTGATTGATATTGACCCAGGTCTCTCCTCAGGAGGTCTGGCCTGCTCAGAGAAGCTGTGCCTTGAGGTCTGAGCCAGTGTGGACAACCTTGCTCCACATTCCCCATCCCATCCTGTCTCTTCTCACTCACCAGGGCCTTGCTTTGCATGGAGAACTGGCTGCAGAAACCAAAGAGGGGTTTCTTCTTTTATTTTTTTAACAGTCTAAAACTCCTGAGTTTCCCCATGCAAACAGACACACTCCCCAAGTGTGCCAAGCCCAAGGTGCCACCAAGAGCACTGCAGCCCTGCCTTGGGCCAGGAGTGAGGGTGGATCATCATCCCCACCTGCCCTGGGCCACTGCAAGGGGCTGTGGCCATGGACACTGCACTGACCCCACTGCTGGGTTTGGGTACCACACTGTTCAGGGTTAGATTTGTTTCTTTTTTACTTTTTTCCCATAAACTGCTAGGAAACTCTATTTTGGGTACTTCTGGATACTTAAGCAGAAAAAAGGGGCCAAAAGAGAAGATTTGTAGCACCTGGCTACACTTCTTTGGGTCTCTGGGAGTTTCTCTCAGAGGGGGAGATAACACAAGTTTGGGGGGGAGAAAAAGAACGAGGCGGGGGCAGCTCTGCTGTCTCTTACTCTCAGCATCACAGAGAGGACGGCCAGGCTGCTGCTTGCTGCGGGATGAGTTCACTGTCACCACCAAGTCCGGTCCTGGGAAATCTACCACCATCTGCCCGTGTGCCCAGGAATTCTGAGCTCTCCTCCCCCTGCCCTGCTGGAGCTGGGCCGGCCCTGTCCTGCTGCTGCTGCCTCTTTGGAACTGCTTTGAGGCTTTTGGCTACGCTGTACCCCTGCCCTGCCCTGCCCTGCCCTGCCCTGTCCTGCCCTGCCCTGCCCTGCCGGGACATCCCTGCCGTTCCAGCCACCACCAACGGAGCTTCTGATATATCCCATCCACCAGCCCGGGATTTTCCACCCTTCCAGCTTAGTGCTCTCATGACATGGAGGACGTTTATGAATATAAAAAGACAAGATTTTAGAAGGAGCTTCTGGTGATTTGTAGAAGCAAAGAAGCAGCTTGTGCAGAGAACACATAGAAGATGAGCTATTAAGCTTGGTTGTTAGGTAGTTACTAAGTAGAATTCATATAGGTAAGATGTATAATGTTAAAACTCAGCAAAGTAGGATCTAGGTATTTGTCAGAAATGGATAAAGCAGAACTTTATGGCTTTAATCAAGCAAAATCAAGCTCCTAATCTTTGGCAAAAGCAAAGTGACCTGAAAAATAGCCAAAACTCCACTGTGCCTGCCCAGAAGCGAAGATCAACCTTAGGGAGATGTTTGCCTTCCTCCCAAGACCCCAACTCACAACCCCCAAGAGGCATGACAGCTAATTAGAATACAAAGTGAGGGAAGGTGAGGAATGGGCAGCTGAGGAGGTGTAGGTTGTGGGATCAATGTCTTGGACCTTGTCTTGACCAGGTATGCACGGTTTGGAGGAGATATCCCCCCGTGTGTCCCAGCTGGAAATAAAACATACCTGCTTTACAATTTCTAATTGTCAAGTCCTTATTCTACGCTTCACTCAGAGTCCTGCAGGGGCACTGAGATCAGGCTGCCCTGGGCTCTGTGAAGCAAAGCCCCTCGAGGTTCCTGGTTCTGTTTTGTTGTTAATGCTGTGGTGGTTGTTGTTTGTTTGCCTTGTCATACATACTGGTAAAGAACTGTTGTTCCTATCCCCATACCTCTGCCTGAGAGCCCTTTAATTTTCTAAATTATAATAATTTGGAGGGAAGGGGTTTGAATTCTCCATTCCAAGGGAGGCCCTGCCCCTCCCTAGCAGATCCCTGTCTTTCAAACCAAGACAGATTTTGGCGTCCCAATGTGAGTCTCGAGGGCAGTGAAAAGAAGGGTGAAAAAAGGAATAATGGTTCTTGAGTCACCTAATATTTTCTTTTGAGTTTGCTGGATACAGAAACCTCATTAGGTAACACCATGTAGTGTAGCTCACCCTGGTTTGGGTGGCACGTTGTCGTGGCTGTATTTCTCCCCTTTGCAGGCCCTTATCTAAACATGGGCCCTATAACTGAGGCTACTGTGGCTGTTATCCAGTTTGTTTTATGGGTTAATATGGTGAGGAATTCATAGATTCTTAACTTCCTCTGGAAGTCGGTCACATGGGTACATTGGCTGTCACACACTAAGTGTATGTTTTTGGGGTTACTTTAAGAATGGTACTTTCTGTGAGGAAATTACAGTGGGGGAAGTTTTCTGACAGCCTTTCAACCACTTCTTATTGCCTTCTCAACCAGCTTTTGAAAGGTTTAAATTTTCATCTAGATACTAACTAAGTGCTGCTGATAGTCCTAGTCTATTTTGCTTTCAGAGGTAAGGTGAGGTTGACTTGGATCACCACACAGACACCTACCCCAGAGACTGGGGATTCTGCCATGGAATCTGACACTGCCCCACAGAACAGGGATGCTGCCCCACTGCCTGACCCTGCCTCACAGCCCACCTCAGAAATGAACCACCCGGATTGGGTGGGGGTTTGGGTGAAGGAGATAGGCCAGATATTAAAGGAGCACATTTCCCCAGTGGTGGCCTCATTAGCCCCAGCTGGTGGGAAACCCTCCCCCTGCCCTGAAAAGGGAGAGTCTGATGGTGCAGCAGTGGAATCCACAGACGTTACAACCGTTCAGGTTCCATCTGAACCACAGGGGCAAACACAGCCAGCAGCAGTTGCCCCTGTGGAAACAAAGAAGTATAAGATGAAATCAGAGCACCCAGGTAATAAGAAAGGAGGGCCCTCATAACCTGCAGGGGAACCAGAGGTTGAGATCATCACTGAGTCCCTGACATATGAAAGTCTCTATAATCTGCAAAAAGATATTGCAGGACGGGGACGTGAGGCTTATACAGCCTGGTTACTTCGGGTTTGGGACCTTATGGGTACAGGTGTGCAACTGGATGGTGGTGAGGCAAGGAATTTGGGACCCTTGACCCAAGACTCAAGGGTGATGATTCACCCCTGTAAGGGTATTGTAAGGGAGCAAGGGCCCCTTCCCCTCTGGGAGTGACTTCTAATGAGTGTAAGAGAGAGGTTTGTCCACAGAGACAGAATGCAGGAGCACCATCATAGAAGTCATTGGAAGACCCTTGAGGAAGGGATCCAACAGCTGAGGGAAGTGGCCATATTAGAGGTACTCTTTGGGAGGGGTGGACAGCATGACAATGACCCTGACAAGGTCAGGTGCACATGGCAGATGTTGTGGAACCTGGCAAGTAAGGGGCCATCTCAATACACCACCTTCATTGCAATGGTCAATCCTGATAGCAACCGGGAGACAGTGGGTTCTGTCGCCAACAGGCTCAGAAATTATGAGAGCATGACCAGTGGCCCAATGCAGGCTCAGGTCTCTGCTGTTGTTAACGAACTCAAAGAGGAGGTAATAAGAGAAGTGAGGGAGGAGATGAGGAGGAACAGTTCCCATGTGGCACCAGTGCGAGTCACAGGCCCCAGAGCCAGAGCCCAACGCCCTCCAGCTAGAGAGAGAGGGTACACCCCAAGAGCTGACCTGTGGTTTTTCTTGCGTGACCATGGGGAAGACATGGGAAGGTGGGATAAGAAACCCACTTCCGTCCTGGCAGCACGGGTGTGTGAGATCAAGGAGAGAAACACTAACTGAGGGGGTCCCACTAAAATGAAAGTAGCCTCAACCTCCCATGACCGAGCCACCAGGTATTATAGAAGTGCAGATGATATGTCAGATCCCCTTGAAGGAACCTCCACAATGTATGCCCAGGAAGGGAATAATAACCAGTGCTAGAGGGGCCCTGCCTGTAGCAAGGAAGAGGCACGGGAAAACCGAGTTTTTGGACTGTGTGGATTCAATGGCCTGGCACATCAGAGCCACAGAAATATGAAGCTTTGGTAGATACTGGTGCACAGTGTACCCTGATGCCATCGGGACATGTGGGGGCAGAACCTATTTCCATTGCTGGAGTGACAGGGGGATCACAGCAACTGACTCTGGTGGAAGCCGAGGTGAGCCTGACCAGGAAGGAGTGGCAGAAACATCTGATTGCAACCGGCCCAGAGGCCCCGTGTATTCTGGGCATTGACTTCCTCAGGAATGGGTATTACAAAGACCCTAAGGGACTCAGATGGGCTTTTGGAATAGCTGCTGTGGAGGCAGAGGGCATCAAGAAATTGAACACCTTGCCTGGACTGTCAGAGAATCCATCTGCAGTAGGACACCTGAAGGTAGAAGAACAACGAGTACCAGTTGCCACCTCGACGGTGCACCGCCGGCAGTATCAGACCAATCGAGATGCCGTGATCCCCATCCACAAGATGATCCGGGAGCTGGAGACCCAAGGGGTGGTCAGCAAAACCCACTCACCCTTAAACAGCCCCATCTGGCTTGTGCGCAAGTCTGATGGAGAATGGAGACTGACTGTGGACTATCGTGCATTGAATGAGGTGACACCACCGCTGAGTGCTGCTGTGCCGGACATGCTGGAACTCCAGTATGAGCTGGAGTCCAAGGCAGCGAATGGTATGCCACTATTGACATTGCCAATGCATTTTTCTCCATTCCTCTGGCTGCAGAGTGCAGGCCTCAGTTTGCTTTCACCTGGAGGGGAGTGCAGTACACCTGGAACCGACTGCCCCAGGGGTGGAAGCACAGCCCCACCATCTGCCATGGACTGATCCAGGCTGTACTGGAAAAGGGAGAGGCTCCAGAACATCTGCAGTACATCGATGACATCATTGTTTTGGTGAACACGGCAATGGAAGTGTTTGAGAAAGGGGAGAAGATCATCCAGATTCTCCTGGAACCCAGCTTTGCCATCAAGAAGAGCAAGGTCAAGGGACCTGCCCGAGAGATCCAGTTCTTAGGGGTAAAGTGGCAAGATGGACGTCGCCAGATACCCACAGAGGTAATCAACAAGATCACTGCGATGTCTCCACCGACCAGCAAGAAGGAAACACAAGCTTTCCTAGGTGCCATAGGCTTTTGGAGAATGCACATTCCCGAGTACAGCCAGATTGTGAGCCCTCTCTACCTGGTTACCCGCAAGGAGAACAAATTCCACTGGGGCCCTGAACAGCAGCAAGCCTTTGTCCAGATCAAGCAGGAGATCGCTCATGCGGTAGCCCTTGGCCCAGTGAGGGCCAGATGTAAAGAATGTGCTCTACTCAGCAGCCGGGAACAATGGCCTGTCCTGGAGCCTATGGCAGAAGGTGCCGGGTGAGACTCGAGGCCGACCACTGGGATTCTGGAGCCGAAGCTACAGAGGGTCTGAAGCCAACTACACTCCCACGGAGAAGGAAATCTTGGCTGCCTATGAAGGAATTCAAGCCGCCTCGGAGGTGATTGGTTCAGAGGCGCAACTCCTCCTGGCACCCCGACTGCCTGTGCTGGGGTGGATGTTTAAAGGAAAGGTTCCCTCTACCCACCACGCCACCAACACCACATGGAGCAAATGGATTGCCCTCATCACACAGCGCGCCCGTATTGGAAACCCAAACCGCCTTGGGATTTTGGAAGTTATTACCAACTGGCCGGAAGGTGAAAGCTTTGGCCTCATGGACGAAGAGGAGCAGGCACAAGTGACAAGGGATGAAGAAGCACCACCGTACAACCAACTGCCAGTGGAAGAGACACAGTACGCTCTTTTCACTGATGGTTCCTGTCGCATTGTAGGCATGAACCGGAAATGGAAGGCAGCTGTATGGAGCCCCACACGACAGGTTGCACAAGCCACTGAAGGAGAAGCTGGATCGAGTCAACTTGCTGAACTCAAAGCCGTTCAGCTAGCCCTGGACATTGCTGAAAGAGAGAAGTGGCCAAAGCTCTTCCTCTACACTGATTCGTGGATGGTGGCCAATGCTCTGTGGGGTTGGCTGGAAAGGTGGAAAAAGGCAAACTGGCAATGTCGGGGAAAACTTATCTGGGCTGCTGATGAATGGAAAGACATTGCCGCTCGGGTAGAGAAGTTACCTGTGAAAATCACCATGTAGATGCCCATGTCGCCAAGAGCAGAGCTAATGAGGAGCACCGAAACAACGAGCAAGTAGATCAAGCTGCCAAGATAGAAGTATCAAAGATAGACTTAGACTGGCAGCACAAGGGAGAGCTGTTCCTAGCTCGATGGGCCCATGATGCTTCAGGACATCAAGGCAGAGATGCCACCTATAAGTGGGCACGAGACCGAGGGGTGGATCTAACCATGGACAGTATCTCCCAGGTTATCCATGACTGTGAGACATTTGCTGCCATCAAACAGACCAAGCAGGTAAAGCCCCTATGGTATGGGGGACGGTGGTCTAAATATAAGTATGGGGAAGCCTGGCAGATTGACTACATCACCCTTCCCCAGACCCGCCAAGGCAAGCGCTACGTGCTGACCATGGTAGAATCCACCACTGGATGGCTGGAGACCTACCCTGTGCCCCATGCTACTGCCCGGAATACCATCCCGGGCCTTGAAAAACAAGTCCTTTGGAGACATGGCACCCCTGAGAGAATTGAGTCGGACAATGGGACCCATTTCAAGAACAGCCTTGTAAACACCTGGGCTAGAGAACATGGCATTGAATGGATATATCACATCCCTTATCATGCACCAGCTGCCGGGAAAGTTGAACGATGCAATGGCCTGCTTAAAACCACCTTGAAGGCACTGGGTGGGGGGTCTTTCAAGAACTGGGAGATTAATTTAGCAAAGGCCACATGGTTAGTGAACACCAGAGGTTCCACCAACCGAGCAGGCCCTGCCCAGTCTGAGCCCCTGAGAACAATGGATGGGGATAAGGTTCCAGTGGTACACATGAGAGGTATGCTGGGAAAAACTGTTTGGGTTAATCCTGCCTCCAGCAAAGACAATCCCATCTGTGGGGTTGTCTTTGCTCAGGGACCAGGTTGCACTTGGTGGGTAATGCAAAAAGATGGACAGACCCGATGCATACCTCAAGGAGACCTTGTTTTAGGGTGAACTACCCGTGCCACTGTATCTGTACCCATATCTGCATGTATATATGTATAAAATTGAGGTAGTGCATGTATGTATATAGTTTAGATATTTAAATTCAATGTAATATGTTGGTATGGGAAAAAATTCGGAGTGGATTAATGTTGTGGGTTAGGCTTGTTTATTTTTCACCTTTAGAATTTTTTCCCCGAGGCAACTAATCACTGAGTACTTATCAGTGCTCAGCTGAAACAAAAGATAGATCCTGGCATTTGGCTACACCCTTTGTCTCCAGGAACTTCTCTCGGGGGGCTGGGGGCAGCTGGGTTCTGTTCTCTTGCTCTCGGCATCACGGGAAGGACGGTCAGGCTGCTGCTTGCTGTGGGAGAAGTTTCACTGGTACCACCGAGTCCGATCCGGAGGAAAGCTACCATCATCTGCTCGTGTGCCAAGGAAATCCTGAGCTCTCTCCTGCTGCCCTGCTGGAGCTGGGCACTGTCCCACTGCCGCTGCTTAGAGGCCGCTCTGCACCGCGGCCCCGCGCTGCCCTCCCTGCCGGACATCCCTGCCCTCCAGTGACCATCGACAGAGCTCTGGATTCCATCCGACCCACCAGCCCCGGGACCCCTCACTGTTCTAGCTTGGTACTTTTTTTTTTTCAGAGTCCCAAGAGACCAGACTGCCCCGGGCTTTGTGAAACCAAGCCCTGTCAAGGTCCCTGGTTCTGTTCACTATTAATGCTGTAGTAGTTGTTGTTTGTTTTGCCTTGTTATACCTGTTAGTAAAGAACTGTTATTCCTATCCCCGTATCTCTGCCTGAAAGCCGTTTTATTTTTCTAAATTTCTAAATTATAATAATTTGAGGGGAGGGGATTTAAATTATCCATTCCAAGAGAGGCCATGCCCCTCTTTAGCAGATACCTTTCTTTGTTCAAAAACCGAGACATACATATTGTTGATCTTTTACCTCCAAAATAATTTCCCCATTCTTAAATATTATTTTTGCCTCCAGCTGCTCTAGCAGATCTCTGCCCAAAAGTGCAGATGGAGCCTTAGGTATATATAAAAATCGGTGAATTCCCCACTGTTTCCCTAATTTATACTTCAATGGTTTGCAAAAATAAGCTCTTTCAGATTGGCCAGTTGTCCCTCTTACCATAACACAGTCATTGGTTACATGTATTAGAGCCTTATTCAACACTGAAAATGTTGCCCCTGTGTCTATTAAAAAATTCCACCTCTTTCTCTTTGTTCCCCAGTTTGACTATAACCAGAGGGTCCCCAGGGTGGGGCCCTCCGGCCCCCTCAGTCATCTTTTACATGAGCAACAACTTTTTCTCTTCTCTGATCACCTTTTCTATGTTCATCACCCCTTCTTAGTTCTGGGCACTGGCTTTTCCAGTGGCCTATTTTCCAGCAAAAGGCACATTGGTCTTTTCCCAGTTGGGTGGTCCCTGTTTCGGTGGACCTTGCCCACGTTTTCCCTTTTCTTCCTCTTTTACTGCTACTAATTTCTTCATCCCTTGTTTATATCCTTCTTCCTGGTTACTAAAACTCTCCAGGCCTCATCCAGTAAAGCTTCTAAATTCCAGCTTTTTGGACCCCGGATCTTCTGGAGCTTCCTCCTGATGTCTCCTGTAGATTGTCTTAAAAATAAATTTATTAATTGCTGCATCTTTTCATCGGACTCAGAATCCAGGGGAGTGTGTCGGCGCATTGCGTCTCTTAGGTGATCTAGAAATTCAGAAGGGTTTGAGAGGGGCCCTGTTTGATAGCATATAAGGCTGACCAGTTTATGATTTGGGGACTGCTCTTTCCAGCCTTTTTACTATCAATTCCTGGTATCTCTTTAACCATCCCAACCCCTCATCATCATTAGGATCCCAACCTGGGTCTTGAAGGGAAATACCTCTTTAACATCTTCCTGCGTTGTTCTACAATCATCCTCAGCCAGATCCTTAGCTACTTTCAAAACTAATTACTTCTCAGTTTCTGTTAAGGCATCAAGCAGCAGTTGGAGGTCTGCCCAATCAGGCAAATGCTGCTTAATTACAAACTTCATCTTCTTAGCAACCCCTATTGGGTGACTTCGATAGCCCTTAGCACTCTTTTCCCAAATCTCAAAATCAATCGATGAAAAGGGAACCCTAATCAATTTTGTTTCTCCATCAGAGGTCATTGCTTGTCTTAGAGGTGCTTGAATGACTTCTCTGATTTGTTTTCGGGTCCTTGATGCTATAGGTCCTCGTGGGGAAAGTTTGGGAGCTGGTGGGGGAGGTTCAGGTTCATCCCACTCGCTGTCGTTGCTAGGCAGTGGTGGATAAAATTGTGATGGTTCCCTGGGTTCAGGAGTGGGTGGAGAAACCCCTACCTTAGTTTCTCTCCTTCCAGAGGAAGATGAAGCTAGAGTTGAAGCAGGGGAGGTTGGAGTTTATGGTGATTCTGAATCTGCATCCCCCACCACCCTCCTCCTTTCCTGCCTTTTAGGGGGTGGTTTAAGTATGTCTTCTTCTGTCTCTCGTTCCAAAGCCCTGCTTGGTACACCTTATTGGGATGTGTGCACTCTGATTTATTGAGCAGGTACTACAACACCGTTTGGGCTTCCCTTTAGTAACTTTATTCTCCTTTTAAAGGGTCAATATTAAAGGATCAGATGGTGGCCTCATTCCACAATCCCTCTGCCACTCAGGGTGATCCCTAAGAGAAAAAAACATATCAGCATAAGCTACTTCCTGCCACTTCTGTTCACGACGTAGGAAGAGCATTAGCTGCAGTAAGGTCTCATAGTGCAGTGTACCACTTGCTGGCCATTTCACACCCTCTTCCAGCCTATAAAGTGGCCACCACTGTGTACAAAACTTAACCAGCTCCCTCTTGGTTTCTGTACCACCATAGTCCACCAATTCTTTCCAATGTGCTAAAATACATCCCAGAGGACTGCTTTTAGGAATCTCTTGACTTTCACCTGCTCCCATCCTTAAAATTGCTCTGATAAAACGATATACTGGGTATTTTGTTCCACCCTAATTATTTCCACTGGTTTCCCTATGCCTCCTTCCCAGGGCATATACTTTTATTTAAAAAACACAGGGTTTACACGCACACACACCACAGGAGGGAAAACTCATTATTATTTAATCTTGAAAGGAAACAACACAATACAACCAAACAAATTAACAACACACACTTTGGTCCCCTCTTCCTTGCTTAAATCCTTAATTACAAATCGTTGTTAAGCAAAGTCTTCTATTATACTCTACATTGGCTATATTGCAGCTAAACTGCACTCAAAAAAATTGCAAGCAGTTTCATGCACCGCAGCAAGCATACAGTTAAAACCTAAAACAATTCCTGTTGAGCTGTAATCTGGGTACGGATGGGGACTTTGCAAAATACTAACCGGGCTTCGCCAGATATTAGCAATTCCAAATATCGGAGAACTCAAACGGGGCACAGCACAAACCCCTCAGCAAGAAAGAAGTGGGGCCACCCCAGCCCCTCACCGTCCCGCACTACCCTGGACAGGGATCCTAATTAAAATACTACTCCACACACACACCGGCAATCTCAAAACCTCACAAAAATTAAGTATGTTCTTTCACAGTGGAGACAAGCCCGCCCCCCTCCCCCAATTAAACCTTTAGGGGTTGGAACAGGGCTGGAAAAAACAGTCAGGGACTACAAAACTTGAATCCTTTAATACTTCAAGGTACTCAGGGTTAGTTTAAGTACTTCTTTTTGCCACTGAGTCTCTGAAAGTTTTTGTGCAATCCTGGACTCCAGTTCTCTGCTTTAATGAGTCCTTGAGAGCTTTGCACTGACACACAGTGAGGCTCAGTAATGCTTTGAGATACTCGAGATTTTTAGGATACTTTGGAGTTTCCTTTGGATTTTCCATCCACACTAAGTCTCTGAGAGGTTTTTGTGCAATCCTGGCCTCCAGTTCTCTCCTCTACAGACCTCATGAGGAGCCTGTGTTGGGGATTGACCATAGTGGGACCCATTAATGCCTCAAGACACTTTGGTTTTTCTCTTACTTTGACTCCTGGAAAGGTTTGTGCAATCTCCTCTCAGGTCCTGAGGTTCCAGGGCTCAGCACCAAATGCACCCTGGGGCTCATTGGGATCAAGCAAGTCCTGGCAAACCAGGGCTGTGCCTTGATGTCCCTCTGGTCTGGTGCAGTTCATAAAGAAGCCGTTTCTCCTAAGGTTGTGGAGAAGTATTTCAAAGAACTTCTAAGAAATCCGTATTCCTATTTCCAAGGTGTATTTTTCTTTTTAGAGCAGAGGTGATTGCAGCATTCAGTGATTGATATTGATCCAGAGTCTCTGCTCAGGAGTCTGGCCTGCTAAGAGAAGCTGTGCCTTGAGGTCTGACCTTGTGTGGACAACCTTGTTCCACATTCCCCAATCCCATCCTGTCTCCCCTCACTCACCTGGACCTGCTTTGCTTGGAGAACTGGCTGCACTCAGACAAAACAGGAGCTTTCTCCTTTTTTTAGCAATCTAAAACTCCTGAGTTTCAGAAAATCTCCTAACGATTGTGTCAAGCCCAAGGTGCCACCAAGGAGGTTCCCCTTCCACAAGCAGAACCATGCAAGGAATGTTTGAGACACACAGGAAGTTCTACCATAAACAAATCCAGAATTGACTGATAGCAGAATTAGACCAACTGCTCAAGGACAGACAAGCTTTGATCTCCTTGCAGCTCAAAGCTCCAGCTGGGTGGTTGGGAGGTGTGTGAGTGAGCAAAGAGTGAGGGCAAGGGAAATGCAGAGAGCCCTGCAAGTGCTTGTGTGCAGCCAGGCTGTGGGGAAGGGCAGTGCAGGCCTGGCCTGGCCAGGAGTGAGGCTGGATCATCATCCCAAGCTGCCTGGGCATTGCAAGGGGCTGTGGCCATGGACACTGCACTGAGCCCACTGTGGCAGCCTCTTGCTCAGGGCTGGTGTCAGTGCCAGAGGCAGAGGGGATCCCTTGCTGGGGGCTTGTGCCATGGCCACCTGCCCTGTGCCGCGCTGGCTGCTCAGGCACCGCGGAACCAGCAGCAAACGCCACTGCCAGGGCCAAAGGCCAGCTCAGGCAGACAGAAAGGGCAGGCTGGGCACTGTTCCATGGCAGCCCTCACTGGGACACCACCCTGGGTCACCTGGCATGGCAATTGCCATGGAAACCCGGCTCATGGGAAATGCAAGGGTGGGCAAAGGTTTCAGTAGGGCCTGTCCCAATAGGACAAAGGTGGTGGTTTTAAAGTAAAGGAAGGGAGGTTCTGATAAGGAGAGATGGTGATCCACCAGGACAGGTTCCCAGGGAGGTGGTCAATGCCCCATCCCTGGAAACATTCCAGTCCAGCTGGGACAGGGCTCTGAATAACCTGAGCTGCTCAAAGATGTCCCTGCTCATGGCAGGGGTTTGGATGAGATGAGCACTGCAGAGCTCTTCCCATGCAAACCATTCCAGGATTGCATGGGAGAAGGGGCTGCTCCTTGGACTCCATGCACTGCCTTGACTCCTCCTTGTCTCTGCTGGAGCCCACATGCAGCAGGCAAAGGCAGCCCCTTCTCTGGCCTTTGCTGGCCCTGCCTTCCCAGGGCTGACAGAGCCCGGCTGGCCCAGGTGACCTTGAGGCTTTGCAGGGCTCAGGGCGCAGCGGCTGTGCCAGGCTCAGGGCTGAGGTCACACTCTGGCTGGGGCAGAGCCCAGGCAGAAAGGAGCCCTGAAGCAGCAGCAGCAGCTCTGCAGTGCTGGCCAAGGGAGGCTTGTGGCCATGGCCTGGGAGCAGCTGCTGCTGCCAAGTGCCTTTGGTGCCTCAGGCTCTCCCTGGCACAGCTGCAGCACGGCACTCTGCACTTGTGCCCGAGGCCTTCACTGTCTTGGGGCTGGCCTGGGGCTTTTCCTGCAGCAGGATCTGCCCTGGTCCTGGCACAGGAAAGGCAGTCAGGAGGCTCTGCCAGAATGGGCTGAAACAACTCCAACAAGGCCTGTTTTGCTTGAGAATTGCTTCCTAGAGCACTATATTCTAATAATTTTTATAGCTCCTATACTGTGTGTAAATAACTCTTTTCTTAAAAATATACTCTTGTGGTGTAAATAAAGCATTCTAATTTGATCAGAATAAATCATAGCTGTATTTATAGAAATATACCTGTTATTCCATTGTTAATCCTGTAGGATAAATTGCATTTTGGTTCAATTCCACCTGTCCAGTCTTTTACACATAAACGTTTGATAGAGTTTGGGCTCAGGATTGGATCCAGCTGCTCCCAGTCTCCTCTCATAGATGGAATTTAAAATGTCCTAGGCATCCTGGATGGTTTGAGGATCCATGGTGGCTGTTGGGTGTCATTTCTCCACCTCATGACTCTGCAGGAATTTCTCCACTGAAAAATGAAGCTTTTGCCTGAAGCTCCCACTCTGCCCATGACAGGAACCCCTGGGAGTGTCTGGGACATCCCGGCTCTTTGGCAGCCTGGGGACTCCGGGATGTGACCGTGAGCCCCTGTGAGTGCCTGTGACAGATGGGTGCCTTTGCAGCCCAATGCCCTGGGATGTCCCCATGGAATGGCTGTGACTGCCTCTGAGCACAGGGCTCTTTAGCATCCCAGAAAGCCCTGGGAGGTCTCCAGATCCTCGAGTCCAACCTGGCCCTGCCCAGGACACCCCAACAATGCCAGCCAGGGCCTGGCAGTGCTGTCCAAACGCTGCTGGAGCTCCCAGAGCCCTGGAGTTGGGACCCTTCCCTGGGAGCCTGTTCAGTGCCCAGCAGCCTCTGGGAAAAACCTTTTCCTCAGATCCAACCCAAACCTGCCCCGACTCAGCTCCAGCTCTTCCCTCCAGTCCTGTCCCTGGGCACCAGAGGGAAGAGGTTCCCACAGCCCCAGCCAGGGACGCGCTCCCAAGGCTGTTCCAGGGCAGCCAGGGCTGGCACCAGCTGGGATGCTCGGTTTCCATGGCTGGACTTTAGAACGGGATTCCCAAATTTTTTGCTCCCACTAAACCGTGTCACTGCTCACTGCCCTCCAGCCTCCATTGAAAGTACAAAAGGCAAAGATCCCAGGCTGGGATAAGAACATTTACTGGGAACAGAGACAAGATAAGGAACAAAAGGAACAGAAAACAATATTGATATCAGAAGGGATAAGACAAACCATATAAAGGGAAAATTACAAAAACATCAACTGGCTCTTCCCAGCTATGTATTTCCTCCTGCCTGGACAGGACACCCTTTGCCTTGGGGAGTGAGAGAGTTCCTTTCCTGGCCTTGCAATGACCAGACATGGAATCAAATACAATGACAATGCTATGTCCAGACTCTCATGTCCTTAAATCTCATCTCACATCATTTCCAGGAGCAGGGAAAGGGACACGTGTCTTCCCAGAAAAAATCACAGGGAACTGTGGGTCAGTAGGGGTCTTCCCAATGTGGGTTCTCTGATGTAGGATGAAGTTGCAGCAGCACACAAAGCTCTTCCACAGGGCACTTCCAGGACTTCCCTTACTGGTGCCTTTGCGGTGTTTGGTCAAGGAA
>JAJEOU010000148.1:0-188690 GCA_021534815.1 Acrocephalus arundinaceus
AAGCCTTGGTGGCCACAGTGGTCAAGGCTGAGTGGCTGTGGGAGGCCAGCGCCTCCCTGGCCACACATCAGCTGCTGGGGACACTTGGGGACATCCATGACCTCCTCTTGAATCCGTATGGTGGCCCCAGTGGCCGCTTGGTGGCCAAGCAGAGCCAAGAAGCCATCAAGGACACCCCCAGGCCATCCAAAAAACAGCACTCAGCACCATTGCGTGACAAAACAAATACTGGCTGCTCAATCCCAGGAACACCTGAACAACCTGAAGGTGCCTGGGGAAAACCCGAGCCAGGTGCAGTTTGTGAAACCACCAGCCATCTCCCAAGGGACCCCAACTTATTACCCCCAGGGACACGGTGTGAACTGGCAACTTCCAAAGGGATATGTTATTTTAAAAACTGCTGCCATGAGTACATTCCCATAGGAGTTACTGGTATTTCAAAACAAAGACAAAACTTTCTAATTATAGGCAAGCACAGGAATGGCTTTCTGGACTTTCAGTTCTTCCAGCTGTTGTTTCAGTAAATTGTAATGAAGAGCTGAGGGTTTTAGCTCTTGCTTACAAGGCTCCACTGGTAATTCTACCAAAAACACCAATAGCTCTTGCTATTGCATTGCCAATGAATAGAAATGAGCGAGCTGGAAATGTCCCTTGGATAAAATATATCACCAGTGAAGAGCCAGAGCTGACGTGCAGTCTGACACACCGTGATAAAACAGTTCGCATTACAGGAACACTGGACACAGGGTCAGATCTCACTGTGATTTCTTATGGGTTTTGGCCGAGCAATTGGAATCTGGTGCCACCTGAGTGTGTTCTCACAGGGATTGGAGGAGCTACAGCGTGTATGCAAAGTGAATCCATGATCACTGTCACAGGTCCTGAAGGGATGACAGCGACCACCCGTCCCTACGTGGTGAAGGGGCCCATCACAGTATGGGGGAGAGACGTGTTGTCCCAGTGGAGAGCAAAGATGATTCTTGATGGAAACCACAGCAACACCTGCCGTTCATTATTGAGTTATCATTATTGAGTTATCATGGAAAACCAATCAGCCCATTTGGACAGATCTATGGCCTCTTTAACAGAAAAAATTGAATGCCCTCAAAAAATTATTGAGTGAACAACTACAAAAGGGCCACATTGGAATTCCCCAGTGTTTGTCATTCACAAGGAAATTTCTCTGATTCCTGGAGATTGCTTCACGACTTGAGGAAGATCAGCGAAATGATAGAGGACATGGGGCACTTAAAACCTGGAGTTCCTTCTCTTTCAGTGATTCCAAGAGATTGGCCTCTTGCCGTCATTGACTTAAAAGATTGTTTTTTCAGCATTCCACTGCATCCAGAGGACGCTCCTCGATTTGCATTTTGGGTTCCAGCCTTCAATAGAGGAGAACCACTGCAAAGGTACCACTGGATGGCTTGCCGCCAAAGGGATAAAAAATTGTCCCACAATTTGTCAGTATTTTGTGGCAGAGCTTTGTCTCCAGCCCAACAAAAACCCCCACAGAAGAAGGATTTTACATTACATGATGATTTGCTCGTTGTAATACCAACTCAAAAAGAAATGGACAGACTCCAGACAGCGTCATCACTGAAGTTCAAAATGCTGGATTGCAGATTTCTACATCAAAATACAAGAAATCCCACCCTGGAAATATTTAGAGTAGAGGATGACAGAACAAACAATTGAGCCACAGAAAATACAGTTCCAAACCAGTGTCAACACCTTGCAAGATTTACCACAGCTTTTAGGAGAGGTCAGTTGGGTCAGATCTGTTTTAGGAATTGCAAATGATGAAACTTGCTCCACTTTTTAACCTATTGAGAGGAGACGGTGACATCAAATCTCCTGGAACTTTAACACCTGAAGCTCAAAAAGCCCTTGAAAAGGTCAGTGAAACTGTTCAAAAGAGACGAGCACATCGTTGTGCCCCAGAAAAGCCCTTTTTTCTTGCAGTGTCAGGAAAAAAACTGCAGCTTTATGGTTTCAGTTTTCAATGGGACACTTCTGAGAAAGATCTTTTGTTAATCATAGAGTGGGTTTTCCTTTTTGTAGGTTTCCAAAAACAATTTTTACAGCCTGAGATGAGAGCACAAATCCATACTTAGAGCCAGAACAAGATTGCTAACTATGGCAGACCAAGATTTGTAATGATCTGTTTACCTGTGAGAAGAGATTACTTTGACTGGGCTTTGCAAAATTCAGAGGACTTGCCAAAATGCATTTGTCAGAGAACAAGTCCCCCTGGGCCAATCCACACAGGCCCAGGAGTGCCCAGAAATGTGAGGGCTGAATTAGAACCTTCAGAGAAACTAAAATACAGAATCCAACAGACATGAGGTAGAAATGCAAGTTCAGTTTTAAATAAATAGAGGGGGTTTAGGTGCCTTAGTAAATAAGACTGAATCAGTTGGCAAGAAAAAGACCTAAAATCTAGCTTAAAGTTCAAGTGACATTGCCTTTTGCAAAGTCAGTTAAGTTCTAGTCATAACAAAAATAAAGTAGCCTGCTAAACATTCCTAGATAGAACAGAGCTACATGTGTGGAATTTGTGTAAGAAATGACGAATATTATCGCACATCAATCTTAGCTTAGGATAGGCCCCACAAGGCAATACTGGACTCGTGTTTCCACCTGACTGGCCAAAAATGAATAAAATGCCTGCTTTGAGAATGCTAGCAGGCTCAGGGAGGACCCATCACGAATGCCACTGTTGTTGTTGCTTCTGCAGCTGCTACTGATAAGACAGTCTGTATGGTCTAAATATAAACACTGGTAAGACTCACAGGACACAGACTACGGGTGCTGTCGCTGTTGCTGTTGCTGCTTTCTGCTTAGGATTTAGAAACTTGTAGGAATGCATTTCCATGCCCAAGCAAATGATTTTATCTAAGGAAAAAAGTTTGGTTTACTGTGGGTCTGCAGCTAGAGAGCCGAACTGGTAGTACTGTTCAGCTCATGACAGGAGCGAGTTCCCTAGGCTCAAGCCTTGGCAAAGGGAAGCAGGATTTTGAGAAAGGAATGCAGGAGATAACGGTGTACCTGGTACGGAACATGCTTTGCTAGCAAATTCTAGGCATACCTGTGTTAGTTAGTACGAGGCATATGTTAAGCAATATTATTTGACAATATTACTTGTTATATAATGCAAGAGTATATAAGCTTGGCTAGGCGGATCAATAAACGGCTTCATATGAGCAATCAATGGAGTCCACGTTCTTTGTCAATCACCATAGTTTACCTCTGAACACAGAAGGCAGCCAAGCTAGAAAGTTTCTGTGCCTTTCTCTGGGGGCACTGGCCCAGTGCCAGCACAGGGGCACTGGTTGGGCTTTGGAGATGTTCTCAGGACCTGTGGCTGCTTCTGTTGCCAAATTGTCCTCCTTAATCATCCTGTACTTAAGAACGAGCTCAGAGGAGCTCAGGTGCTTTTTAAGGTGTCTTAGCCAGGGGTCAGAGGCTTCTCTGAGACCCGTTCTCAGCTTTTGTTTCCGTATTATTTTTATTTTATCTTTTGTTAAAACCTTAATTAAGCCACTCTGGGAGGTTGCAGGCCAACCCTCAGGCTTGATACATCTTCATGGGGCTCATTACATGCTGGCCACGTGTGACACTATATCAGAAACTTTACATTAGAAGATGCCACTGCTTCTGCTGGGGACATGGGGACTTTACATGCTCGGACTGTGACACCCTCTGCCTCCATGAGACTGATTTAGCCATGCAACAAAGGACTTTGCTTTTACAACTACTCATCACCATAGTCTTCAATGGAGATGTCCCAAAAACTTGACACGACAGCCCTGGTGGCTGCGCGGTGGCCGAGCGGTGCCAAAGAGCCATCGAGGACATCCCGAGGCTGCTGCGGGCACAGCGATGTCCCCATCATGGGGGCAGTGACACCATTGGGGACATCGCTGGTGTCACGGATCCTCTGCCCCCTCCCTGTGTGGTGTTTGAGACAAATCTGGGGAATTTTCTGGGAACTTTCATTGAAACTGTCCCAAATGCTGAATTCCTGCAAATGGGAATTCCCCAAAGGACTTGTTGGAGGAATATCCTTTATTTCCTTTACTTTCTTTACTTTCTTTGAACTCTTGCTCGCACACTGTGCCACTTTGCTTCTAATCTGAAATCTTTTCTATTGGTTTCTTTGACTATTTTACTAATTTCACAAAGAACACAGCACTCTAAAAAAAGAACTGTAACTTAATTTATCAATAATTAGTATTAATTTAAGTCTGTATTCTTTATAACTTAAAGTGGCAACTCAAGTAAACAATGATGAGAACTTAAAACTGCCATATCAATACTTAAACTATTAGGATTAAACCATCTACAAGAACAAAAGAGGTTGATTTATCTAATTAAACTTTTTAGAACTGATACTTCTAATATTATAAACTAACAATGAAAATATTAAAGGAAATGGCTGCCTGTATTTTAAATTGTTAAGAACTAGAATGGATATCTGTTTAAACAAATGATGGGAAACTAAGATGGCTGCCTATATAAATAAATTGTGGGAATAAAAAAAAATGGTGGCTTGTTCAAAATATTATGGCAGTTCCTAAAAATAACTTACAAGAATTAAGAAAATAGCTGTTTAAGTAAAGCAAACTAGAACTGGTAAGAGAAAGATCAATCAAAATAGTGAGATGAAGGGAATTTATCTCCTTTGGCTCCGCCCTTTGGATACCGCCTACTGGCACCGCCTCTTCTAAGACTCTCAAACTCCAAAATGGCGACTTCACTTTCCATTCGGTCGTCCTTCTGTTCGGATCTCACAACAAAGTTCACCCGCACAGAAGAGAACTCAAAATGGCGTCTGTGCCCTCACAAAAATGGCAGGAACAGAAACCGCAAAAATGGCATCTCTGCCCTCATGAAAAAGAACTCAAAATGGCGTCTCTGCCCTCACAAATAAGAACTCAAAATGGCGTCTCTGCCCTCACGAAAGAGAACTCAAAATGGCGCCTCTGCCCTCACGAAAGAGAACTCAAAATGGCGTCTCTGCCCTCACGAAAGAGAACTCAAAATGGCGCCTCTGCCCTCACGAAAGAGAACTCAAAATGGCGTCTCTGCCCTCACGAAAGAGAACTCAAAATGCGTCTCTGCCCTCACAAAAAGAACTCAAAATGGCGTCTCTGCCCTCACAAAAAGAACTCACAATGGCGTCTCTGCCCTCACAAAAAGAACTCAAAATGGCGTCTCTGCCCTCACAAAAAGAACTCAAAATGGCGTCTCTGCCCTCACAAGAAGAACTCAAAATGGTGTCCCTGCCCTCACAAAAGAGAACTCAAAATGGCGTTCCCGCCCTCACAAAGAGAACTCAAAATGGCGTCTCTGCCCTCACACAAAAAGGAACCTCTTGGGGAGAGCTCTGGGGACTTTTGGCGCAGCCTCACCCCAGAACCTCACTCACCAAGTCCACCGAACCAACGCAAACTGCAAGCGAAACAGAAATCTCCCGATCTCAGCAGGTTCTAAAACGCCCCAGTCACTGCTCATGAGGGAGGGATCCTCCCACAGCCGGCAGCTGCCCTTAAAAACAGCGATCCCCCCCCTTCCCTTCTTCTTTTTCCCTGGCATTAAAGATCATCTTCAACACTTTAACAACTCTTGAACTGTATCTGAACTGCTGATACCTGTATGAATCATACAAAGTTGCAATGCACCAGAACAACTGTAACACTCTAACTGTACGGAACACACAAGAACTCGTACAAAGGTGCAAACGGAAATGAAACTTATAAGATCCATCCATAGACTCTCACAGAAGTTTAACTGTATTTATAACAGAGGTGTCCCCCGATGTCCTCAATGACTTGGTGACCTTGGTGGCCGAGGTTGAGCGGTTGTGGGAGGCCAGCGCCCGTCTGACCAAGGATCACCTGCTGGTGGCACTTGGGGAAATCGACTTCCTCCTCTTCAGTCCCTGTGGTGGCTCTGGTGGCCCTGGTGGCCCCCGTGGCCGCGCGGTGGCCAAGCGGTGCCAAAAAGCCATCGAGGACATCCCGAGGCTGCTGGAGGACATTGGTGTCACCGCTGTGACATCATCAGGGCAGTGACATCATTGGGAGCATTGCTGGTGTCACTTGTGCCCTCCCTCTCACCACATGGTGTTTGAGAGAAATTTGGGGAATTTTCTGGGAATTATCCCAAATCCTGATAGGAGTTCCTGGGCTGATGTCACTGGGGACACTCAGGGACACTTGGGGACACTCAGGGACATGGGGGCATGGGGTGAATGAGCCCCCTCGGTGCCTTGCAGGAGAGACAGCAGAGCCGGGTTATAAATGCCAATATCAATGACAATATCAATGCCAATATCAATGCCAATATCAATGCCAATATCAATGCCAATATCAATGCCAATATCAATGCCAATATCAATGCCAATATCAATGCCAATACAATATTGGCTTTCACATTCCTGTATTGGCTTTTGCACCTTGTTATTGATCACAACGATTTTGATATAGTGCAATTTATAATTCCTTTCAGCAGCTTTTTGGTATAACACAATCTATCAGTTTATGTGTGCTCCATACAGCCGACATAAATGGCAGTGTTATAAATCAATTTTATATCATAGACTTTAGGGAAAAATAAAATAGAGACAGCACAATGCTAAAATGCTTTTTATATTATGACCATTATAACTAAATTTTATGTTGTAACTATTATAGCTAACCTTTATATTATGACTGACTCAGAGAATGGAATAAAACAATTCTTTCCCTTCTCACATCTGCAGGCTGGTATGGTGGAATTTTAAGAGGATTTTGAGGGGAATTGGAGAGGATTTTAGGGGGATTTTGGTGAATTTTAAGAGGATTTTGAGGGGACATTCGTGGAATATTAAGGGAGTTTTGTGAGGAATTTCGGGGAATTTGAGAGGGCTTTTTGGATGAACGTTAAGAGAATTTTAGGGAATTTTGGCGGCATTTCTGGTGGAATTGTTGGTGGAATTCCGGGTGGATTTCAGTGTAATTTTGAGAGGATTTAGAAGAACTTTAGGAGCAATTTGGAGGAGATTTGAAGGGACTGTTGAGAGGATTTTTGGGGGGTTTGCCTAATTTTTGGGGGGAAATCTCCGTTCCCGGTCTGGCAAAACTCCGAGACGTCTGGGCTGAGGAGAGGGCGGGAGTTCCCGTAGCCAAGATGGCGGCGAAGCTTCACGTGTGATCTCGCGAGATTTGCTGCGGGACCAGGGGGAGGTGCCGGCCTGGCTGTGCCAGAGAGAGCCCTGAGGGAGCTGCGGGGTTTTTAGGCTGAATTTGTGCCTTTGCAGGTGGGTTTGGAAGCTCTTGGGTAAATTTCGCACTCCAGGCTGGATTTGAAGCCTCTTTGTCCCGCCAGATTGAGGGAAGACCCCGAGAAGAGGCAGAAGCGCCCTTAACAAAGATGGCGGCGAGGCTTCACAGATGGTCTGGCGAGATTTGCCGCGGGAAGGGGGTGCTTGTCCTGGCTGTTTAGGGCGAGCCCTGAGGGGTCTCCAGGTGGAATGGGATTTACGGCTCATTTTGGAGGCTTTTAGGCTCAATTTTGGGGCCTTTATCCTGAATTTGAGGTTTCCGAGCTGGATTTGATGGTTTCTTACCCCGCCAGCCTTAGAAGGGCTCCGTGGAGCGGGCAAAAGCGCCCTCAACCAAGATGGCGGCGAGGCTGTTCCCGTGTGATCTCGCGAGATTTGCCGCGGGAGGGGCGCTTGTCCTGGATGTGTTTGAGGCGCCCCAGTCCCCCCAGGACCCCCCAAAATCTCCCCCAGAACAGCCCCCAGGAACTCCCAAAATCCCCCAAAAATCGCCCCCAAACCCCTCCAAATCTACCCCAAACCAGCCCCCCCAAACCCCTGAACACCTCCTGGGACACCCCAAAATCCCCCCAAACAGCCCCCATGATCAGAAGTGGAAAAAACTCCACTTTCATTCCCGGAATTTTGTGTCCGGCCCCAAAATCCACAAAAATTCTCAGTTTTCCCGGAATTTTCCTGGGTTTTGCCTCATTTCTTTTCCTGATATTTTTCCCCCAAAATCCATCATCTCAAAATCCATTTCATTCCCAAAAAAATTCACTTTTATCCCGTTTTTCCTGCGTTTCCCCTCATTTTCCCCGGTTTTCTCCTCATTTTTTCCCAGTTTTTCCTTTCTCTCCTGGATTTTCCTTCTTTTTTTACCCCAGTTTTTATTTTTTTTTTCTGTGTGTTTTTTTTTCCTTGGTTTTGTCTTTTCCCCCTCATTTTCCCCCAGTTTTCCCCTCATTTTTTCCCAGTTTTTCCCCTGCTTTTTCTTTCTTCCCCCCCCCCCACTTTACCCCTCATTTTTTCCAGTTTTTTTCCTTCATTTTTCTCCTGCTTTTTCCCTTTCTTTTCCCCCTCATTTTTCCCACTTATTCCCTCTTTTTTTCTGCTTTTCCTCTCATTTTTCCCAGGTTTTCACTCTTTCTCTTGTTTTTTCCCTTCTTTTTTCCTGTTTCTTCCCTCATTTTTTTCTGGTTTTTCCTTTTTTTTTTTTTTTTTTTCCCCCACTTAATTTTTCCTTGGTTTTCCCCCAAAACTCGCCCTCCAAGAAACTCGACCTTTATTCCCGGAATTTCACCACCCAGCCTAAAATTCTGTTTTTTCATCCCAGTTTTTCCCTTATTTTTTCCTGGGTTTTCCCTCATTTTTTCCCCAGATTTTCTCTCTTTTTTACCGTTTTTTGCCTCCTTTCCCCCCTCTTTTTCCTGCTTTTCCCTTTTTTATTCCCCCAGTATTTCCCTTATTTTACCCCTTTTTTTCCTCCCAGATTTTCCTTCATTTTTCTCCTGCTTTTTCCCTCCTCATTTTCCCCCACTTATTTCCCCTTTTTTTCTCCGACTTTTTCTCTCATTTTCCCATTTCCCCTCTCATTTTTTCCAGTTTTCCCTTCTTTTCCCCCAGTTTTTCCCTCATTTTTCTCCTGCTTTTTCCCTTTTCCCCCCTCATTTTTTCTGCTTTTCCTCTCATTTTCCCCAGTTTTCCCCCTTTTTTCCCCACTGGTTTTCCATTCTTTTTTCCCCTCATTTTTCTCCCCAGGGTTTCCCTCATTTTTTTCCCATTTTCCCCCTTTTTTTCCTGCTTTTTCTCTCTTTTTTCCCCATTTTCCCCTGGTTTTTTCCCACCCATTTTTTCCCTCATTTTTTCCAGTTTTTTTCCAGAATTTGTCCTGCTTTCCCCTTTTATTCCCCTGGTTTTTCTCTCTTTTTTTCCCCCCTTTCCCCCCCGTTTTTGTCTCTTTTTTCCTGGTGTTTTCCTCTTTTTTTCCCCTCATTTTTTCCAGATTTTCCCACATTTTTTTTCCGTGCTTTTCCCACTTTTCCCAGCTTTTCCCTTATTTTCTCTCTAAAAGTCGCACTCCAAAATCGCCCTCCAAAAACTCCGCCTTCATTCCCGGAATTTCGCCTCCCAGCCCAAAATTCCGTTTTTGCCTCTCCATTTTCCCCTCATTTTTTCCCGGTTTTTCCCCTCAATTTTTCCTTCTTTTTTTCCTTCATTTTTCATGGTTTTCCCCTCATTGTCCCTCAGGTTTTCTCTCTTTTTCCCCCTTTTTTATCTGCTTTCTCCCTCATTTTTTTCCAGATTTTCCCTCCTTTTTACACGTATGGAATAATAATTTCAACAAAAACAAAAACCAAACCAAACCAAAAAAAAAAAAAATCCCGAGGAAAAAATGAGGGGGAAAAAATAGAAAAAATGAGAAAAAGATAAGGGAAAACCAGGGAAAATCTAGGGGGAAAAGGCGGAATTTTGTGGGGATTATTCCCAGTGAAATTCTGGGAATAAAATCAGACATTTTGGAATCCGGGGGTGGATTTTTGCGAATGAAAAATGAATTTTGGGAACTCCAGGGAGCATTTTTGGGAATTCTGAACAGATTTTTGGGGAATCAAAAAGGGATTTGGGGGATGGGGGGGGGATTTTGGAGGGGGTTTTTTGGGATTTCATGAGGGGATTTTTGAGATTTCATGAGGAGATTTTTGGTATGAAAAAGGGATTTTTTGGGAATGGAAGAGGATTTCGGAGGAATGGAAGGATTTTTGGAGGAATTAAAGGATTTTGGGGGGAATTCAAGGATTTTGGGGGGAACTAAAGGGGTTTTCGGAACGGGATCTGGATTTTGGGGGAATATGAGAAACGAGGTTCACTTCCTTAGAAATATTTAGCAGTTTAATAAAAGAATAAATAGAAAATAGACAATTAGGAGAGACAAAAGCAAAATTCAGTTTCTCGGCCGAGGGTGCCTGGCACGGAACCAGCCAGCACACCCCGTTAACGAAGAGTTTGTTCTTTAAAAGTCTCAGCTTGTTGCAGATTTAAAAATTCACATACATAATTCAAACATTCCTTTTGAGTGTGAATTTTCTTTGTTCAGTCCCAACTCACCCCAACCATTTTATCTGCGGGTGGCTCCGTTCCGTCCGATAGCACAGGTCCCATAAATTCTTCTCCTGAGGCTTCGGTCATTTTCATTTGGACAAGATCCTTGAGAACAGAAGTTTAATCGCTTTTTGGTCAGCAATCCTCATGCAAGGAAACAAAAGACGCCAGTCTTCTACCACTGAACTACAATCATAAAAAGTATACATTCATCACAGTTCTAATATTAATAAAACACAGTACAATCTTCCCACGTTCTACACACAGTATCTATTTTAATATTTGCGAAAAGCCAACTCTATACTGTGCATTTCTAACCCCGGGCTCCGGCCGCTGCCGCCGCGCCCGGGCCCGCACAGACGTTCCCGTAATGGCGGCTCCGCGGAGCCCGCGGCGCCCGGGAGGGCGGGGCTTGTCCCCGCTCTGCCCAATCAGCGCTCGAGAACCAGGAGTGACGGCACCATCAGCCAATCGGGGGCTTACCCTGACCCCTCCCCTCAAATCCCCTCAGGAGCTCCCAAATCCCCTCAGGACCCCCAAGCCCCCCCCCGGACCCCTCCAAATCCCTCAGGATCCCCCTAAACCCTACCTGGGACCCCTAAATCTCCTCAAGACCCCCCCAAACACCTTCAGGACCCCCAAACCCCACCTAGGTTGCCTTAAAATCCCCCTGGCCTCCCCCAAACCAAACCTGAGACACTCAAGCCTCTCAGGCCCCCATCCAAATCCCCTCAGGATTCCCCAAACCAAACCTGGGTCCTCCAAGCCCCCTCAGGAACCCCGAAACCCCACCTGTGACTCCCAAGCCCTTCCCAGGACCTCCCCCCAATCCCCTCAGGACCCCCCAAAACCCACCTGAGACCTCCAGGAGACACCCCCAATCCCCTCAGGATCCCCCAAATCCCCCCTGGAGCCCCCAAACCTCACCTGGGTCGCCTTAAAATCCCTCCTGGACCCCTCCCAAACCCCACCTGGGACCTCCCCAAATCCCCTCAGGACCCCCCAAACCACACCCGGGACCTCCAAAGCCCCTCAGGAACTCCCCAAATCCCCTCAGAACCCCCCAAACCCACCTGGGTCGCCTTAAAATCTCCCCTGGACCCCCCCAAACCGCACCTGGGACTAACAAGTCTCCACCAGGACCCCCCCAAATCCCGTCAGGACCCCCTAAACCCCACCTTGGTACCCTTAAAATCCCCCTGGATCCCCCAAAAACCCACCTGGGACCCCCAAGCCCCCTCAGGATCCCCCAAATCCCCTCAGGATCCCCCAGACCCCCCCTGGGTCACCTTAAAATCCCTCCTGGACCCCCCCCAAGCCTCGCCTGGGATCCTTCAAACCCCACCTGGGACCTTCCCCAAACCCCCAAAACACTGGGGACACTGGGCTGGAACTGGTGGCACTGCCCTGTCCCTGGTGCCACCTGTGCGGTGTCCCCGCGGTGTCCCTGCACTCGGGGGTGCCCGAGGACGTCACTGGCGGGGAGGGGGCGGGGTGCCCAAAGAAGTGACGTCACTTCCGGGTTGTGCCGAGCGCCGCTCCGGGTGTGTTCGCTCCCCGGGAGTGTCCCCAAGGCGTCCCCGCCGTGTCCCCAGCGGCCATGGAGCCCCGCGAGTTTCAACGATACGTGCGCCAGGTGGGGGAGGGGACAGGGGGTGTCAAAGGGGACAGGGGGGCGTGGGAGGAAGGGGGGAGTTTACAGAGGGGTGGAGGGGACCGAGGGTGGCGGGCGGGGGGGGACAGCGGGGGGGTGACACGGGGTGGCCGAGGGGACGAGGGGGTGACAGAGGGACAGAGGGGACAGATGAGCTATCGAGGGAGGGGACAAAGGGGAGCCCGGGGGCCACAGGAGCCACCCCAGGAGGCCACAAGTGTCACCAGGTCCCCACCACCTCCTCTGTCCCTCCCCAGGAGCTGGAGGTACAGGTAACCGTGGTGGCCACCCTGGGCAAGCTGGCGGCCACTGTGACTGCGCCATGCCGGGACGTGTGGCCGCTCCTGTACCCAGAGTCCCTGCACACAGCCCTGAGGAGATTGACCTGGATGCTCCGGGATGCCCTGGACCACGATGGTGTCACCTCCCTGGGCCAGCGCGGTGTCACCTCCCTGAGCCAGATCCTGGCTGCCATCACGGCCACCCCGGGGGCCATCCCGGCCGATGTGAGAGTCTCAGCCAGAGCCTGGCGGGAGCTGATGGAAGAGCACAATGAGAGGTGGGGCCAGGTGTACTGGGAGGCCAAGGAGATCTTCAACACCTTTGAGGACAGGGACACTGCTGAGGCCACCGGCCTGGCCGGGGAACTGCAGGACGAGACCCTCCCCTTGTGGGGGACAGCTGGGGACAACCTGGTGGCCGCAGCCCAGCAGCCGTCAGTGGCCTCAGCAGTGGCCGCACACGAGGCCCCCGTGGCAGCGGCCACCAAGGTCAGGGAAGAGGCCGTGGTGGCCACCAGGAGACAGCGAGTGGAGGAGGCCCGGGAGCTGCTGAGGGAATTGGTGGCTGCGTGTAACGCCGGCTGTTCGTTCTCCTGGGAGCTGGAAGAGTGGCTCAGGGACATCGAGGACAGCCAGGAGATGACAGAGGAGGACATATCCGATGCCCTCGAGTACAGGGTGCCCGAGGTAGCCCAGGTTGAGCAGATGTTTGAGGCCAGCGCCCGCCTGAGCAAGGATCACCTGCTGGGGGCACTTGGGGAAATCGACTTCCTCCTCTCCAGTCCCTGTGGTGGCTCTGTTGGCCCTGGTGGCCCCCGTGGCCGCGCGGTGGCCGAGCGGTGCCAAAAAGCCATCGAGGACATCCCAAGGCTGCTGGAGGACATTGGTGTCACCGCTGTGACATCATCGGGGCAGTGACATCATTGGGAGCATTGCTGGTGTCACTTGTGCCCTCCCTCTCACCACATGGTGTTTGAGACAAATTTGTGGAATTTTCTGGGAATTATCCCAAATCCTGATGGGAATTCCTGGGCTGACGTCACTGGGGACACTCTGGGGACACTCTGGGACACTTGGGGACACTTGGGGACACTCAGGGAGACTTGGGGACACTCAGGGACACTCAGGGACACAGGGACAGGGGTTGAATGAGCCCCCTCATTGCCTTGCAGGAGAGGCAGCAGAGCCGGGTTATAAATGCCAATATCAATGCCAATATCAATGCCAATATCAATGCCAATATCAATGCCAATATCAATGCCAATATCAATGCCATATCAATAACAATATCAATGACAATATCAATGACAATGCAATATTGGCTTTCACATTCCTGTATTGGCTTTTGCACCTTGTTATTGATCACAACGATTTTGATGTGGTGCAATTTATAATTCCTCTCAGCTGCTCTTTGGTACAACATAATCTATCAGTTTGTGTGTGCACTGTGTAGCCTGCAGAAATAGCAAAATAAAAAATCAATTTTATATCGTAGGCCTTTGCAAAAAATAAAATACAGACTACGCAATGCTAAATGCTTTTATATTATGACTTTTATAACTAACTTTTATATTAGAACTGACTCAGAGAAAGGTGTAAAACAATTCTGTCGTTTCTTGCACCTGCGGGCAGGTTTGGTGGAATTTTAAGGGAATTTTGTGGGGATTTTGGTGGAATTTTAAGGGAATTTTGAGGGGATGTGAGGAGGATTTTAGGGGAATTTTGAGGGTGTGAAAAACGAGGTACAATTTCTTAGAAAAATTTAGAAGTTAATAAAAAACAACAAGTAGGAGACAGCAAATAAAGCAAATAAAGTTTCTCAGCCGAGGGTGCCTGGTGGGATCCAGCCAGCAAACCTTACCCCCTTCAGATCCTTTGTTTTAAGGATCTCTGTGTTACATATTCAATAGACCCTAATGCATTATTCAAACATTCCTTTGAGTTCAGATATTCTCTTGGTTCTGCTTCCCCTCCAACTTCTCCCATTTCACCAAATGAACATTTTATTACTCCTTGTAGATAAAAGTTTTTGTTGGTGCCTTTTAGTCGTCCTATGTCTTATCCTTCTGATACCAGGAGATCAATAAATTCCTTCTTGTAGCTTTGGTTCGCCGCTACCTTGATCTGGTTAATTCAGAAATGCAGGAGGATCCCCTCCCTACCTTCTGGTTTGACTGGTTTGAGATGTTACAGAAAAAAGTCTTTACTGTGTTACAGCTCAAAAAGGAAATATCCATTAATCACATTTCTAGAGCTCTGTTAATAAAAGAAAATACAGTAAAAACTTCCCATATTATACATATAGCATTCATTATAATATTTGTGAAAAGCCAACTTTATAATATGCATTTATAACAGGTTCAAAGGATTCACCTGGGGCAGCACCAGAGCCCGGCCAGGGCTGCACCCAGGATGGACCCAAAATGGACCCAGGATGGATCCCAATCACGACTTTCACCCTTTTATAAGTTTTGGTCCATTGCCATACTGGGGTCAATTGCCCAATTACACTTCAGGTGATGCAGTCCCACCCTCCCAGGTCGCTCTCCTCAATCCGCTGCTGTTTGCACTTTTTGGGCCCAAAGCTGCAGCGCTGCCCTTGGTTCTGGGGCTGGGGAAGGAATTGTTTTGTCTGACTGAGCTGTGAGGAGAACTTGCTCACACTCTGTATGAAATTCAGAGTCACACACCAATGCAGTGCAGAATGTGGAAAATATAAAAGCTCAAACTGAAGGCATCATTTCCCTCCTTTAGAGGCTTGACAAGGCCTTTACCTTGTTGTGTCTGTTCTGAATATCTACTAATAATAGGTATTTAATAACAGATAAGGAATCAATAATAGGTATTTAATAACAGATAAATTCGGACTCTGTCTCCACCAGCTGATGCATCCAGGGTTTTAGATATGAAGACCAAGCCAGCGTGTCCTGCTCTGACAGACACCGCTGCCCTCCTTGCATTCCTTTGGGCACTTCAGAAGGACCGAGTCTGTCCCAGCCGTGCTCTGCAGGCTGACACTGCCCTGGAGACAGAACAGCAGAGAAGAAAGAAGCAGCGCTTTAGACGGGCTCTGCACAGGGCAGGGGCTCGCCTCCCTTTCCCTGCACTCCGGCATTTCTGGGAAAACAGCCGCCGCTCCCAGCGCCCTCAGGTCCCGCTCCCCCCGAGCTCCCGGCGGTTCGGGGCAGCAGCGGCTCCTTGGCCTCCTGCCCGGGCCGGGCCCAGCGCCGGGGCCGCTCCTCAGCCGAGGTTTCCGAGAAATGCCGGAGTGCAGGGAAAGGGAGGCGGGGCCGTGCCCTGTGCAGAGCCCTCCACTCGCCGCCATTGGCTGATTCTGCCGTCACTCCTCGTTCTCGCTGCGCGCTGATTGGGCAGAGCGAGGACAAGCCCGCGTCCCGCCCCCCGGGCGCTGGTGGCAGAGGCGCCATTGTGGGAGCGTCTGTGCGGGCCCGGGAGCGGCGGCAGCGGCCGGAGCCCGGGGAGGCGGCGGCGGAGCTCGGAGGCGGCGCCAGCGCAGCGTCCGGGGACGGGGCAGCCGCTTCCGCCCTACCCACAGCAACCGGGACGAGCCAGCGCTGCTCCGGCCCCGGCTCCTGCCCAGGCCCCAGCGGGAAGGAGACCGCGGGCAGCCGCTCCCGCAGCGCCCTCAGGCCACGGCCAACACGGCGCCCACACGGCACAAGGAACCCGCCAGAGCAGAGCCCCCTGCCGCCCCCTCCGCCCGCACACAGCCCCGAGCCCCGGCACAACCCAGCGCGGCTCCCACCTGCGCTGGCGCCGCCTCCGAGCTCCGCCGCCGCCTCAGCGGTGGTTCCCGGTCACCCCCGGGCTGATCCCGGTCACCCCCGGATGTTCCAAATCGCTCCCGGTAGGATCCCAGTTGGCCCCAACATGGTCCCAGTGGCTCCCAGTCATCCCCAGTATGGCCCCTTTCACTCTCAGTCACTCCCAGTAAGAGTCCAGTGTGGCCCCAGTCAGTTCCAGTATGAACCCAGTCACACCTTCTGTGATGCCATTTGCCCCCACTGTGGTCCCAGTTGCTCCCAGTGCAATTCCACTTATCCCCAGTATGATCCCAGTAACCTCCAGTCACTCCCAGTATGAGTCCGGTTTGATCCCAGTCACTCCCAGTTTCATCCCAGTAACCCCCAGATACTCCCAGTATTATTCCAGTCACTCCATGTATGACCCTGTCAGTCCCAGTATGATCCCAGCATGGGCCCAGCTGCTCCCAGTATGCCCCAGTTGCCCCCTGCATTATTCCAGTTTCTCCTATTCACCCCTGCTACGGATCTGGTCACTCCCAGTATGATTTCAGTCAGTCCCAGGATGATCCAAACCACTCCCAGTCTCTCCCAGTATGACCTCAGTTGTCCCCAGCATGCTCCCAGTAGCCCTCAGTGTGGTCCCAGTATATCCCAGTATGACCCTGGTGCCCCAGTTCCGCTCCCAGTGGGATCTTTTCCCAGTCTGTCCCAGTCTGTCCTGATCCCTTCCCAGCAGCCGCCACCATTTCCCAGATCCTGACCTCCCCCCCGCCCTATTCCCAGGCACTGGGACCCCCCTGCACCCCCTTATCCTGCCCCCACACCCCCCTGCACCCCCTTATCCTGTACCCACACCCCTGCATCCCCTGATCCTGCACCCACAGCCCCTGCACCCCCTGATCCTGCACCCACACCCCCCTGCACCCCCTTATCCTGCACCCACACCCCCCTGCACCCCCTTATCCTGCACCCACACACCCCCTGCACCCCCTTATCCTGCACCCACACCCCCCTGCACCCCCTTATCCTGCACCCACACACCCCTGCACCCCCTTATCCTGCACCCACACACCCCCTGCACCCCCTGATCCTGCACCCACACCCCCCTGCACCCCCTTATCCTGCACCCACACACCCCCTGCACCCCCTTATCCTGTACCCACACCCCCTGCACCCCCTTATCCTGCACCCACACCCCCTGCACCCCCTTATCCTGTACCCACACCCCCCTGCACCCCCTTTCCCGGGGATCCTCCTCTCCCAGCCCCTGGATCCCCTGTTTCCGTCACCCCGGGGACCCCCGGGCCCCCATTCCCGGCCAGCCCGGGGCACCTCACCCCCAGGCCTCCCTTTCCTGGGAAACCCCAGCTGGGCACGGGGCTCTCCAGCCGCTCTGGGATTGATGATCACCCCAAGGAAAGGGAGAGAACAGGAGAGAGAGAGAGAGAAGGAGATTGGGAATCAGGGATCGCAGTCCCAGCGCCCAGTCCTGCTCCGCCGGGGCTGGGACCCGCACCCGCAGGAAAAATTGGATCCGCTGCTCCCGGTGCTTCCCCGGCTTTGGGCCGAACCCAGCGGGTTCCGAGCAGAGTTTGAGCGCAGGGCCCGGGAGTTCAGCACAGCCCGGCCCGGGGGTCCCGCATGGCCGTGGAGGGTCCCAGATGGATCCCTGAGAAATCCGGAGGGGTTCCAGGAGGGGATCCGGGCAACGAGAGGTGAGTGGGAACCCCAAAACCGAGACCCCCTTGAACCACAATTCCTGGGCACCGGGACCACCCTGAACCCCCATTTTGGGTCCTGTGACCCCCCTCGATCCCATTCTCCAGCACCGGGACCCCCATGAACCCCCTCATCCGGCACTGAGATCCCCCTGAACCCCGAATTCCGGGAAGGAAACTCCTCCTGAACCCACATTACCCAGCACTGGGACCCCCCTGCACCCCCTTATCCGGGACTGGGACCCCCCCGCACCCCCGTCAGTGCTCTGGGACCCCCCTGCACCCCCTTTTCGGCCATCCCGCATTTCCCAGACCCCAGACCCGCCCTTTTCCTTGACCTTTGGATCCCCCCAGACTTTCCAACTTTCCGTTTCCCCCTCGTTTTCCACTCCCGCCGCTTCCCAAACGGGGTCCCAGAGGTTTCAGGGGGGCCCCAGCGGAGATCCAGTGGGATCCAGAGGAATTCCCTGGAATTCCCCTTCCCTCCCGTGTCGCTTTCGCGTCTCCCAAGCTGCGTCCCCAGGATCCGCCCGCCTCTCCCAGCCCCAGCCCCCTTTCCCGTGACCCAGGGACCCCCTGGACCCCCAGTCCTGCCTTTCCCAGCTCCCAGACCCCACTTCCCTCAACACCGGGGACCCCCGGACTGGATCCCGCCGAATTCTCGGGAATTCCCCCGTCCCCTCCCCCCCCGCCCTCCCTCGCTCTCTTTCGCTTCCGCGTCCCAACCTGTGAGACCGGGATCTGCCCGGCGACCGGTGACGTCACTGACACACCGGACCGCCATTGGCCAGCACGAAATAGCGGCGCCAATGGCGGGGCCGGAGGCGGCTCTGGGGGCGGGGCCAAGGCTGGAGGCGGGGCCAGGTCTGGGGGCGGGGCCGCAGCGGAGCAGCGCCATGGCTGCAGCGCTGGGGCTGCGGGCGATCTTGGGGCTCCTGGGGCTCCTGGGGGAGCCGGGGAGCGCGGCGAGAGGTGAGTGGGACCCCCGAAACCGGGACCTCCCGGAACTCCCGTTCCCGGGCACCGGGAACCCCCTAAACCTCCATTCCCGGACAGAGGAGCTCCCCTGAACCCCCATTTTGGGTCCTGTGACCCCCCTCCATCCCCTTCCCCAGCACCGGGACCCCCCTGTACCCCCTCATCCGGCACTGAGACCCCCCCGTACCTCCTTCCCCGGCATCAAGACCCCCCCTCTACCCCCTTATTTGGCACCAGGATCCTCCTAAACCCCCATTCCTGGGCAGGAAATCCCCCTGGACCCCAATTCCTGGGCATCAGAAACCGCTGAGCCCCCATTCCTGAGTACGGGGACCACTTCAGTGCCCATTTCCGGACACCGGGGCCCCCCTGTACCCCCTGATCTGGCACCGGGACCCTCCTGAACCCCCATTCCTGGGCACTGGGACACCCCTGAATCTCCCATTTCCGGACACCGGGACCCCCCTGCACCCCCTTATCCGGGACTGGGATCCCCCCGCACCCCCGCCAGAGCTCTGGGACCCCCCTGCACCCCCTTTTCGGCCATCCCGCATTTCCCAGACCCCAGACCCGCCCTTTTCCTTGACCTTTGGACCCCCCCAGACCTTCCAACTTTCCGTGTCCCCCCCGTTTTCCATTCCCGCCGCTTCCCAAACGGTGTCCCAGAGGGTCCCAGAGGGTCCCAGGCTGTCTCAGCAGAGATCCAGTGGGATCCAGATGAATTCCCTGGAATTTCCCTTCCCTCCCGTCTCGCTTTCGCGTCTCCCAAGCTGCGTCCCCAGGATCCGCCCGCCTCTCCCAGCCCCAGCCCCCCTCTCCCGTGACCCAGGGACCCCCTGGACCCCCAGTCCTGCCTTTCCCAGCTCCCAGACCCCACTTCCCTCAACACCGGGGACCCCCGGACCCCCCTTTCGTGGGCACAGGGACCCCCTGGATCCCCCATCCCGCCTCTCCCAGTCCCTCCCTTGAACCTTGGACCCTTCCCGGCTCTCCCGGTTTCGCTTCCTGATCCTTGGATTGCCCCAGACCCCCCAGTCTCTGCCTCCCCCCAGTTCTCCACCCCCTGGGTGCCCTGTGCTGGGGGGTTCTGGGGGGTCCCGGGGGGCTCCAGGGGAATTCCCGGGGTTTCCTCTGTCCCCTCCCCCTCCCCGCGCTCCCCCGGTCACTTTCGCGTCTCCCGAGCTGCGGCCCCGGGATCCGCCCGGGGAGCCGTGACTGCCCCGGCCCCGGGACCGCCCTGAACCGCAATTCCTGGGCACGGGGACCCCACGGCCCTTCCATTTCCGGGCGAACCCCGAAATGCTGGGCACAGAGACCGCCTGGAACGTTCATTTCGGGGCACTGGGACCCCCCTATACCCCCTTCTCCAGCCCCGAAATCCCTGCACCCCCAAATCTGGAACCTGGAACCCCCTGGACCCCCATTCCCGGGCACCTGGGCCCCCTTAAATCTCCATTTTCAGGTGCCGGGACCCCTTGAACCCCGGAACCCGGGAAGGGACCCCCTGAACCCCATTTCCCGGGCACCAGGACCCCCTGCATCCCGTTATCCGGCATCGGGACACCCTGAACCCCCATTCCTGTGAACGGGGACCCCCCTGTACCCCATTCCCCAGCCCCAAAAACCCCTGTCCCTCTTTATCTGAAACCTGGAGCCCCCTGAACCCCCATTCCCGGGCACGGAAACCCCCCTGAACCCCCATTTTGCGGCACCGGGATTCCCCCGAACCTCCATTTTAGGCCCCAGGACCCCTTGAACCCCGGAACCCAGACAGGGACCCCCTGAACCCCATTTCCCGGGCACTGGGACCCGCTACATCCCTTTAACCGGCACCAGGACCCCCTGAACCCCCATTCCGCTGCACCACAATCCTCCCGAGCCCCCCATTCCTGTGAACGGGGACCCCCCTGCACCCCCTTCCTCAGCTCCGGATCCCTCCACGCGGGACCCCCCTGAACCCCCATTCCTGGGCACGGAAACACCCCTGGACCCCCATTTTGGGGCACGGAACTCCCCTTGCACCCCCATTCTCGGGCACTGGGACCCCCTGCATCCCGTGTTCAGGCACCGGGACTCCCCGAAATCCCATTCCGCTGCACCAGGACCCCCCGAGCCCCCCATTCCTGTGAACGGGGACCCCCCCTGCACCCCCTTCCTCAGCTCCGGATCCCTCCACGCCATTGTCCGGCCCCGGGACCCCCCTGAACCCCCATTCCTGGGCACGGAAACACCCCTGGACCCCCATTTCGGGGCACTGGGACCCCCTAAACCTCCATTCCCGTCCACCGGGTACCCCCCTGTACCCCCGTTTTGAGTCGTGTGACCCCCCTCCATCCCCTTCCCCAGCACCGGGACTCCTCTGTACTCCCTCATCTGGCACCGGGACCCTCCCGCACCCCATTTCTGAGCAGGAAACCCCCCTGAACCCCCTATTTTGGGCTCCAGAAGCACCTTGAATCCCAAATTCCGGGAAGGAAACTCCCCCTGCACCCCCATTGTTGAGCACAGGGACTCCCCCGTACTTCTTCTCCAGCCCCTGGACCCCCCTGCACCCCTTATCCGGGACTGGGACCCCCCCACACCCCCATCAGTGCTCTGGGACCCCCCTGCACCCCCTTTTCGGCCATCCCGCATTTCCCAGACCCCAGACCCGCCCTTTTCCTTGACCTTTGGACCCCCCCAGACCTTCCAACTTTCCGTTTCCCCCCCGTTTTCCACTCCCGGCGCTTCCCGAACGGGGTCCCAGAGGTCTCAGGGGGGTCTCAGCGGAGATCCAGTGGGATCCAGATGAATTCCCTGGAATTCCCCTTCCCTCCCGTCTCGCTTTCGCGTCTCCCAAGCTGCGTCCCCAGGATCCGCCCGCCTCTCCCAGCCCCAGCCCCCCTTTCCCGTGACCCAGGGACCCCCTGGACCCCCAGTCCTGCCTTTCCCAGCTCCCCGACCCCACTTCCCTCAGCACCGGGAACCCCCGGACCCCCTTTCGTGGGCACAGGGACCCCCTGGATCCCCCATCCCGCCTCTCCCAGTCCCTCCCTTGAACCTTGGACCCTTCCCGGCTCTCCCGTTCCCCTTCCTGATCCTTGGACACCCCCAGACCCCCCAGTCTCTGCGTCTCCCCAGTTCTCCACCCCCTGGGTGCCCTGTTGAGGGGTCCTGGGGGGTCCCGGGGGGGCTCCAGGGGAATTCCCGGGGTTTCCTCTGTCCCCTCCCCCTCCCCGCGCTCCCCCGGTCACTTTCGCGTCTCCCGAGCTGCGGCCCCGGGATCCGCCCGGGGAGCCGTGACTGCCCCGGCCCCGGGACCGCCCTGAACCGCAATTCCTGGGCACGGGGACCCCACGGCCCTTCCATTTCCGGGCGAACCCCGAAATGCCGGGCACAGAGACCGCCTGGAACGTTCATTTCGGGGTACCGGGACCCCCTGTACCCCCTTCCCCAGCCCCGAAATCCCTGCAGCCCCAAATCTGGAACATGGAACCCCCTGAAACCCCATTTCTGGGCACGGAAACCCCCCTGTACCCCATTTTGGGGCTCGGAAACCCCCCTGAACCCCATTTTGGGGCACCGGGATTCCCCCGAACCTCCATTTTTAGGCCCCACGACCCCTCGAACTCCAGAACCTGGGAAGGGACCCCCTTGAACCCCAATTCCCGGGCACCGGGACCCCCTGCATCCCTTTAACCGGCACTGGGACCCCCCGAACCCCCATTCCTGTGAACCATAATCCCACTCTACCCCCTTCCACAGCCCTGAAAACTGCTGCACCCCTTTATCTGAAACCTGGAACCCCCAGAACCCCCATTCCCGGGCACGGAAGCCCCCCTGAACCGCCATTTTTAGGCCCCAGGACCCCTTGAACCCCGGAACCCGGACAGGGACCCCCTTGAACCCCATTTCCCGGGCACTGGGACCCGCTGCATCCCTTTAACCGGCACCGGGACCCCCTGAACCCCCATTTCTGGATCGGGAAACACCCCTGGACCCCCTTTCGGGGCACTGGGACCCCCTAAACCTCCATTCCCGTCCACCAGGAACCCCCCTGTACCCCGTTTTGAGTCGTGTGACCCCCCTCCATCCCCTTCCCCAGCACCGGGACTCCTCTGTACTCCCTCATCTGGCACCGGGACCCTCCTGAACCCCATTTCTGGGCAGGAAACCCCCCTGAACCCCCTGTTTTGGGCTCCAGAAGCACCTTGAATCCCAAATTCTGGGAAGGAAACTCCCCCTGCACCCCCATTGTTGAGCACAGGGATTCCCCCGTACTTCCTTCTCCAGCACCGGGACCCCCCTGCACCCCCTTATCCGGGACTGGGATTCCCCCGAACCCCCGTCAGTGCTCCGGGACCCCCCTGCACCCCCTTTTCGGCCATCCCGCATTTCCCAGACCCCAGACCCGGCCTTTTCCTCGGCTTTTGGACCCCCAGATCTCCTAAATTTCTGTGTCCCCCCGCTTCCTGGATGGGGGTTCCAGGGGGTCCCAGGGGGTCTCAGCAGAGATCCAGTGGGATCCAGATGAATTCCCTGGAATTCCCCTTCCCTCCCGTGTCGCTTTGGCGTCTCCCAAGCTGCGTCCCCAGGATCCGCCCGCCTCTCCCAGCCCCAGCCCCCCTTTCCCGTGACCCAGGGACCCCCTGGACCCCCAGTCCTGCCTTTCCCAGCTCCCACACCCCACTTCCCTCAACACCGGGGACCCCCGGACTGGATCCCGCCGAATTCTCGGGAATTCCCCCTTCCCCTCCCCCCCCCGCCCTCCCTCGGTCTCTTTCGCTTCCGCGTCCCAACCTGTGAGACCGGGATCTGCCCGGCGACCGGTGACGTCATTGACAGACCGGACCGCCATTGGCCAGCACGAAATAGCGGCGCCAATGGCGGGGCCGGAGGCGGCCCTGGGGGCGGGGCCAGGCCTGAGGCGGGGCCAGGTCTGGGGGCGGGGCCGCAGCGGAGCAGCGCCATGGCTGCAGCGCTGGGGCTGGGGGCGATCTTGGGGCTCCTGGGGCTCCTGGGCGAGCCGGGGGGCGCGACGAGAGGTGAGTGGGACCCCCGAAACCGGGACCCCCCGGAACTTCCGTTCCCGGGCACCGGGACCCCGCTGTACCCCCTCATCCGGCACTGAGAGCCCCCCGGACATCTTTCCCCCGTATCAAGACCCCCCTGTACCCCCTCATTTGGCACCAGGATCCTCCTAAACCCCCGTTCCTGGTCAGGAAACCCCCCTGGACCCCAATTCCTGGGCATCAAAAAACCGCTGAGCCCCCATTCCTGAGCACCGGGACCCCTTCAGTGCCCATTTCCGCACACCGGGACCGCCCTGTACCCCCTCATCTGGCACCGGGACCCCCCTGAACCCCCATTCCTGGCACTGGGACACCCCTGAATCTCCCATTTCCGGACACCGGGACCCCCCTGCACCCCCTTATCCGGGACTGGGACCCCCGCACCCCCATCAGTGCTCTGGGACCCCCCTGCACCCCCTTTTCGGCCATCCCGCATTTCCCAGACCCCAGACCCGCCCTTTTCCTTGACCTTTGGACCCCCCCAGACCTTCCAACTTTCCGTGTCCCCCCCGTTTTCCACTCCCGCCGCTTCCCAAACGGGGTCCCAGAGGGTCCCAGGGGTCTCAGGGGGGTCTCAGCAGAGATCCAGTGGGATCCAGAGGAATTCCCTGGAATTCCCCTTCCCTCCCGTCTCGCTTTGGCGTCTCCCAAGCTGCGTCCCCAGGATCCGCCCGCCTCTCCCAGCCCCAGCCCCCCTTTCCCGTGACCCAGGGACCCCCTGGACCCCCAGTCCTGCCTTTCCCAGCTCCCACACCCCACTTCCCTCAACACCGGGGACCCCCGGACCCCCCTTTCGTGGGCACAGGGACCCCCTGGATCCCCCATCCCGCCTCTCCCAGTCCCTTCCTTGAACCTTGGACCCTTCCCGGCTCTCCCGGTTCAGCTTCCTGATCCTTGGACACCCCCAGACCCCCCAATCTCTGCATCCCCCCAGTTCTGTACCCTGTGCTTCCGGGGTCCCAGTGGCTCGTGGAGGATCCCAAGGGGACTCTGGGCCCTGGGACCTCCCTGAACCGTAATCCCTGGGCACTGGGGCCCCCCTGCACCACCTTATCCTGCACCAATCCCCCTCTGCACCCCCTTTCCCATCCATCCTGACTTCCCCAATCCCTTTTCCTTGACCCTGAGACCCCCTGCACCCCCATTCCTGCTTTTATCTGCCCCCAGCCCCCTTTTTCCGTGCATCAAGGACCCCCAAGCCTCCTATTCCCAGGTCTCCCTACCTTGTGACCCCTCTTTCCTTGGCACTGGGGGCCCCTGGACCCCTTTCCTGGGTCTGGGGATCCCCTGGATTCCCCATCCCGCCTCTCCCAGTCCCTCCCTTGAACCTTGGACCCTTCCCGGCTCTCCCGGTTTCGCTTCCTGACCCTTGGACACCCCCAGACCCCCCAATCTCTGCATCCCCCCAGTTCTCCATCCTGTGCATGTGGGGTCTTAAGTGGTCCAGGAGGGTTCTTGGGGCTCGTGGAGGACCCCAGGGAGCATTCTGGGCCCTGGGACCCCCCTAAATTTCCATGCCTGGGCACTGGGACCCCCCTGCACCCCCTTATCCTGCACCAGTCCCCACTGCGCCCCCTTTCCCATCCATCCCGCCTTCCCCAATCCCTGTTCCTTGATCCTGAGACCCCCTGCACCCCCATTCCTGCTTTTCTCTGCCCCCAGCCCCCCTTTCCCCTCCATCAAGGACCCCCAAGCCTCCTATTCCCAGGTCTCCCCACCCTGTGACCCCTCTTTCCTTGGCACTGGGGGCCCCTGGACCCCTTTCCTGGGTCTGGGGATCTCCTGGAGCCCCCATCCCACCTCTCCCAGTCCCTGCACACCCCCCTTCCATAATCGTGGAACCCCCTGAGCCCCCATTCCTGGACACCGGGACTCCCCTGCACGCCCTTTCCTGTCCATCCCACCTCTCCCAGCCCTGCAAACCCTTTCCTTGGCCCTGGGATCCCCAAACCCCTTCCCAGCTCTCCCAGTTTCCCCTTTCATTGATCCATGACCCCCTCAACCCCCCCAAATCTCTGTGTCCCCCCAGTTCTCCACTCCCTGCATTACCTGAGTGTGGGGGTGTCAGAGCCCAGCCCGGGGATCCCCCAGTTCGTGTCCATGGGGTTTGTGGATGGGATCCCCTTCACGCGCTACGACAGCGAGCGGGGCCGGATGGAGCCGCTGACGGAGTGGATAAAGGATTCAGCTGACCCAGAATATTGGGATAGGAACACCCAGATCAATGTGGGGAACCAGCATGTGTATGCCAGGGACCTGGAGACTCTGCGGGAGCGGTACAACCAGAGTGGGGGTGAGTGGGGGGATCTGTGGGGTTGGGATGGCATCCTTGGGGCTGGGATGGGATCCATGGGGCTGGGTGGGATCTGTGGGGCTGGGATGCGGATTCACAAGGCCCCAAGGGGCTGAGATGGGATCTGTGGGGCTGGGATGGGATCTGTGGGGCTGGGATGAGGATTCACAGGGCTCTAAGTGGTTGAGATGGGGATCCCATAGGATGGTGTGGGATATCTTGTGTTCCATGAGTTTAGGGCATGGATACATGGGGCTGGGATGTGGAACCATGGGGCTGAGCTGTGATCTATGGGGCCACATTGGGATCCATGGGGCTCCAAGGGGCTGAGATGAGGATCCATTAGGATGGGATGGGATTTCTTGTGATCTATGAGGTTAGGACATGGATCCATGGGGCTGAGATGGGATCTGTGGGGCCAGTTTGGGATCCCTGGGTTTTGGACATGGATCCATGGGGCTGGGATGGGATCTGTGGGGCCAGTTTGGGATCCCTGGAGTTGGGATGTGGATCCATGGGCTCCAAGGGGCTGGGATGAGGCTCTGTGGGTCTCCATCAGACTCTGGGGTTCCATAGGGCTGGAATGGGGCTCTCTGGGGCTGGGACACTGTCCCGGTTTGGAACAGATTAGGGGGAGAACCCCTAAGACAAACCTCCACCACCCCTCCCCCACTCCCAGACCTGGGTTCGGGAGGGAAGAAAAACTCCTTGGAGGGAAAGTGGAAAAACCTATTTTATTAACAACACTCCCCACACAAAAGGAAAAACAAAGAAGGAAACAGATACTGTGTGGGAAGAGGCGCAGATCTTCTGTGTTGAGCCCTGGAAATTCCCGAACTTCCTCAGGTCAGGTGAGGTCAGGTCAGTCCAGAGCCGGTCCTAATCTTCGGGAAGGGGAAAGAAAAAAGGAAGAGAAAAAAACCTAGAGAAGAATAGCGATAGTAGCGAGCAGAACAGCAAGCACGCCAAGCAAAAAAGCAAGCTGCTAGCCAAAAGTGAAAGTAAGGGAGCCCGCAGCCGTTTCCCCCCCCTCCGCCCCAGCGAGGACCCGCCTATCAGCCACAGTCCTCGCCGAGGGGGAAGAGAAACAACCGCTAGACAAAATATAGGCCCACGATGTAGGATATAGAACAGAAGTTGCCTGCCAACCCAGGACATTCCACCCCTTATCCCACATCGTGGACACACAATAAAACTTCATTCCACTTACTCAGACTTCCAACACTTACACATTTCCATCTGTCCTACTTGCTCAGATCCTTGACACTTACACGTCTCCTTTGTTCCATATCTGACTGATTTAACGCACATATGAATCTTACCCCACATTCAGATCTCCCTGAGGTACACATCGTGTTGTTCCATCTTCCTGCATTATCCACCATGTATAGCCCGGTCCTTGAGCAGAGACAACTCCACGGATGGGTTTATCTGTACTCGAGGCAGGGTTGATCCATACTGTCTTTCCCAACAAACCTCTAACATGGGCCACTGGGGCTTTATCTCCATCTACTATATTAAGGAGCTGAGACTGGGCAGGACCTGCTCGGTTGGTGGAACCTCGGGTGTTAACTAACCAGGTGGCCTTTGCTAGGTGCTGCTCCCAGTTTTTTAGGGATCCCCCACCCAATGCTTTCAGGGTGGTTTTTAACAACCCATTGTATCTCTCTACTTTACCTGCAGCTGGTGCATGGTATGGGATATGATATACCCACTCAATGCCATGTTCCCTAGCCCAGGCTTTAATAAGATTATTTTTGAAATGAGTTCCGTTGTCTGACTCAATTCTCTCGGGAGTACCGTGCCTCCAAAGGACCTGCTTTTCAAGGTCTAGGATGGTGTTGCGGGCTGTAGCATGGGACACAGGGTAGGTTTCTAACCATCCAGTGGTGGCTTCTACCATGGTCAGCACATGGCGCTTGCCCTGGCGGGTTTGAGGCAGTGTGATATAATCAATCTGCCAGGCCTCCCCATACTTGTACTTAGACCACCGCCCCCCATACCAGAGGGGCTTCATCCGCTTGGCTTGCTTGATGGCAGCGCACGTCTCACAGTCTCGGATAACTTGAGAGATGCTGTCCATGGTGAGATCCACCCCTCGGTCTCGTGCCCACTTGTAGGTGGCATCTCGACCTTGGTGACCTGAGGCATCATGGGCCCATCGTGCTAAAAACAACTCTCCCTTGTGTTCCCAATCTAAATCAATCTTTGACACCTCTATTTTTGCTGCCCGATCTACCTGCTCGTTGTTTTGATGTTCCTCATTAGCTCTGCTCTTGGGGACATGGGCATCTACGTGGCGGACTTTCACAGGTAGTCTTCCTACCCTGGTAGCAATGTCCTTCCACTCCTCAGCAGCCCAGATTGGTTTCCCTCCACGCTGCCAATTAGCCTCTTTCCACCTCTTCAGCCATCCCCACAGAGCATTGCTACCATCCATGAATCGGTATAGAGGTAGAGCCTTGGCCACCTCTCCCTCTCAGCAATATCTAAGGCCAGTTGAATGGCTTTGAGCTCAGCAAATTGACTGGATCCACCCTCTCCTTCAGTGACGTCTGCAACCTGTCGTGTGGGGCTCCATAGAGCTGCTTTCCATCTCCGACTCATCCCTATGACACGGCAGGAACCGTCGGTGAATAAAGCATAACGTGCTTCCTCTGCCGGCAGCTGGTTGTATGGCGGAGCTTCCTCAACCCGAGTCACTGGTTCTTGTTCTTCATCTGCAGTGCTGAAACTTTCACCTTCGGGCCAGTTTGTAATTATTTCCACAATTCCAGGGCGATTCAGTTTCCCAACTCGGGCGCGTTGTGTAATGAGGGCCATCCACTTGCTCCAGGTAGCGCTGGCGGCATGGTGGATGGAGGGAACCTCTCCTCTAAACATCCACCCTAGCACCGGTAGTCGGGGTGCCAGGAGGAGTTGTGCTTCCGTACCAATCACCTCCGAAGCAGCTTGGATTCCCTCATAGGCGGCCAAGATTTCTTTTTTTGTTGGGGTGTAATTATCCTCAGACCCCCTGTAGCTCCGACTCCAGAATCCCAGTGGTCGGCCTCGGGTCTCACCAGGTACCTTTTGCCAAAGGCTCCAGGACAGACCCTGGCTCCCGGCCGCAGAGTAGAGTATGTTCTTTACATCTGGTCCCGTCCTGACTGGGCCGAGGGCTACTGCATGAGCGATCTCCTGTTTGATCTGGGTGAAAGCTTGTTGCTGCTCAGGGCCCCAATAGAAGTCATTTTTCTTACGGGTAACGAGATAAAGGGGGCTCACAATCTGACTGTACTGCGGAATATGCATCCTCCAGAAACCTATGGCACCCAAGAAAGCTTGTGTTTCTTTTTTATTCGTTGGGGGAGACATAGCTGTGATTTTATTAATGACATCTGTAGGAATCTGGCGCCGTCCATCTTGCCATTTCACTCCTAGAAACTGGATCTCCCGAGCAGGACCCTTAACTTTACTTTTCTTAACCGCAAAGCCGGCTTCCAGGAGAATTTGGATGATTTTCTCCCCTTTCTCGAACACTTCCGCTGCTGTGTCTCCCCACACAATGATATCATCAATATATTGTAGATGTTCGGGAGCCTTATCCTTTTCTAATGTGGCTTGGATCAGCCCATGGCAGATAGTAGGACTGTGCTTCCACCCCTGGGGCAGTCGGTTCCAGGTGTACTGCACTCCCCTCCACGTGAAGGCAAACGGAGGCCTGCATTCTGTTGCCAAAGGAATGGAGAAAAATGCATTTGCAATGTCAATTGTGGCATACCATTTTGCTGCCTTGGACTCCAGCTCATACTGAAGCTCCAGCATGTCCGGCACAGCAGCGCTCAGTGGTGGCGTCACCTCATTCAATGCACGGTAGTCCACAGTCAATCTCCATTCTCCTTCAGATTTACGCACAGGCCAGATGGGGCTGTTGAAGGGTGAGTGGGTTTTACTAACCACCCCTTGGCTCTCCAGCTCTCGAATCCTCTTATGTATGGGAATCACAGCATCTCGAGTTGTTCTGTACTGTCGGCGGTGCACTATAGAAGTGGCAATTGGTACCTGTTGCTCTTGTACTTTCAGGAGTCCTACTGCAGATGGATTCTCGGACAGTCCAGGCAAGGTGTTCAATGGTCGGATGCCCTCTGTCACTACAGCCGCTATCCCGAATGCCCACCTGGGTCCTTTTGGGTCTTTGAAATACCCACTTCGGAGGTAATCTATGCCCAAAATGCATGGGGCCTTTGGGGCAGTCACAATAGGGTGTTTCTTCCACTCATTTCCAGTCAGGCTCACCTCTGCTTCCACCAAGGTAAAATCTTGTGATCCCCCTGTCACGCCAGCAATAGAGACGGGTTCTGCCCCTACATGTCTTGATGGCATTAATGTGCACTGCGCACCAGTATTGACCAAGGCCTCACAGTCTTGTGGTTCATTTGTGCCAGGCCAACGAATCCACACAGTCCAAAAAACGCAGTTCTCCCTAGCCTCTACCTGGCTAGAGGCAGGGCCCCTCTAAGCCTGGTTATCCTTCTTTTCTTGAGCATATGTCTTAGAGGTGCCTTCAAGGGGGTCGGACATGTCATCATCACGCCTGGCAGTTTGGCTACAGGCAACTGGAGCTGCTTCCCTTTTGGTGGAACTCCCTCTCTGAGTCTTGCCTTCCTTCAATTCACGCACCCGTCGTGCCAGGGCAGCCGTAGGTTTCCCATCCCATCTGTTCATATTTTCTCTGCAATCCTGCAGGAAGAACCACAGCTCAGCACGTGGAGTGTACCCTCTCTCCCTACCCGGGGAGCATCTACGTTGGGTACCAGAACTTCTGATCTGTACTGCTGAGATTTGGAGAAGGTCCTCTCTAATCTCCTCCCTAAGTTTCTTATGGTTCTCATCTATCTTATCCTCCAGCTTCTGTAGGCGTGTCTCCACAGCTGCGATTCTGGCATGTGTTGGGCCATGCACAGCATCTGCATACGCTCGGAGCTTCTTTGCCATATCCAGCACAGTCTCTTCCATGTCCTCTCGCTTCATTACTGCTAAAGCAGTAGCATATTCAAATGGCCCAAGTCGTATAAGTTTCCTCCACATCACAGACATACATGATATCAAGTCTGGGTTTCTAGTGTTTAGGTCATCTGCGAAGACCATCTCTGCCACTGCCATTTCTCTCAAACGTTGAATCCCCTGTTCTATAGTCTTCCATGGGGTTTGCCGCATATAGAGATCACCTGCACACAAATATCTTTCTGCCACACTTCCTAGGACCCGTACCCAGAGACTGCACGGACTGGCCTCTCTCATCATCTCTTGGTCGATGACTGGATCATGTGACAGGGATCCCAAATGTCTCGCTTCAGTGCCGTCCAGAATTGTAGCCTCGCCTGCAGCGTCCCAAAGACGGACTAACCAACTGATTATAGATTCATCAGGTTGTCGCCGATAGTCCTTTCTTAGGCCCCGAAGGTCCTTCAGGGAAAAGGCATCAATATTGGCCTCTGATCCTGGGCTAGAAGCTTTGGCTTCTGATTTTGGTGAAGGTCCTTCCCTTGGGTCATCATCGTCCACTGGTCGATCAGTTTTGTGGGTGTGTTTCTTTGCTGGAGCAACTGCCAGGGGCTTAGGCTTACTGTCTGGTTTAGCTGCTGATTCAGGCTCGGGTTCCAGTGTAGCTGCTGGCTTCATAACTGGGGTGTTGGCTGCAGCCTGAGTGACTGGGGTGGCTGTTGATTTGTATCCCTTCCCCTCTGCCTCTGTCTGCTGCCCTACAGTACCTAGCAGCGTGCGATAAGCATATGCCAGGGCCCAGCTTACTGCCACAATCCTTTCCCCCTTAGAGCCATCCTGTTATCTCTCTTTCAGGTATTTCCCCAGCTCCACTGGATTCTGAATTTGTTCCTGTGGAAAATCCCAAACTACAGGGTCAGAGAATTCCCTGAGGAGTTGGCCCATATTCTCCCATTCTCCACACCACTCAGGATTTCCTCTGCCTGGGTCAGGAGTTTTATCAGCCCTTCTAGAAATCTCAGCCCATATTCTAGAGAAGCTGCGGACTGTATAGAGGAGGCTTACCAGATTAAACACCAGAAAGATGGTCTCTTTAACACTCAGGGGAAACTGAACATCTCCTAACCACTCAAAAGAAAACAAAGAAAGCAGAGGCCGAACAAACTCTTCCCCTGCTTCCGCCCCAGCAAACTGAGTACACAACCACAAGAGTGATCCATATATTATTGGGGTAGATTCGAGCATCTTAACAACCCTCCTATAAAACATCACCACCAAGCCCAGTCCAATAAATATTCTGGTTAGTACCCCACGGCTACACAAACTACGTATTAGAAACAGTACCAGAGCTATTTCTGGGTAAGGAAATAACCCCAGGCACCACAAAGGTATTAAGATTTCAAGAAGCCCCAGGGACCAGAAATATTGGCAGACTTTCACTCCGTATAACATTATAGATCCAGAAAAACTCATCCCAGCACACCCACAAAACAATCAGAACCACCAATACTATTATTTAGGTTTTTCCACTTTTCTCTGGCCTCGTTTCCCGGCCAACGCACCAAGAAATGTCCCGGTTTGGAACAGATTAGGGGGAGAACCCCTAAGACAAACCTCCACCACCCCTCCCCCACTCCCAGACCTGGGTTCGGGAGGGAAGAAAAACTCCTTGGAGGGAAAGTGGAAAAACCTATTTTATTAACAACACTCCCCACACAAAAGGAAAAACAAAGAAGGAAACAGATACTGTGTGGGAAGAGGCGCAGATCTTCTGTGTCGAGCCCTGGAAATTCCCGAACTTCCTCAGGTCAGGTGAGGTCAGGTCAGTCCGGAGCCGGTCCTAATCTTCGGGAAGGGGAAAGAAAAAAGGAAGAGAAAAAACCTAGAAAAGAATAGCGATAGTAGCGAGCAAGCACGCCAAGCAGAAAAAAGCAAGCTGCTAGCCAAAAGTGAAAGTAAGGGAGCCCGCAGCCGTTTCCCCCCCCCCCGCCCCAGCGAGGGCCCGCCTATCAGCCACAGTCCTCGCCGAGGGGGAAGAGAAACAACCGCTAGACAAAACAGAGCCCCACGATGTACGATATAGAGTAGAAGTTGCCTGCCAACCCAGGACAGACACAATTCCATGGGTCTCTGTGGGTACAATCCCCCCAGGTCTCCACACATGGTTGCGAGTTATCGGCTGTGACCTCCTGTCCGACGGGAGTGTCCGTGGAACCTACCGGAATGGCTACGACGGGCGGGATTTCATCTCCTTCGAGCTGGGATCCGGGAGATTCGTGCCGGCCGACAGCGCTGCTGAGATCACCAGGAGGCGCTGGGAACATGAAGGGATCGAGGCTGAGAGGAAGACGAATTACCTGAAGCACGAGTGCCCGGAATGGCTCCAGAGACACGTCAGATACGGGCAGAAGGAGCTGGAGCGCAAAGGTGGGTGGGAATTTGGGATTTGGGAATGGAGGATTGGAGAACACGGTAATTCCTGTGGGAATTCCATGGTTAGATCTCACCCCATTCCATTCCCATGGAATTCCATGGGCAGGTCTCACCCCCATCCCATTCCAGTGGGAATTCCATGGGCAGATCTCACCCCCATCCCATTCCCATGGAATTCCATGGATGCATCTCACCGTTATCCCATTCCAGAGCCCCCTGATGTCCATGTGTCTGGAAAAGAGGAACACGGGACGCTGATCTTGTCCTGCCACGTGTACGGATTCTACCCCAAGACCATCGCCGTCAGCTGGATGAAGGGGGATGAAATCTGGGATCAGGAGACGGAGTGGGGCGGGGTCGTTCCCAACAGCGACGGCACCTTCCACACCTGGGCCAGGATCGAGGCGCTGCCGGAGGAGCGGGAGCAGTACCGGTGCCAGGTGGAGCATCCCGGAATGCCGGAGCCCGGGATCTTCGCTTGGGGTGAGGCTGGGAATGTGGGAATTGGGAATTTGGAATTCCCAAATGGGGATTCCCCTTCCCCTCCTCACTATCCCGCATTTCCCAGAGCCGACATCTGGCGGGAATCTCACCGTGGTGGTCGCTGTGTCCGTCATCACTGCCATCCTCATCCTCATTGCCCTCACTGGATTCATCCTCTGGAAGCGCCAATCCGGTAACACATGGGATGGGGGTGGGGAAGGGGCACGGATCCACCCGGCACCGTTCCAGGAATCCTGTGCCACTGACACTGATCCCACTGTTTTTCCACAGGGAGGAGGGACAGGGATGGATACAACATGGCAGCCGGTGAGTTCCAGTGGCGGATCCAGCTCTGGATCCCTCTGTGCGGATCCCAGGATGGATCCTGGGGTTAATCCTGGTGTGTGATCCATGTTGGAATCTCATGGCTCTTCTCTTTCTGCAGGAAGGGACACGGGAACCAAGGGCTCGACTGCAGGTACAGAGCGGGATCAGGGTGGTATTCCAGAGGGAATTCGGGGCAGGATGGATGGAGTGGGATCAGGGAGGGATGCTGGATCAGAGCAGGGTCCAAAGCAGGGTCAGGAGGAACTGTAGAGAGTGGGATGAGGGCTGGATTCTGGAGAGGGATCAGGTGGGATGGATGGGGCAGGATTGGTGCAAGATGGATGGAGCAGGATTTGGATTCCAGACAAGATTTAGGTGGGATGGATGGAGCAGGACTGGGGCAGGATGGAGTGAGAGGGCTCAGGTGGGATGGATGGAGTGGGATCAAATGGGATGGATGGAGCAGGATTGGGGCAGGATCAGATGGGATTCTGGAGCATCTCCCGCTCTCCGTGGCCTCCAGCCAGGTCCATCCTGGTGAATGGGGACAGGGACAGGGTGACACTGTGACCCTCTCTCATCCCAGCAGGAATCACTGCCTGAGCGATCCACGGAGCTGGATCCAGCCCCTTCCTCTTCCTGGGAAAGCCGAGAGCTGTAGAGGAATTTCTTAGAGAGCAGGGGCATGATTTGTTATGGGATGTAGCCTGAGCTATCCTAAACTAGGCCTCAGGTTGGGGCCTGAATTAGGCCTCAGAGTTAGGCCTTGTTAGTAGTGAGCAAGCTTGTGGCGCAGTTAGAAATTATATTAAGGTGTGCTTGGATTTAATTAATGTAGTTTTAGTAATTTTACCGTGGTGACCTTAAAGTTAAGATTGCTTACATTCCTTTTTAATCTAGTACCAATTAGAAAACACCTGTTCACATAAACTATCTGAGACTGTATATAAACCACCATTTTGAAGCAATAAACAGAGAACATATGATATAACCAAATTGGTTGGACCTGTGTTGCTCTGTTCAGCCTCCCATGGAAATACCCTGATGATAAATGGCGCCACGAACAGGGACCTTGCTTAAATGCTAACTTGTTTAAATACGATTTCTTGTTTAAATACGATTTTTTGTTTAAATACGTTTTTCTGTTTAAATACGTTTTTCTGTTTAAATACGTTTTTGATTTCACCTTATGCGGTGAAACTTTGAAGAAGAGAGTTTAGAAGTCTCTGAGCTTATCTCCAGACCTGCCGGAGTTCCGGGGCCAAGCGGCCCCCCCTGGACCAGTGGTGAGCAGGACTTGCGGAGATGAACTGACTCAGAGCTGGGAGGCTGAAGGCGTGATTCGCTCCGTTTTGCCCAGGGTGAGACAGCGGCACGCCGTGGAAGGTGAAGGTAAGCGGCCCGCGGGAAAACAGAAAGGAAAAAAGAAAAAATGGATACTGAAATGCTCGCGGCCAGCCGCCTTCTCATTAGTATGCTCTCAAAGAGAGGCGAAAAACTTAAAGAAAGTGAAGTAGAACAGTTGGCCCTGTGGGCCAGGAAGAAAGGGAAATTAAGCAATTCTTCACTCGTTTTTTGTGAAGCCGAGTGGAGAGAAATTGGTAATTTGTTGTGGAAGGCCGTGATTGCGGGAGGACGAGAGGGAAAAATAGCTCAAGAACTTGGCGCTGTCTGGCAAAAAATTTTAACTACCTTAGAGACTTTAGTTGCCGAGCGAAAGGCAGCCCAAGCTGCGATCCAAGCTATGGAAATTGGTACGCCGGCAGAATTAACAAATACGCAAAAATCCTCTAAGGTAGCGAGATTTTTTGGCATCAATTCAGCCCATCCAGTGAAAGGAAATGCAGCGCCCGTCTATTCTAACCTGCAAGATGTTATAAGCTCTGCTGAAAACCGCGTGGTCAATGCACAAGAAAAGTCTTTGTCTCTGTCGGGAGAAAATGGAGGAAAACAGGAAATGCAGCAGCCGCCAGAGTCTGGGGGCGTGGTGAAAGACGAGACAGCAGGCGGGACTGAGGGCGGAGCGGGGCCGGCTCAGGAGACGACACAGGGGGGCGGTGACAAGGGCGGTGACGAAACCAAAAACCCGCCGCCCATCCCCTCACCGGAAGACAAGGCGGTGACGCAGGCGCAGGGAGTTCACGTGACCAAAACAAACATGGCGGCGCCCATGCCCACTTCCGTCGCGGAGTCCTCAGCCACTGCCGTGGATCCCGGGGCCACGGCGCGGCTTGTTAAAAAGACACACCGACCCGCGGCAGCCCAGTGTCCCCTGCCCCCTGATTCTGACTCAGATTCCGACTCAGACCAGGACAGTTCCAGCCCCGATTTTCGCAGCCCATCACAGCAAAAGATGTCACCTTACAAGATAAAGAAGTCAATTTAATTCCAACCAATGTTTATGGTCCAATGTATAGTACAATTTCTTTACTTGGAGGTTTGTTACTTAGAAGATCCTCCACAAGTAAACAGGGTGTAATCGTGATTCCTGGAGTCATCGATGCCGATTACACCGGACAAGTACAAATTATGGCTTATGCTTTACAACCACCCGTGACAATTCCAAAAGGGAGCAAGATTGCTCAAGTCTTACCATTTGAAAACATCCTGCCACATCGTCAGCAGCCACGAGAACCAAATGAAAAGCAAAAAAAAAGACGGAAGCTTTGGATCAACAGGACATGATGTTTTCTTCACAATAGACCTGTCAAATCGCCCGCACAAAAAGGTACGGCTGCAGCGTGGTTCCCACTGCATCACACTGGAGCCAATGCTTGACACAGGGGCGGACATTTCTATTGTCAATCAGATGTATTGGCCGCCTGATTGGCCTCTGCAAGCTCCACATACCCACATTGTTGGAGTGGGTGGAATGAAAGTTCCCTCGATAAGCAGGGATCCCATTAGCATCATTTTTGAAGACAATCAAGTTATTGTGGCTCAACCCTACGTCATGTCTCTACCTGGAACACTTCCAGGACTGATAGGCAGAGATATACTATCTCAACTTGGCATGGTTCTCACTACTGATCAGCATTTTCCCTGACGGCCACTGCAGTGCAGCCGCCCATTCAGAAAATTACCTGGTTAACAGAAACCCCTGTTTGGGTTGAGCAGTGGCCAATGACTAAAGAAAAGCTGCAAATTGCTGAACAACTAGTGCAAGAGCAACTTGATGCTGGACACATTCGACCCTCTGTGAGTCCATGGAACACGCCAATTTTTGTAATTCCCAAAAAATCAGGAAAGTGGAGACTGTTGCATGATCTAAGAAAGGTCAATGAACAAATGCAAGCAATGGGTGCCTTGCAACCTGGCCTGCCAGCACCAACTATGTTACCTCAAGGGTGGAACATCGTTGTCATTGACCTAAAAGACTGTTTCTTTACCATCCCGCTTCATCCACAAGACATTCAATGCTTTGCCTTCACTGTGCCATCCATCAATAGAGCAGCTCCAACAAAACGATATGAATGGACTGTTTTGCCTCAGGGCATGCGCAATTCTCCCACAATGTGTCAGTTGTTTGTTGATTGGGCTTTGCAACCAATCAGACAGCATTTTCCCAATGCAATGATCTATCACTATATGGATGATATCCTCATTGCCACCAAACAGCCGTTAGCAGAAGCAGACTTAAATTGGTTGTTTTCACAGCTAAAAAGCCATGGACTGATTGTAGCACCAGAAAAGATACAGCGATCAGCTCCTTGGAAATACTTAGGCTGGCTGATCATAGACGCACAAATTCGGCCACAGAAAATCACCTTGCATGCCAACATTTCCACCTTGTATGATGCCCAGAAACTCTTTGGAGACCTGCAATGGGTTCGCACCATTGTAGGAATTACCAATGATGATTTACAACCCCTTGCACCATGGCTTCGAGGCAGTGATGCAAACAGTCCCCGAGAGTGCACCCCTGAGCAACAAGAAGCTTTAATTCGAGTATCAGAGAAACTGCAACGTGGTTGGAGCGCTCGTTGTATACTACATCTCCCACTGTCACTTTTTCTTTCTAACGCTGATGCCTGTCCACTTGCCATTGTTCTTCAATGGAAAAAGAAAAAGGGGGAACACCGATCTAAGCCTGGCTCAACAGCAATCCTGTTAGAGTGGGTGTTTTTACCTGTGCAAGCAAAGACTCGTGTCATGACCAGAACAGATGCTCTTGCTGCGTTGATAAGAAAAGGCAGAGACAGAATTATAGAGATAGATGGGCAGGAACCAGCAGACATCAGTATTCCTGTCAAAAATGAAGATCTAGAATGGCAGCTAAGACAATCTGCCGCTTTGCAAGAAGCACTGTTAGGGTTCACAGGTGTGATCCACAACCGACAACCAAAAGGCCCGATGTGGAAGTTGGTTCAGAGTCATCAGTGGCTGGAAAGACCATTGTGTTCCTTGAAACCAGTTGTTGGGAGAACTGTCTTTACTGATGCCAGTCGCAAAACAAAGAAGGCTGTGTGTGTTTGGCAACAGCAAGGAGAATGGAAGCAACATATAATTAAGAATAAACCAGGAGACAGTCTTCAAACCCTTGAACTGAGAGCAGTGTGTTGGGCGTTCCAGACTTGGGACAAAGAACCACTCAATGTTGTTTCAGATTCTCTATATGTAGTTGGAATTGTGCAAAAGATTGAAGATGCACTCATCAGGTCAACTCAAAATCAGCGCCTTGGAGAATTGTTCCTGTTCTTGCGAAGCGTGCTGAGGCAGCGTCAGCACGTCTTCTGTGTCATGCACATTCGGAGCCATCTATGCAACAGTGGTTTAGGAGAAGGCAACGCGCGGGCAGATGCTGCCGTCAGCTGCCTTGTCCATGTCCCTCCACAGAATGAGTTTGAGAAAGCTCGCAACAGTCATGACACTTTCCACCAAAATGCTAGGGCCCTGCACCGACAATTTCAGATCTCCCTGAATGATGCCCAAGGGATTGTGCGTGCCTGCCCTCAGTGTAGCCATCATGGGCCAGGCCTTGGCTTAGGCACAAACCCAAGAGGGTTGAAAGCTTTAGAATTATGGCAGATGGATGTAACCCATGTTCCAGAGTTTGAGAGGTTGAAATATGTCCATGTCACGATAGATACCTATTCTAAATTTATCTGGGCCACAGCACAACCAGGGGAAAAGGCTTTGCATGTTGAGAGACACCTGTCTATCTGCTTTGCTGTGATGGGTGTGCCTGTAGAGATCAAAACCGACAATGGTCCGGCCTATGCCGGTCAGCGAATTGCCAGATTTATGCAGACATGGGGGGTGAAGCATACCACCGGAATCCCCCATTCCCCACAGGCCAAGCCATTGTAGAAAGGGCCAATCGTACCTTAAAAGAATACCTAGCAAAGCAGAAGCAGGATGGTGAGGTTGATGTAGCTAGTCGATTGTCTAAGGTATTGTTCACTCTAAACTTTTTATGTTTAGCAGAAGGAAGAGAAGAACCTGCAGTCATGATACATCATTATACAGTGAAAGAGGGAAGACCACAGGCGATCCCAGGACTTTATGTCTATCATAAGAACATGCAGACGGGTAAATGGGAGGGACCCAGTCCTGTTTTGTTTAATGGTCGTGGATACATGTGTGTTTCCACAGGAAAATCAAGATCTGTCTGGGTGCCGAGTCGATTCACTCGTGCGTGTCCTCAATCAGAGATACCAGCTAACAGTGATAATAACAGTGCCGACGGCGACTTACCTGGAGAGCCTTGTGACAACCCTCAGACTGCTGAAAACTAACTTTGTTAAGAGCAGAGAAATAATTATATAACTACAGTTGTTAAGTTTAATTGTTAAGTTTAGTAGTTAAGTTGTGTTTAAATTTAAGTTTAGTGTTAAGTTGTTTTTTAGTTAATTAGAGGTTTTTTTTTTTTTTGTAGTTTTTATATATAGAATTAGAAAAGATAACCAGAGAAGATAAACAGAATGTTAGGATTTCAAGTGATCATTATAATTAACATCATTGTTTCAACAAGAGGGGTGTCAGAATTGCTTAACATTGACTCAAGACAAAATATGTGGTGTTGGGAAGCCACGGGAGACCAGTCTCATGCTGTCATGATCAACAAGTCTCGTTTATTGTATACAAAGGTATCATACTTATACAGGCACTAATTAGCTCATACATATTGCAAAAGCATAGCTCAGGATTGGTTAGCTACTTGCTAAGGCATACATCCCTTGTAGTTACAGTTTTCTTTCATCTGCTTATCTTTCAGCATACCAAGGTACTATCAGCATGTGATTTATTGGAGACACTAATCTTCAAGGGCAGCTTGTTCCTATCCTGTAGGCACACAGCTGGGCTTTGTAGTGTTAAACCTTGATTAACTCCAGTGTGTCATGACCCTTGCTATGGAGCCATTGCTCAAATACATTGTCTACACTTCCCCCGTTTTCTTTCTGAACAAGCAAAGATACGTTCCACTTTTGTTCAATAGTAGCTAACAACATCCTTTGAAGACATTGTAATATACATGGCAATAATAACATCAACAGAACCACAACAAAAATTCCAATAAGGAGCAATTGCAACAAATGTTTTAGCCACCCAGTAATTCCCCATGATTCTAATGGCAGACCAAAAAATGTGTCATCTCTTTTCAATACCTGTACATGCTGTTGTAAGTTTTGAATCTTTTTGTGGATGGATTCAGATTGATTCTTTAGGGACATACAACACATTTCATCAAAATCTTCACACCCGTGACCATGTGCCAAAAGCAAAAAATCAATGGCTGCTCGATTTTGCAGTGTTGCGTGCCTAACGTTATCTAAGTCACTGGCTAACATAGACAAAAGCTCAGAGGTAGCATTTGCTTGCTTTCCCACCCAGCACTGTAACTTTTCTAATTGAAATAATGCATGTCCCGCGGCAAGGCCAGGCATAAAAATAGAAGCAACTACCTGCTCTGCTCGGTTGAAAGATTGACTTCATCATTACAAGTGTTGTCAATAACAGCACGCTTTCGTCTAGTGGTAGTAATGTTAGTCATATTGAAGTGTGCAGCCCGTAGTGCATCCTGACTTGGGAGCGCAATTGTAAGGCGCCCAAAAGTGCAGGGGCCTCCAGTCGGACGCTGGGAGATGCCGTTAAAGGCTCTGTCTCCACAAATCAGGAAAATTCCAGATGGCAATTTGCGGGGGATGGTTATCCCCGGAGCAGGATTTGTCTGATTTATAACTAGGTACTTACACCAAAAGGAAGAATTTTTCCACATAGGTGACTGAGGAGAAATGTTAGTGGGAAATGTAAGGTTACACCATTGGTTATTAGGTTCATTACACTTATATTTGCTAGCGTTATAAAAGAAGCAAACAGATGCGTGAAGCGAGCCTAATATTTCTAATTCCTCCGGTGGGGGGCTATATGGCAGTCTGTCATCCCAAACATCAATATTGTCTATACAGGTAGTAAGGTTAGTTCTACAGTGCCTTGCTGTTCTATTTACAACCAGCATAGCATAGTCGGTTTCATTCAGCGGAGCACCAATAAGACAGGTATGGAAAGGGGAATCAGGTTGGGCTAACGATACACAGAAGTCGGTGATATCCATTCTAGTACTCCCTCCCCCGTTTCTTTTTGGGGTTGAGTAATTGCTCCCAAAAGATGCATATCAGCATGCCAAATAGTAAGATGCAAAGGTAGCTCGGGGTTGATTCGTGACACAAAACCTGTTAAAATACAGTCCATGATACGTTGCAGGGTTTCCTGTTGTTTCTCTGTGAGCTGCACGGGGGTGCACGGGTCCGTCCCTTTCGGCAGGGGTTGTAAATCTGCTAGTAGATTGTTAGGAATTCCCGTTACAGGCTTTAACCATTGCAGGTCACCTAGGAGTTTCTGCGCCTCATGCAGTGTAGTAATGTTGGTTGCAATGTGCAATTTTTGTGGTTTAATTTTCTGTTCAGTGATTGTCTAACCCAAATATTTCCAAGGTGCCGTGCGTTGTACTTTTTCTGGGGCAACAACAAGAGAAAATTCTGCTAATGCAGAAATAATAGTTTGTACTTGTTCATCTGTGAATGGTATTTCTTGAGCAAACAGAATATCATCCATATAGTGATAGATGATTGTCTCAGGCATTTTTTGTCGCAATGGTTGTAGCGCGCTGTCGACATACAGCTGACACAGTGTGGGAGAATTGCGCATGCCTTGTGGGAGCACAGTCCATTCAAATCTTTTATCAGGCTCCCCATGATTGAGAGCAGGCAGTGTGAATGCAAATCTTTTCGTGTCATTAGGATGTAAGGGAATTGTAAAAAAGCAGTCCTTTAAATCTATAATTAGGATAGGCCAGTTTCTGGGTATCATGGCTGGATTGGGGAGGCCTGGTTGAAGTGCCCCCATGGGTTCCATTTGATTATTAACAGCTCTTAAGTCATGCAATAACCTGTATTTGCCAGACTTCTTCTTTATCACGAATATGGGGGTGTTCCAGGGGCTAGTGGAAGGTTTAATGTGTTCCTGATTAAGCTGTTCATTTACCAGCAAGTGTGCTTGCTCTAGGCTTTCCCGTTTCAAAGGCCATTGCTTAACCACAACAGGTTCTACAGTAATCCAAGTAAGTGGCAGCGGGAAAGTCCAAGCAATGGCCATTACCCTAAAGGGTGATCGTTGGTGAGAACAAGTCCTAGTTGGGACAGCACATCTCGGCCAATCAAGCATTTCACCGTAGGAGGCAACGGAGCAATCGAAAATGATGCTGCAGCTTGCTTGCCGTCTATTTCCACTTTTAGAACAGGTGTACGGTTTGCCAATGTCATTCCCCCGATTCCTGTCACCGTAGTAGTAGATGGTTGCACCGGCCAGTCAGAAGGCCACTCTCCAGGGGAAATTATACAAATGTCAGAACCGGTGTCCAGTAATCCTATCAATGTAATACTTTGCCCTTGGAAGGACAGTTGACATGATCTTTTTGGGCGAGTGGATAAATCAATAGTAAGCAGGGCCAAGCCTCCTGTAGAGCCAAAACTTCCTTGTTGTTGGGGTTCCTGTTTTAAGGGTGTTAAGCCCCCCGTCATTTGTGGAAGTGGTACTAGCTGGGCTAAACGTTGTCCTTTTGTCACTTTTACTGGGGGATAGGGGGTATGGACCATGATCATAATTTCCCCTTCATAGTCCGAATCTATTACACCTGGTAATACAAACAGTCCCAGCATGCTTGTAGATGATCGACCTAGAAGCAGTCCTCCAACTGGCTGTCCATTTATCACAATAGGTCTAATTATCCCCGTGGGAATTTTATGCGGCTGGTTGGTCATAATTAAAACGTCTACTGAGGCTACCAAATCCAAGCCGAGACTCCCTCTTGTGGCCGGTTGGAGTTGTTGCGGGGTGTCATCATTGCGGCTGCTATTTTTGTCCCAGCGCGGCTGCCGTCCGCGCTGGAAATCAGGTTTCCCGAATTCCCTTGTCTTCTTCGGCAGGCAGTGGAGTTGTGTGTATTGGATTGGCATTTTCTACACCAAATTCCTGTTGCCGCGCATTCTCGACGAGTATGGCCTAAATTTCCACATCTGAAGCACTTCATTCGGCCGGCACCAGTAGGATTTAAGCGGGGGCGAACGGCTGCCGCTTGGAGGGGAGCAAGAGCTGCCATAACCTGATTTTGGGAGCTAATAGCCTGGTCCCGTAGTGCCTCTGCTTGCTGCTGTAAACCCTGCCCTATTTTCTGAAGTGCCTCAACCAGAAACACTTGGGAACCGGTTGGCATGGATGAGGCTTTTTCTAATAATTGTTGTACTTGCCAGTCCCCTGGGATAGTACTAATCAATTGTCTAGTTGCCATTCTGCAAGATGCATTGTTTAAGTAGGGCATCTTGCATGTGATCGGGTACTCCAGCTCTGGACAATGCCTCCATAATTTTGTCTACAAAAATGCCCAGGGCTTCCTCCCTGCCTTGTTTAATGCCCATATAAAGGGGTATTCCGCCTGGCGTTTTAACTTTGTTCATTGCTCTCTGAGCCACAGCCATAGCCTCCCTAAGTTTGCCTGGTCCTAATGCTGCCTGGTCCTCAACTCTTGTATGTGCACCCTGACCCAACAACTCATCCATAGTAATTCCTGCCACGGGATCTCCCTGGGGCCTCGGAAGATTAACACTTATTGTAGCCTCCTCCCGCCATTTCGACTCAAACAATAGCCTCAAACAATAGCCGCTGGTGGGGCGAATAGATGAGTTTAGCAATACCCCTGATATCTGATGGTAACAGGACTTGGGAGTTAAACATATAATCCAGCATTTGTTTCACCGGCTCGCTATTAACCCCGTAACTCCCCACTGTGGCACGCAATTGGGCCAACATTTTCCAATCTAAATTTTGCACTTGTGCCACTTGACCACCGCCCTGCGGGTTAGATGTAAAGATAACTGGGAACGCCATCTCTTGGGCGGCTGCAACAAGGTCCTCGTCTCCCTTGTCAAATCCTTCCCTTGCCAATGTTTTCCACATTTCATGTCTCTCTCTGGCCATGGCCTCCGCTAGGTCAGATTCTGCCCCAGGGATAGGCTCCTGGCTTACTAGAGAGGCAGTCGGCCGGGATATAGGACGAGATATAGGAAGGGGAGTGAGGCCATTGTTCTCGGAGTGGTTAAAGGAAACAGAAGGGGGGGTGGAAGGTGCAGGGGGAGGTGCAGATGGCGATGGGTCAGGCACTTCAACAGTCGAAAAGAAAGGGGGGTTAGGGGCATTAGGATCCTGAGGCGAGCCATAATCTCGATTACGCTCCCGGGCAGAGTAAGCCTCCTCTGCTGCTCTTTTTTCCGCCTGAGCCATTAACAGCTCATTGTATACTACTTTCCACAATTTTCCCTTTTTTTTTGCGGTTTTATCATCTTCCAAAACTAGTTCCCATATCTTATCTCCAAATTTTCTCCATTCTGTTAGCTCATGGACAGAATGAGGGTTAACAAAAGACCCAGAAGAGGTAGCGTGTCAGTAGGGAGGGGAGCTTCTTATCTAGATTTATCCCCTTAATCTGCCTCTTCCTCAAAAATGCTGTGAATAAATTATATGCTGCTTGCTTGTCCATACTTACTTATCAGCGCTGTTGCAGACCTCCAAGCTTCGGCAGCACGTATCGGCCGAGCCCACCGCTGTGGTCACTCGGGACTCGGAGCTCTCTCTTATGCTCTTTAGTCGCCCCTCTAGCTGCAGGGCCCGAACCCAACGTAGCTCTCAACCGTGGTAGTGTCTCCTTTTGCTCTTTTTTTTTTCAACGGAGCCGAGGATCACGTCGGGGTTCACCATTTGTTGGGAAGCCACGGGAGACCAGTCTCATGCTGTCATGATCAACAAGTCTCGTTTATTGTATACAAAGGTATCATACTTATACAGGCACTAATTAGCTCATACATATTGCAAAAGCATAGCTCAGGATTGGTTAGCTACTTGCTAAGGCATACATCCCTTGTAGTTACAGTTTTCTTTCATCTGCTTATCTTTCAGCATACCAAGGTACTATCAGCATGTGATTTATTGGAGACACTAATCTTCAAGGGCAGCTTGTTCCTATCCTGTAGGCACACAGCTGGGCTTTGTAGTGTTAAACCTTGATTAACTCCAGTGTGTCATGACCCTTGCTACAGAGCCATTGCTCAAATACATTGTCTACAATGTGGGTCACCTGGGCCAATCAAACTGGGCAAGACTCATTTTGTCTGTCCTTGACCACGCCATCTAATCCTTTTCGTACTTGCCTGATCGGAGTCCCAGTGAATTCCATGTCAGATTTTAAAGCTCTGACTCAAGCCAAAATTAATCCAAAAAGTGCTCTGGGAGCCCAAGCTGTTGCTATCGCACAAAATCTTAAAATCACCAGTACTGGACCTCAAGAACTTGACCTCATGGGTTCTGTGCCAGGCAATTATTGTTTGGTTTTTGGTCGTTTTTTTTTAAATTTAAGTTTACTAATTATAAAAGAAGAATGGGCCAGAAGTAGCGACACTTGGGTGTCTCCAAAATCCCCATTGTATTACAATAATTCTGAATATTGCAACAATTGGACTGCATCTATAACACCGGCAAAGGGTGTTGCAGAAAGACTGCCACCAGGAATCTTTCTCATTTGTGGAGACAGAGCCTGGTCTGCAATACCTCGAGGAGCTGTAGGCGGCCCATGCTATTTTGGCAAACTGACAATATTTGCTCCTAGCATTCATCAGGTTCTTGGATTACCCCACAAAAACCAACGAGTCAGGCGCAGTGTCATTCAACTAAATAGTGATTGCATTGATAAAGTAGAGTTATGGAGCCGTGCAGCTGTCATATCAGCATCATTTCCTGCCCCAGGAGTTGCGTCAGCACATGCTCTCACGCAACTGAAAACCTTAGCCTGTTGGCCAGGAAAGCAAATAAATATAACATCTAACTTGTTAAGTGAACTCGCTGCAGATATTAGCGACATCCGCAATGCAGTTCTCCAAAACAGAGCTGCCATTGACTTTCTCCTTCTCTCCCAGAGGCATGGATGTGACGAGTTCGCCGGCATGTGTTGTATGAACTTATCCGACCATTCTCAATCGATTTACAAACAGCTGTCACAGCTAAAAGATAACATGAAAAAGCTTGTAGTTGTTGGCACTCCGTTTGACAATTGGCTTAGTTCATGGGGTTTTACTGGATGGATTAAAGATTTAGTTCATTTTGGTATTATAATTTTTATTGTTATTGTAGTTATTTTAGTTATTGTGCCTTGTTTATTGCAGTGTATGCAAAAATTAATTAACCGTTCTTTTAACTCAATTTGGGTAATGCAAAAAGAAAAAGGGGGAATTGTAGAGGAATTTCTTAGAGAGCAGGGGCATGATTTGTTATGGGATGTAGCCTGAGCTATCCTAAACTAGGCCTCAGATTTGGGCCTGAATTAGGCCTCAGTTAGGCCTTGTTAGTAGTGAGCAAGCTTGTGGCGCAGTTAGAAATTACCTTAAGGTGTGCTTGGATTTAATTAATGTAGTTTTAGTAATTTTACCGTAGTGACCTTAAAGTTAAGATTGTTTACATTCCTTTTTAATCTAGTACCAATTAGAAAACACCTGTTCACATAAACTATCTGAGACTGTATATAAACCACCATTTTGAAGCAATAAAGGGAGAACATATGATATAACCAAATTGGTTGGACCTGTGTTGCTCTGTTCAGCCTCCCATGGAAATACCCTGATGATACCCAGATACTCCCAGTATTATTCCAGTCACTCCATGTATGACCCTGTCAGTCCCAGTATGATCCCAGCATGGGCCCAGCTGCTCCCAGTACGATCTCAGTCACCCCCTGCATTATTCCAGTTTCTCCTATTCACCCCTGCTACGGATCTGGTCACTCCCAGTATGATTCCAGTCAGTCCCAGGATGATCCAAACCACTCCCAGTCTCTCCCAGTATGACCTCAGTCGTCCCCAGCATGCTCCCAGTAGCCCTCAGTGTGGTCCCAGTATATCCCAGTATGACCCTGGTGCCCCAATTCTGCTCCCAGTGGGATCTTTTCCCAGTCTGTCCTGATCCCTTCCCAGCAGCCGCCACCATTTCCCAGATCCTGACCCCCCCCCGCCCCATTCCCAGGCACTGGGACCCCGCTGCGCCCCCTTATCCTGCACCCACACCCCCCTGCACCCCCTTATCCTGCACCCACACCCCCCTGCACCCCCTTATCCTGCCCCCACACCCCCCTGCACCCCCTTATCCTGCACCCACACCCCCCTGCCCCCCTTATCCTGCCCCCACACCCCCCTGCACCCCATTATCCTGCCCCACACCCCCTGCCCCCCTTATCCTGCCCCCACACCCCCCTGCACCCCATTATCCTGCCCCCACACCCCCTGCACCCCCTTATCCTGCACCCACACCCCCCTGCACGCCCTTTCCCGGGGATCCTCCTCTCCCAGCCCCTGGATCCCCTGTTTCCATCACCCCAGGGACCCCCGGGCCCCCATTCCCGGCCAGCCCGGGGCACCTCACCCCCAGGCCTCCCTTTCCTGGGAAACCCCAGCTGGGCACGGGGCTCTCCAGCCGCTCTGGCATTGATGATCACCCCAAGGAAAGGGAGAGAACAGGAGAGAGAGAGAGAGAGAAGGAGATTGGGAATCAGGGATCGCAGTCCCAGCGCCCAGTCCTGCTCCGCCGGGGCTGGGACCCGCACCCGCAGGAAAAATTGGATCCGCTGCTCCCGGTGCTTCCCCGCTTTGGGCCGAACCCAGCGGGTTCCGGGCAGAGTTTGAGCGCAGGGCCCGGGAGTTCAGCACAGCCCGGCCCGGGGGTCCCGCGGGGCGCGGCCGTGGAGGGTCCCAGATTGATCCCTGAGGGATCCGGAGGGGTTCCAGGAGGGGATCCGGGCAACGAGAGGTGAGTGGGAACCCCAAAACCGAGACCCCCTTGAACCACAATTCCTGGGCACCGGGACCCCCCTGAACCCCCATTTTGGGTCCTGTGACCCCCCTCGATCCCCTTCTCCAGCACCGGGACCCCCATGAACCCCCTCATCCGGCACTGAGATCCCCCTGAACCCCGAATTCCGGGAAGGAAACTCCTCCTGAACCCACATTACCCAGCACTGGGACCCCCCTGCACCCCCTTATCCGGGACTGGGACTCCCCCGCACCCCCGTCAGTGCTCTGGGACCCCCCTGCACCCCCTTTTCGGCCATCCCGCATTTCCCAGACCCCAGACCCGCCCTTTGCCTCGGCTTTGGACCCCCCCAGACTTCCAACTTTCCGTGTCCCCCCGTTTTCCACTCCCGCCGTTTCCCAAACGGGGTTCCAGGGGGTTCCAGGGGGTCCCAGCGGAGATCCAGTGGGATGCAGATGAATTCCCTGGAATTCCCCTTCCCTCCCGTCTCGCTTTCGCGTCTCCCAAGCTGCGTCCCCAGGATCCGCCCGCCTCTCCCAGCCCCAGCCCCCCTTTCCCGTGACCCAGGGACCCCCTGGACCCCCAGTCCTGCCTTTCCCAGCTCCCAGACCCCACTTCCCTCAACACCGGGGACCCCCGGACCCCCCTTTCGTGGGCACAGGGACCCCCTGGATCCTCCTCCCGCCTCTCCCAGTGCCCTCACCCCCATTTCCTTGGCCCCGGGACCCCCTAAACCTCCGTTCTTGGCATAGGGACCCCCTCAACCCCCATTTTGTGTCCTGTAATCCACCTCCATCCCCTTCCCCAGCACCGGGACCCCCCTGTACCCCCTCATCCGGCACCGGGACCCTCCTGAACCCCCATTCCTGGGCACTGGGACAGCCCTGAAACCCCATTTTTAGGCCCCAGGACCCCTTGAACCCCGGAACCCAGGAAGGGACGCCCCTGAACCCCATTTCCCTGGCACTGGGACCCACTGCATCCCGTTATCCGGCCCCGGGACCCCCCTGAACCCCCATTCCGCTGCACCAGGACCCCCCGAGCCCCCAATTCCTGTGAACGGGGACCCCCCCTGCACCCCCTTCCCCAGCTCCGGATCCCTCCACGCCATTGTCCAGCCCCGGGACTCCCCTGAACCCCCATTCCTGGGCACGGAAACACCCCTGGACCCCCATTTCGGGGCACTGGGACCCCCTAAACCTCCATTCCCGTCCACCGGGAACCCCCCTGTACCCCCGTTTTGAGTCGTGTGACCCCCCTCCATCCCTTCCCCAGCACCGGGACTCCTCTGTACTCCCTCATCTGGCACCGGGACCCTCCTGAACCCCATTTCTGGGCAGGAAACCCCCCTGAACCCCCTATTTTGGGCTCCAGAACCCCCTTGAATCCCAAATTCCGGGAAGGAAACTCCCCCTGCACCCCCATTGTTGAGCACAGGGACTCCCCCGTACTTCTTCTCCAGCACCGGGACCCCCCCGTACCCCCTTATCCGGGACTGGGATCCCCCCGAACCCCCGTCAGTGCTCTGGGACCCCCCTGCACCCCCTTTTCGGCCATCCCGCATTTCCCAGACCCCAGACCCGCCCTTTTCCTTGACCTTTGGACCCCAGATCTCCCAAATTTCTGCGTCCCCCCAGTTCTCCACTCCCGGCGCTTCCTGGATGGGGGTTCCAGGGGGTCCCAGGGGGTCTCAGCGGAGATCCAGTGGGATCCAGATGAATTCCCTGGAATTCCCCTTCCCTCCCGTGTCGCTTTCGCGTCTCCCAAGCTGCGTCCCCAGGATCCGCCCGCCTCTCCCAGCCCAATCCCCCCTTTCCCGTGACCCAGGGACCCCCTGGACCCCCAGTCCTGCCTTTCCCAGCTCCCACACCCCACTTCCCTCAACACCGGGGACCCCCGGACCCCCCTTTCGTGGGCACAGGGACCCCCTGGATCCCCCATCCTGCCTCTCCCAGTCCCTTCCTTGAACCTTGGACCCTTCCCGGTTCTCCCGGTTTGGCTTCCTCACCCTTGGACACCCCCAGACCCCCGAGTCTCTGCATCCCCCCAGTTCTTCACCCAGTGCATGGGGTTTCCCTGGGGCTCGTGGAGGATCCCAGAGGGGATTCTGGCCCCTGGAACCCCCTGAACCACAATCCCTGGGCACTGGGAACCCCCAGAATTTCCATTCCTGGGCACCGGGACACCCCTGCACCCCCTTATCCTGCACCATTCCCCTCCTGCACCCCCTTTCCCATCCATCCTGCCTTCCCCAGTCCCCCATTTTCCTTAACCCTGAGAACCCCTGCACCCCCATTCCTGCTTTTCTCAGCCCCCCTTTCCCCTCCATCAAGGACCTTGAGCCTCCTATTCCCAGGTCTCCCCACCCTGGACCCCCTTTCCTTGGCACTGGGGATCCCCTGGAGGCCCCATCCCACCTCTCCCAGTCCCTGCACACCCCCCCTTTCCATAACCCTGGAACCCCCTGAGCCCCCATTCCTGGACACCAGGACTCCCTGCACGCCCTTTTCTGTCCATCCCAGCTCTCCCAGCCCTGCAAACCCTTTCCTTGGCCCTGGGATCCCCAAACCCCTTCCCAGCTCTCTCAGTTCCCCTTTCATTGATCCATGACCCCCCCAAGCCCCCAAATCTCTGTGTCCCCCCAGTTCTCCACTCCCTGCATTACCTGGATGTGGCAGTGTCAGAGCCCAGCCCGGGGATCCCCCAGTTCATGGAAATGGGGTTTGTGGATGGGATCCCCTTCGTGCGCTACGACAGCGAGCGGGGCCGGATGGAGCCGCTGACGGAGTGGATAAAGGATTCAGCTGACCCAGGATATTGGGATAGGAACACCCAGAATGCTGTGCAGAACCAGCACGTGGATGCCAGGAACCTGGAGATACTGCGGGAGCGGTACAACCAGAGTGGGGGTGAGTGGGGGGATCTGTGGGGCTGGGATGGGATCTGTGGGGCTGGGATGGATCTATAGGTCTCGGATATGGATTCACAGGGCTCCAATGGGCTGAGATGGGGATCCATTAGGATGGTGTGGGATATCTTGTGATCTATGAGTTTAGGGCATGGATCCATGGGGCTGAGATGGGATCGTTGGGCCAGGTTGAGATCCATGTAGCTCCAAGGCGCTGAGATGGGGATCCATTGGGATGGTATTGGATTTCTAGTGATCCATGGGGTTAGGACATGGATCCATGGGGCTGGGATGGGATCTTTGGGTCAGTTTGGGATTCATGGCATTGGGACATGAATCCGTGGGGCTGGGATGGGATCTGTGGGACCAGTTTGGGATCCATGGGGTTGGGATGTGGATCCGTGGGGTTGGGACATGGATCCATGGGACTGGGATGGGATCTATGGGGCCAGTTTGGGATCCCTGGAGTTGGGACGTGGATCCATGGGCTCCAAGGGGCTGGGATGAGGCTCTGTGGGTCTCCATCAGACCCTGGAGCTCCCTAGGGCAGGAATGGGGCTCTGTGGGGCTGGGACACAATTCCATGGGTCTCTGTGGGTGCAATCCCCCCAGGTCTCCACACATGGTTGACAGTTTACGGCTGTGAGCTCCTGTCCGACGGGAGCGTCCGTGGATCCTTCCGGTACGGCTACGACGGGCGGGATTTCATCTCCTTCGAGCTGGGATCCGGGAGATTCGTGCCGGCCGACAGCGCTGCTGAGATCACCAGGAGGCGCTGGGAACATGAAGGGACTGTGGCTGAGCGTTGGACGAATTACCTGAAGCACAAGTGCCCGGAATGGCTCCAGAAATACGTCGGATACGGGCAGAAGGAGCTGGAGCGCAAAGGTGGGTGGGAATTTGGGATTTGGGAATGGAGGATTGGAGAACACGGTAATTCCTGTGGGAATTCCATGGTTAGATCTCACCCTATTCCATTCCCATGGAATTCCATGGGCAGGTCTCACCCCCATCCCATTCCAGTGGGAATTCCATGGGCAGATCTCACCCCCATCCCATTCCAGTGGGAATTCCATGGTTAGATCTCACCCCATCCCATTCCAGTGGGAATTCCATGGGCAGATCTCACCTCCATCCCATTCCCATGGAATTCCATGGATGCATCTCACCGTTATCCCATTCCAGAGCCCCCTGATGTCCGTGTGTCCGGAAAAGAGGAACACGGGACGCTGATCTTGTCCTGCCACGCGTACGGATTCTACCCCAACGCCATCGCCGTCAACTGGATGAAGGGGGATGAAATCTGGGATCAGGAGACGGAGTGGGGCGGGGTCGTTCCCAACAGCGACGGCACCTTCCACACCTGGGCCAGGATCGAGGCGCTGCCGGAGGAGCGGGAGCAGTACCGGTGCCGGGTGGAGCATCCCGGAATGCCGGAGCCCGGGATCTTCGCTTGGGGTGAGGCTGAGAATGTGGGAATTGGGAATTTGGAATTCCCAAATGGGGATTCCCCTTCCCCTCCTCACTATCCCGCATTTCCCAGAGCCGACATCTGGCAGGAATCTCACCGTGGTGGTCGCTGTGTCCGTCATCACTGCCATCCTCATCCTCATTGCCCTCACTGGATTCATCCTCTGGAAGCGCCAATCCGGTAACACACGGGATGGGGTTGGGGAAGGGGCACGGATCCACCCGGCACCGTTCCAGGAATCCTGTGCCACCGACACTGATCCCACTGTTTTTCCACAGGGAGGAGGGGCAGGGATGGATACAACATGGCAGCCGGTGAGTTCCAGTGGCGGATCCAGCTCTGGATCCCTCTGTGCGGATCCCAGGATGGATCCCGGGGTTAATCCTGGTGTGTGATCCATGCTGGAATCTCATGGATCTTCTCTTTCTGCAGGAAGGGACATGGGAACCAAGGGCTCGACTGCAGGTACAGAGCGGGATCAGGGTGGGATTCCAGAGGGAATTCGGGGCAAGATGGATGGACTGGGATCAGGGAGGGATTCTGGATCAGAGCAGGGGTCTAGAGCGGGGTCAGATGGAACTGTAGAGTGGGGTCAGGGCTGGATTCTGGATCAGGACAGGGCTCCAGGGAAGGATCAGGTGGAATTATAGAGTGGGATCAGGGCTGGATTCTGGAGAGCAATCAGTTGAGATGGATGAGTAGGATTAGTGCAAGATGGATGGAGCAGGATCTGGATTCCAGACAGGAACCAGCTGGGATGGAATGGAGCAGGACTGGGGCCTGAGGGATGGGGCGGGATCAGGAGAGATTCTGGATTAGAGCAGGATTCCAGTGCAGATTAGTTGGGATGGATGGAGCAGGATTGGTGCAGAATGCATGAAGCAGGATCAGGTTGGGATTCCAGAGAGGGACTGGGGCAGGATGGATGGGTTGGGCTCAGGTGGGATGGATGGAGTGGGATCAAGTGGGATGGATGGAGCAGGATTGGGGTGGGATCAGGTGGGATTCTGGAGCAGCTCCTGCTCTCCATGGGCTCCAGCCAGGTCCATCCTGGGGAATGGGGACAGGGACAGGGTGACACTGTGACCCTCTCTCATCCCAGCAGGAATCACTGCCTGAGCGATCCACGGAGCTGGATCCAGCCCCTTCCTCTTCCTGGACCATATTGCCACAAGGCATGTGTAACAGCCCAACTATACACCAAAGGGTAGTTGACCTTGCTCTGCAGCCTGTTCATCATAAATTTCCAGTTGTAACCATATATCATTATATGGATGATATTTTACTTGCAGCTCACCGTCAATCCATTTTACCTTCTGTTCAGGTAGCCGTCATGCAGGCAATTCAAAATGCAGGACTCATTGTGGCTCCTGAAAAGGTGCAGCGTGAGTCCCCGTGGCATTATCTGGGATGGAGAATTGCTCAAGAGACCATCAGCCCTCAGCCTTTAAGGCTTTGTGTTAAAGACAGCCTAACTTGAAATGAATTACAGAAGCTGCTGGGTTCCTTGAATTGGTTGTGTCCTGTACACTCTTACTTTTCTGTCCCAGATATTGTTTTCTAACCAACATGCTGCACATCTTATCTCTTCTTCATCCTGTGATTCTCTTAAGCTAATATGCGTATTTAATGCTCCTTCAGGTATACATTCTTTCAACCAGATCTCCATACTATATCTGATCATCTTTACCTTGTCTAAATTTCTTAAATTGCTATCTTTTCCCCAATTTTCAAGCATTTCCCCCAAAGGACTTGTTGGAGGAATAGCCTTTATTTCCTTTACTTTCTTTGAACTCTTGCTCGCACACTGTCCCATTTTGCTTCTAATCTGAAATCTTTTCTATTGGTTTCTTTGACTATTTTACTAATTTCACAAACAACAAAGTACTCTAAAATAAGAATTTTAACTTAATTTATCAATAATTAATAATAATTTAAGTCTGTATTCTTTAGAACTTAGAGTGTCAACTCAAGTAAACAATTATGAGAATTTAAAAGTGCAATATCAATACTTCAACTATTAGGATTAAACCATCCACAAGAACAAGAGGTTGATTTATCTAATTAAACTTTTTAGAACTGATACTTCTAATCTTATAAACTAACAATGAAAATATTAAAGAAAATGGCTGCCTGTATTTTAAATTGTTAAGAACTAGAATGGTTATCTGTTTAAACAAATTATGGGAAACTAAGATGGCTGCCTATATAAATAAATTGTGGGAATAAAAAAAATGGTGGCTTGTTCAAAAATATTATGGCAGTTCCTAAAAATAACTTACAAGAATTAAGAAAATAGCTGTTTAAGTAAAGCAAACTATAACTGATAAGAGAAAGGTCAATCAAAATAGTGAGATGAAGGGAATTTTATCTCTTTTGGCTCCGCCCTTTGGATACCGCCTACTGGCACCGCCTCTTCTAAGACTCTCAAACTCCAAAATGGCAACTTCACTTTCCATTCGGTTGTCCTTCTGTTCGGATCTCACAACAAAGTTCAGCCGCACAGAAGAGAACTCAAAATGGCGTCTGCGCCCTCACAAAAAATGGTGGGAACAGAAACCGCAAAAATGGCGTCTCTACCCTCACAAAAGGAAACTCAAAATGGCGTCTCTGTCCACATGAAAGAGAACTCAAAATGGCGTCTCTGCCCTCACGAAAAAGAACTCAAAATGGCGTCTCTGCCCTCACGAAAAAGAACTCAAAATGGCGTCTGCGCCCTCACAACAAAAAATGGCGAGAACACAAACCGCAAAAATGGCGCCTCTGCCCTCATGAAAGAGAACTCAAAATGGCGTGTCTGCCCTCACAGAAAAGAACTCAAAATGGCGTCCACACCCTCACGAAGAAGAACTCAAAATCGCCTCTCTGCGTTCTCGAAAGAGAACACAAAGTGGCGCCTCTGCCCTCACACAAAAATATGGCGGGAACTGAAACCGCAAAAATGGTGCCTCTATCCTCATGGAAAGAGGCACCAAAAGAAACAACAAGACAGTGTCTCTGCCCTCACAAAAAGAACTCAGAATGGCATCTCTGCCCTCACAAAAAACTCAAAATGGCGTCTCTGCCCTCACAAAAGAGAACTCAAAATGGCGTCCCTACCCTCACAAAAAGAACTCAAAATGGCGTCCCTGCCCTCATGAAAGAGAGCTCAAAATGGCATTCCCGCCCTCACAAAAGAGAACTCAAAATGGCGTCCCTGCCCTCACACAAAAAGGAACCTCTTGGGGAGCGCTCTGGGGACTTTTGGCGCGGCCTCACCCCAGAACCTCACTCACCAAGTCCACCGAACCAACACAAACTGCAAGCGAAACAGAAATCTCCCGATCTCAGCAGGTTCTAAAACGCCCCAGTCACTGCTCATGAGGGAGGGATCCTCCCACAGCCGGCGGCTGCCCTTAAAAACAGCGATCCCCCCCCTTCCCTTCTTCTTTTTCCCTGGCATTAAGATCATCTTCAACACTTTAACAACTCTTGAACTGTATCTGAACTGCTGATACCTGTATGAATCATACAAAGTTGCAAAGCACCAGAACAACTGTAACACTCTAACTGTACAGAACACACAATAACTCGTACAAAGGTGCAAACGGAAATGAAACTTATAAGATCCATCCATAGACTTTCACAAAAGTTGAACTCTATTTATAACAGAGGTGTCCCCCGATGTCCTCAATGACTTGGTGACCTTGGTGGCCGAGGTTGAGCGGTTGTGGGAGGCCAGCGCCCGTCTGACCAAGGATCACCTGCTGGTGGCACTTGGGGAAATCGACTTCCTCCTCTCCAGTCCCTGTGGTGGCTCTGGTGGCCCTGGTGGCCCCCGTGGCCACGCGGTGGCCGAGCGGTGCCAAAAAGCCATCGAGGACATCCCGAGGCTGCTGGAGGACATTGGTGTCACCGCTGTGACATCATCGGGGCAGTGACATCATTGGGAGCATTGCTGGTGTCACTTGTGCCCTCCCTCTCACCACATGGTGTTTGAGACAAATTTGGGGAATTTTCTGGGAATTATCCCAAATCCTGATTGGAATTCCTGGGGTGATGTCACTGGGGACACTCTGGGACAGTTGGGGACACTTGGGGACACTCAGGGAGACTTGGGGACACTCAGGGACACTCAGGGACACAGGTGTAGGGGTTGAATGAGCCCCCTCATTGCCTTGAAGAAGAGGCAGCAGAGCCGGGTTATAAATGCCAATATCAATGCCAATATCAATGCCAATATCAATGCCAATATCAATGCCAATATCAATGCCAATATCAATGCCAATATCAATGCCAATATCAATGACAATACAATATTGGCTTTCACATTCCTGTATTGGCTTTTGCACGTTGTTATTGATCACGATTTTGATACAGTGCAATTTATAATTCCTTTCAGCTGCTTTTTGGTATAACACAATCTATCAGTTTATGTGTGCTCCATACAGCCGACATAAATGGCAGTGTTACAAATCAATTTTATATCATAGACTTTAGGGAAAAATAAAATAGAGACAGCACAATGCTAAAATGCTTTTTATATTATGACCATTATAACTAAATTTTATGTTGTAACTATTATAGCTAACCTTTATATTATGACTGACTCAGAGAATGGAATAAAACAATTCTTTCACTTCTCACATCTGCAGGCTGGTATGGTGGAATTTTAAGAGGATTTTGAGGGGATTTGGGGAGGATTTTAGGGGGATTTTGGTGAATTTTAAGAGGATTTTGAAGGGACATTGGTGGAATTTTAAGGGAGTTTTGTGAGGAATTTCGGGGAATTTGAGAGGATGAACGTTAAGAGAATTTTAGGGAATTTTGGCGGCATTTCTGGTGGAATTGTTGGTGGAATTCCGGGTGGATTTCAGTGTAATTTTAAGAGGATTTAGAAGAACTTTAGCAGCAATTTGGAGGAGATTTGAAGGGACTGTCGAGTGGAATTTGGAAAGTTTGGTTGATTTTTTGGGGGAAATCTCCGTTCCCGGTCTGGCAAAACTCCGAGACCTCCGGGCTGAGGAGAGGGCGGGAGTTCCCGTAGCCAAGATGGCGGCGAAGCTTCACGTGTGATCTCGCGAGATTTGCTGCGGGACCAGGGGGAGGTGCCGGCCTGGCTGTGCCAGAGAGAGCCCTGAGGGAGCTGCGGGGTTTTTAGGCTGAATTTGTGCCTTTGCAGGTGGGTTTGGAAGCTCTTGGGGAAATTTGCGCATTCCAGGCTGGATTTGAAGCCTCTTTGTCCCGCCAGATTGAGGGAAGACCCCGAGAAGAGGCAGAAGCGCCCTTAACAAAGATGGCGGCGAGGCTTCACAGATGGTGTGGCGAGATTTGCCGCGGGAAGGGGGTGCTTGTCCTGGCTGTTTCGGGCGAGCCCTGAGGGAACACCAGGCTGGATTTGGGGCTTTTAGGCTCAATTTCGGGGTCTTTACCCCGAAGTTCAGGGGTTTATGTTGAATTTGGGCTTTCCGAGCTGGATTTGAAGGTTTCTTAGTCCGCCAGCCTTAGAAGGGCTCCGTGGAGCGGGCAAAAGCGCCCTCAACCAAGATGGCGGCGAGGCTGTTCCCGTGTGATCTCGCGAGATTTGCCGCGGGAAGGGCGCTTGTCCTGGATGTGTTTGAGGCGCCTCAGTCCCCCCCAAAATCCCCCCCAGAACAGCCCCCAGGAACTCCCAAAATCCCCAAAAAATCGCCCCCAAACCCCTCCAAATCTACCCCAAACCAGCCCCCCCAACCCCCTGAACGCCTCCTGGGACACCCCAAAATCCGCCCAAACAGCCCCCATGATCAGAAGTGGAAAAAACTCCACTTTCATTCCCGGAATTTTGTGTCCGGCCCCAAAATCCACAAAAATTCTCTTCCCCCCCCCCCCAGATTTTCCTGGGTTTTGCCTCATATTTTCCCCCCAAAATCTATAATCCCCAAAATCCATTTCATTCCCAAAAAACCCCACTTTTAAACCGTTTTCCCTGCATTTCCCCTCATTTTTCCCCGGTATTCCCCTCATTTGTTTTCCCCTCATTTTTTCCGAGTTTTTCCTTTTTCTCCTGGTTCTTCCTTCATTTTTTTCCCCAGTTTTTCTCTCTTTTTTTCCCTGTGTTTTTTCTTCCCCCCCTTGATTTTTTTGTCTTTTCCCCCTCATTTTTCGCCAGTTTTTCCCTTTTTTTCCCCTGTTTTTTCTCTTTTTTTTCCCCACTTTCCCCCTCATTTTTTTTCCTTCATTTTCCTCCTGCTTTTTCCCTTTCTTTCCTCCCTCATTTTTTCTCACTTACTCTTTTTTGGAGCTTTTCCTCTCATTTTCCCCAGTTTTTCCCTCTTTTTCCTGCTTTTTCCCTTCTTTTTCCCGTTTCTTCCCTCATTTTTTTATAGTTTTTCCTTTTTTCTTTTTCCCCTATTTTTTCCCTCTTTATTTTTTCCTGGGTTTTCCTTCATTTTCCCCCTCGTTTTTGCCCCTTTCCCCTTAATTTTCTCCTATTCCCCCCCCCGGCCCCCCCGGCTTTTCCCTCATTATTTCCCAGTTTCCCCCTTTTTTTCCCCAAAAGTCCATTCCAAAAACCTCTGCCTTTATTCCCGGAATTTCACCTCCCAGCCCAATATTCCGTTTTCTCCTCCCGATTTTTCCCTCATTTTTTCCTGGGTTTTCCCTTATTATTTCCTGGGTTTTCCTTCATTTTTTTCCCCAGTTTTCCCCTCATTTTCCCCTTGGTTTTTCCCCAAAAGCACCTTCCAAGAAACTCTGCCTTTGTTCCCAGAATTTCACCTCTAAGCCTAAAATTCCGGTTTTTCCTCCCAATTTTTGCCTCATTTTTTTCCTGGGTTTTCCCTCTTTTTTTCCCCCAGATTTTCTCTCTTTTCCCCTGGTTTTTCCCTCATTTTCCCCCTCTTTCTTCTGCTTTTCCCCTCTTTTTTTTCCCCTCAGTTTTTCCATTATTTTTTCCTTCATTTTTCTCCTGCTTTTTCCCTTTTTTGCCCCTCATTTTTTTTCTGCTTTTTCCCTCATTTTTCTGCTTTTCCTCTCTTTTTTTTTCCCCAGTTTTCCTCTCTTTTTTATCCCAGGTTTTCCATTCTTTTTTTACCTTATTTTTCCCCCTGGGGTTTCCCTCATTTTTTCCCATTTTCCCCTCTTTTTTCCTGCTTTCTCTCTCTTTTTCTCCCATTTTCCCCTCTTTTTTTTACCCTTTTTCCCCCTCATTTTTTTCCAGTTTTATCCCACAATTTTCTTCTGCTTTTCCTCTTTTATTCCCCCTGGTTTTTCTCCTCTTTTTCCCCCCATTTTTCTCTTTTTTTTTTTTTCCTGGTGTTTCCCTCTTTTTTTCCCCTCATTTTTTCCAGATTTTCCCACATTTTTTTCCGTGTTTTTCCCGCTTTTCCCAGGTCTTCCCTTATTTTCTCGCTAAAAAATCGCACTCCAAAATCGCCCTCCAAGAGACTCCGCCTTTATTCCCGGAATTTGCCTCCCAGCCTAAAATTCCGATTTATCCTCCCGATTTTCCCCCTTTTTTTTTTCCCAGTTTTCCCATCATTTTCCCGTTGGTTTTTCCCCAAAAGCACCTTCCAAGAAACTTCGCCTTTATTCCCAGATTTTCACCTCTAAGCTTAAAATTCCGGTTTTTCCTCCCAATTTTTCCCTCATTTTTCCCCCAGTTTTTCCCTCATTTTTTTCCCAGGTTTTCTCTCTTTTCCCCTGATTTTTCCCTCATTTCCCCCCACTTTTTTCCCGGTTTTTCCCTTATATTTTCTCAGGTTTCCCCTCATTTTTCCCGGTTTCCCCCTCTTTTTTCCCTGTTTTTCCCTGGAAAAAATGATGGGAAAACCAGGGGAAAAAAAAGAGGGAAAAACTGGGAAAAAATCAGAGAAAAAGCAGGAAAAAATACAAGGGAATAAGCTGGGAAAATGAGGGGGGGAAAAAAGGGAAAAACCAGGGGGAATAAAAGAGGAAAAGCTGAAGAAAATTGTGGGGAAAAATGGGGGAAAAAAAGAGGGGAAAATGGGTAAAAAAGAAGAGAGAGAAAGCAGGAAAGAAGAGGGGAAAATGGGAAAAAATGAGGGAAACACCGGGGAGAAAAATGAGGGAAAAAGAATGGAAAACCAGGGGAAAAAGAGGGGAAAACCGGGGGAAAAAAGAGGGGAAAATTGGGGGAAAATGAGAAGAAAAGCAGAAAAAATGAGGAAATAAGCAGAAAAAATGAGGGGGGGGGAAGGGAAAAAGCAGGAGAAAAATGAGGGAAAAAAACTGGGGAAAACAGAGGGGAAAAAATGAGGGAAAAATAAAGGAAGACTCAGGAAAATTGGGGGGGAAAAGGCGGAATCTTGTGGGGTTTATTCCCGGTGAAATTCCGGGAATAAAACAAGAGATTTTTGGAATTCTGAATGGATTTTTTGGGGGATCAAAAAGGGATTTTTGGGGTTTTTCTTTGGGATTTCATGAGGGGATTTCATGAGGAGATTTTTGGTATGAAAAGCGGAGTTTTTGGGAATAGAAGAGAATTTTGGAGGAATTAAAAGATTTTGGGGGGAAATTAAAGGATTTGGGGGGACTTAAAGGATTTTTGGGGGAAATTCAAGGGGTTTTTGGGAAGGGAAGTGGAATTTTGGGATGGAAAGGGCGATTTTGGGAACAGGATCTCCTGGATTTTCGGGGAATGTGAAAAACGAGGTTCACTTTCTTTGAAACATTTAGAAGTTTAATAAGAGAATAAAAAGAAAATAGACAATTAGAAGAGATAAAAGCAAAATTCAGTTTCTCGGCCGAGGGTGCCTGGCACGGAACCAGCCAGCACACCCCGTTAACGAAGAGTTTGTTCTTTAAAAGTCTCAGCTTGTTGCAGATTTAAAAATTCACATACATAATTCAAACATTCCTTTTGAGTGTGAATTTTCTTTGTTCAGTCCCAACTCACCCCAACCATTTTATCTGCAGGTGGCTCCGTTCCGTCCGATCGCACAGGTCCCATAAATTCTTCTCCTGAGGCTTCGGTCATTTTCATTTGGACAAGATCCTTGAGAACAGAAGTTTAATCGCTTTTTGGTCAGCAATCCTCATGCAAGGAAACAAAAGACCCCAGTCTTTTACCACTGAATTACAATCATAAAAAGTATACATTCATCACAGTTCTAATATTAATAAAACACAGTACAATCTTCCCACGTTCTACACACAGTATTTATTTTAATATTTGCGAAAAGCCAACTCTATACTGTGCATTTCTAACCCCGGGCTCCGGCCGCTGCCGCCGCGCCCAGGCCCTCACAGACGTTCCCGTTATGACGGCTCCGCGGAGCCCGCGGCGCCAGGAGGGCGGGGCTTGTCCCCGCTCTGCCCAATCAGCGCTCGAGAACCAGGAGTGACGGCACCATCAGCCAATCGGGGGCTTACCCTGACCCCTCCCCTCAAATCCCCTCAGGAGCTCCCAAATCCCCTCAGGACCCCCAAGCCCCCCCCGGACCCCTCCAAATCCCCTCAGGATCCCCCTAAACCCTACCTGGGACCCCTAAATCTCCTCAAGACCCCCCCAAACACCTTCAGGACCCCCCAAACCCCACCTAGGTTGCCTTAAAATCCCCCTGGCCTCCCCCAAACCAAACCTGAGACACTCAAGCCTCTCAGGCCCCCATCCAAATCCCCTCAGGATTCCCCAAACCAAACCTGGGTCCTCCAAGCCCCCTCAGAAACCCCGAAACCCCACCTGTGACTCCCAAGCCCTTCCCAGGACCCCCCGCAGTCCCCTCAGGACCCCCCAAACCCCACCTGAGACCTCCAGGAGACACCCCCAATCCCCTCAGGATCCCCCAAATCCCCCCTGGAGCCCCCAAACCTCACCTGGGTCGCCTTAAAATCCCTCCTGGACCCCCCCCCAAACCCCACCTGGGACCTCCCCAAATCCCCTCAGGACCCCCCAAACCCCAACCGGGACCTCCAAAGCCCCTCAGGAACTCCCCAAATCCCCTCAGAACCCCTCAAACCCACCTGGGTCGCCTTAAAATCTCCCCTGGACCCCCCCAAACCGCACCTGGGACTAACAAGTCTCCACCAGGACCCCCCCAAATCCCGTCAGGACCCCCTAAACCCCACCTTGGTACCCTTAAAATCCCCCTGGATCCCCCAAAAACCCACCTGGGACCCCCAAGCCCCCTCAGGATCCCCCAAATCCCCTCAGGACCCCCAGACCCCACCTGGGTCGCCTTAAAATCCCTCCTGGACGCCCCCCCCAAGCCTCGCCTGGGATCCTCCAAACCCCACCTGGGACATTCCCCAAACCCCCAAAACACCGGGGACACTGGGCTGGAACTGGTGGCGCTGCCCTGTCCCTGGTGCCACCTGTGCGGTGTCCCCGTGTCCCCGCGGTGTCCCTGCACTCGGGGGTGCCCGAGGACGTCACTGGCGGGGAGGGGGCGGGGTGCCCAGGGAGTGACGTCACTTCCGGGTTGTGCCGAGCGCCGCTCCGGGTGTGTTCGCTCCCCGGGAGTGTCCCCAAGGCGTCCCCGCCGTGTCCCCAGCGGCCATGGAGCCCCGCGAGTTTCAACGATACGTGCGCCAGGTGGGGGAGGGGACAGGAGGTGTCAAAGGGGACAGGGGGGCGTGGGAGGAAGGGGGGAGGTGACAGAGGGGTGGAGGGGACCGAGGGTGGCGGGCGGGGGGAACAGCGGGGGGGTGACAGGGGTTGGCCGAGGGGACGAGGGGGTGACAGAGGGACAGAGGGGACAGATGAGCTATCGAGAGAGGGGACAAAGGGGACCCCGGGGACCACAGGAGCCACCCCAGGAGGCCACAAGTGCCACCAGGTTCCCGCCAACCTCCCCTGTCCCCTCCCTAGTGGCTGGAGGCAGAGGTGGCCCTGGTAGCCAAACTGGGCGACCTGGCAGCCACTGTGACTGCGCCATGCCGGGACGTGTGGCCGCTCCTGTACCCAGAGTCCCTGCGCACAGCCCTGAGGAGATTCACCTGGATTCTCCGGGATGCCCTGGACCTCGATGATGTCACCTCCCTGCGCCAGCGCGGTGTCACCTCCCTGAGCCAGGTCCTGGCTGCCATCACGGCCACCCCGGGGGCCATCCCGTCCGATGTGAGAGCCGCGGCCAGAGCCTGGCGGGAATTGATGGAAGAGCACGATATGAGGTGGGGCCAGGTGGAGAGGGAGGCTGAGGAGATCTTCAACACCTTTCAGGGCGAGGCCATTGAGGAGGACACTGCCGAGGCCACCAGTCTGGCTGTGGACCTGCATGATGAGATCCCCTCGTGCTCGGGGACATCTGGGGACAACCTGGTGGCCGCAGCCCAGCAGCCGTCAGTGGCCTCAGCAGTGGCCGCACACGAGGCCCCCGTGGCAGCGGCCACCAAGGTCAGGGAAGAGGCCGTGGTGGCCACCAGGAGACAGCGAGTGAAGGAGGCCCGGGAGCTGCTGAGGGAATTGGTGGCTGCGTGTAACGCCGGCTGTTCGTTCTCCTTGGAGCTGGAAGAGTGGCTCAGGGACATCGAGGACAGCCAGGAGATGACAGAGGAGGACATATCCGATGCCCTCGAGTACAGGGTGCCCGAGGTAGCCCAGGTTGAGCAGATGTTTGAGGCCAGCGCCCGCCTGACCAAGGATCACCTGCTGGGGGCACTTGGGGAAATCGACTCCCTCCTCTCCAGTCCCTGTGGTGGCTCTGGTGGCCCTGGTGGCCCCCGTGGCCGCGCGGTGGCCGAGCGGTGCCAAAAAGCCATCGAGGACATCCCGAGGCTGCTGGAGGACATTGGTGTCACCGCTGTGAACCCCCAATTCGGGTCCTGTGGCCCCCCTCCATCCTCTTCCCCTGCACCGGCACACCCCTGTACCCCTGATCTCTCAAGGGATCCCCGTGAACCCCACTTCTGGTCACCGGCACCCCCTGAACCTTCATTTTTGGGCAGCGGAATCCCCTTAAATCCTCAATTTCCTAAAGGAAAAACCCCTGTACTCCTGATTTCGGGTATGGCGACTCCCCTGTGCTCCCTTCTCCAGAACTCGGACCCCCTGCACCCCCTTATCCGGGACTGGGATCCCCCAGCTCCCCCGTCAGTGCTCTGGGACCCCCCCGCACCCCCTTTTCGGCCATCCCGCATTTCCCAGACCCGCCCTTTTCCTCGGCTTTTGAACCCCCAGATCTCCCAAATTTCTGCACCCCCCCAGTTCTCCATTCCCGGCACTTCCTGGATGGGGGTTCCAGGGGGTCCCAGGGTGTCTCAGCAGAGATCCAGTGGGATCCAGATGAATTCCCTGGAATTCCCCTTCCCTCCCGTCTCGCTTTCGCGTCTCCCAAGCTGCGTCCCCAGGATCCGCCCGCCTCTCCCAGCCCCAGCCCCCCTTTCCCGTGACCCAGGGACCCCCTGGACCCCCAGTCCTGCCTTTCCCAGCTCCCACACCCCACTTCCCTCAACACCGGGGACCCCCGGACTGGATCCCGCCGAATTTTCGGGAATTCCCCGTCCCCTCCCCCCCGCCCTCCCTCGGTCTCTTTCGCTTCCGCGTCCCAACCTGCGAGACCGGGATCTGCCCGGCGACCGGTGACGTCACTGACACACCGGACCGCCATTGGCCAGCACGAAATAGCGGCGCCAATGGCGGGGCTGGAGGCGGCTCTGGGGCGGGGCCAAGGCTGGGGACGGGGCCAGGCCTGGGGGCGGGGCCGCAGCGGAGCAGCGCCATGGCTGCAGCGCTGGGGCTGGGGGCGATCTTGGGGCTCTTGGGGCTCCTGGGGGAGCCGGGGGGCGCGACGAGAGGTGAGTGGGACCCCCGAAACCGGGACCCCCCTGAACTTCCCTTTCCGGGCACCAGGAAGCCCCTGAAGCGCCATTCCCGGACACGAGAAACCCCCTGAACCCCCATTTTGGGTCATGTTCCTCCCCTCCATTCCCTAACCCAGCACTGGGAGCCCCCTGTAGCCCCTCATCCGGCACTGAGACCCCTCCGGACCTCCTTCCCCGGTATCAAGACCCCCCTGTACCCCCTCATTTGGCACCAGGACCCTCCTAAAGCCCCATTCGTGGTCAGGAAAACCCCCTGGACCCCAATTCCTGGGCATCAAAAAACCGCTGAGCCCCCATTCCTGAGCACGGGGACCCCTTCAGTGCCCATTTCCGCACACCGGGACCCCCCTGTACCCCCTCATCTGGCACCGGGACCCCCTGAACCCCATTCCTGGGCACTGGGACACCCCTGAATCTCCCATTTCCGGACACCGGGACCCCCCTGCACCCCCTTATCCGGGACTGGGACCCCCCCGCACCCCCGTCAGTGCTCTGGGACCCCCCTGCACCCCCTTTTCGGCCATCCCGCATTTCCCAGACCCCAGACCCGCCCTTTTCCTTGACCTTTGGACCCCCCAGACTTTCCAACTTTCCGTGTCCCCCCCGTTTTCCACTCCCGCCGCTTCCCAAACGGTGTCCCAGAGGTTTCAGGGGAGCCCCAGCGGAGACAGTGGATCCAGATGAATTCCCTGGAATTCCCCTTCCCTCCCGTTTCGCTTTCGCGTCTCCCAAGCTGCGTCCCCAGGATCCGCCCGCCTCTCCCAGCCCCAGCCCCCCTTTCCCGTGACCCAGGGACCCCCTGGACCCCCAGTCCTGCCTTTCCCAGCTCCCAGACCCCACTTCCCTCAACACCGGGGACCCCCGGACCCCCCTTTCGTGGGCACAGGGACCCCCTGGATCCTCCTCCTCCTCTCCCAGTGCCCTCACCCCCATTTCCTTGGCCCCGGGACCCCCCTAAACCTCCGTTCTTGGGCATGGGGACCCCCCTCAACCCCCATTTTGTGTCCTGTAATCCCCCTCCATCCCCTTCCCCAGCACCGGGACCCCCCTGTACCCCCTCATCCGGCACCGGGACCCTCCTGAGCCCCCATTCCTGGGCATCAGGATCCCTTTGCACCCGAATGGCGGCACCGGAAACCCCTGAACCCCCATTCCTGGGCACTGGGACAGCCCTGAAACCCCATTTTTAGGCCCCAGGACCCCTTGAACCCCGGAACCCGGGAAGGGACGCCCCTGAACCTCATTTCCCTGCCACTGGGACCCCCTGCATCCCGTTATCCGGCCCCGGGACCCCCCTGAACCCCCATTCCGCTGCACCAGGACCACCCGAGCCCCCAATTCCTGTGAACGGGGACCCCCCTGCACCCCTTCCTCAGCTCCGGATCCCTCCACGCGGGACCCCCCTGAACCCCCATTCCTGGGCACGGAAACACCCCTGGACCCCCATTTCGGGGCACTGGGACCCCCTAAACCTCCATTCCCGTCCACCGGGAACCCCCCTGTACCCCCGTTTTGAGTCGTGTGACCCCCCTCCATCCCCTTCCCCAGCACCGGGACTCCTCTGTACTCCCTCATCTGGCACCGGGACCCTCCTGCACCCCATTTCTGGGCAGGAAACCCCCCTGAACCCCCTATTTTGGGCTCCAGAACCACCTTGAATCCCAAATTCCGGGAAGGAAACTCCCCCTGCACCCCCATTGTTGAGCACAGGGATTCCCCCGTACTTCCTTCTCCAGCACCGGGACCCCCCTGCACCCCCTTATCCGGGACTGGGATCCCCCCGCACCCCCGTCAGTGCTCCGGGACCCCCTGCACCCCCTTTTCGGCCATCCCGCATTTCCCAGACCCCAGACCCGGCCTTTTCCTCGGCTTTTGGACCCCCAGATCTCCTAAATTTCTGTGTCCCCCCGCTTCCTGGATGGGGGTTCCAGGGGGTTCCAGGGGGTCCCAGGGGGTCTCAGCGGAGATCCAGTGGGATCCAGATGAATTCCCTGGAATTCCCCTTCCCTCCCGTGTCGCTTTCGCGTCTCCCAAGCTGCGTCCCCAGGATCCGCCCGCCTCTCCCAGCCCCAGCCCCCCTTTCCCGTGACCCAGGGACCCAGGGACCCCCAGTCCTGCCTTTCCCAGCTCCCCGACCCCACTTCCCTCAACACCGGGGACCCCCGGACCCCCCTTTCGTGGGCACAGGGACCCCCTGGATCCCCCATCCTGCCTCTCCCAGTCCCTCCCTTGAACCTTGGACCCTTCCCGGCTCTCCCGGTTTCGCTTCCTGATCCTTGGACACCCCCAGACCCCCCAGTCTCTGCGTCCCCCCAGTTCTGCACCCCCTGGGTGCCCTCTGGGGGGGTCCTGGGAGGTCCCGGGGGGGCTCCAGGGGAATTCCCGGGGTTTCCTCTGTCCCCTCCCCCTCCCCGCGCTCCCCCGGTCACTTTCGCGTCTCCCGAGCTGCGGCCCCGGGATCCGCCCGGGGAGCGGTGACTGCCCCGGCCCCGGGACCGCCCTGAACCGCAATTCCTGGGCACGGGGACCCCACGGCACTTCCATTTCCGGGCGAACCCCGAAATGCCGGGCACAGAGACCGCCTGGAACGTTCATTTCGGGGCACCGGGACCCCCTGTACCCCCTTCCCCAGCCCCGAAATCCCTGCACTCCCAAATCTGGAACATGGAACCCCCTGAAACCCCATTCCCGGGCACGGAAACCCCCCTGTACCCCATTTTGGGGCTCGGAAACCCCCCTGAACCCCATTTTGGGGCACCGGGATTCCCCCGAACCTCCATTTTTAGGCCCCACGACCCCTCGAACTCCAGAACCCGGGAAGGGACCCCCTTGAACCCCAATTCCCGGGCACCGGGACCCCCTGCATCCCTTTAACCGGCACTGGGACCCCCCGAACCCCCATTCCTGTGAACCATAATCCCACTCTACCCCCTTCCACAGCCCTGAAAACTGCTGCACCCCTTTATCTGAAACCTGGAACCCCCAGAACCCCCATTCCCGGGCACGGAAGCCCCCCTGAACCGCCATTTTTAGGCCCCAGGACCCCTTGAACCCCGGAACCCAGAAAGGAACCCCATGAACCCCCATTTTGGGGCATGGAAACCCCCCTGATCCCCCATTTTGGGGCACCGGGATTCCCCCGAACCTCCATTTTTAGGCCCCAGGACCCCTTGAACCCCGGAACCCGGACAGGGACCCCCTTGAACCCCATTTCCCTGGCACTGGGACCCGCTACATCCCTTTAACCGGCACCGGGACCCCCTGAACCCCCATTTCTGGATCGGGAAACACCCCTGGACCCCCCTTTCGGGGCACTGGGACCCCCTAAACCTCCATTCCCGTCCACCGGGAACCCCCCTGTACCCCCGTTTTGAGTCGTGTGACCCCCCTCCATCCCCTTCCCCAGCACCGGGACTCCTCTGTACTCCCTCATCTGGCACCGGGACCCTCCTGCACCCCATTTCTGGGCAGGAAACCCCCCTGAACCCCCTATTTTGGGCTCCAGAACCACCTTGAATCCCAAATTCCAGAAAGGAAACTTCCCCTGCACCCCCATTGTTGAGCACAGGGACTCCCCCGTACTTCTTCTCCAGCACCGGGACCCCCCTGTACCCACTTATCCGGGACTGGGACCCCCCCACACCCCCATCAGTGCTCTGGGACCCCCCTGCACCCCCTTTTCGGCCATCCCGCATTTCCCAGACCCCAGACCCGCCCTTTTCCTTGAACTTTGGACCCCCCCAGACCTTCCAACTTTCCGTGTCCCCCCTCGTTTTCCACTCCCGCCGCTTCCCAAACGGGGTCCCAGAGGTTTCAGGGGAGCCCCAGCGGAGATCCAGTGGGATGCAGATGAATTCCCTGGAATTCCCCTTCCCTCCCGTCTCGCTTTGGCGTCTCCCAAGCTGCGTCCCCAGGATCCGCCCGCCTCTCCCAGCCCCAGCCCCCCTTTCCCGTGACCCAGGGACCCCCTGGACCCCCAGTCCTGCCTTTCCCAGCTCCCACACCCCACTTCCCTCAACACCGGGGACCCCCGGACTGGATCCCGCCGAATTCTCGGGAATTCCCCCGTCCCCTCCCCCCCCGCCCTCCCTCGGTCTCTTTCGCTTCCGCGTCCCAACCTGCGAGACCGGGATCTGCCCGGCGACCGGTGACGTCACTGACACACCGGACCGCCATTGGCCAGCACGAAATAGCGGCGCCAATGGCGGGGCTGGAGGCGGCTCTGGAGGCGGGGCCAGGGCTGAGGCGGGGCCTGGTCTGGGGGCGGGGCCGCAGCGGAGCAGCGCCATGGCTGCAGCGCTGGGGCTGGGGGCGATCTTGGGGCTCCTGGGGGAGCCGGGGAGCGCGGCGAGAGGTGAGTGGGACCCCCGAAACCGGGAGCCCTCGGATCTTCCATTTCCGGGCACAGGGAACCCCCTAAACCTCCATTCCCGGACAGAGGAGCTCCCCTGAACCCCCATTTTGGGTCCTGTGACCCCCCTCCATCCCCTTCCCCAGCACCGGGACCCCCCTGTACCCCCTCATCCGGCACTGAGACCCCCCCGTACCTCCTTCCCCGGCATCGAGACCCCCCTGTACCCCCTTATTTGACGCCAGGATCCTCCTAAACCCCCATTCCTGGGCAGGAAAACCCCCTGGACCCCAATTCCCGGGCATCAGAAACCGCTGAGCCCCCATTCCTGAGCACGGGGACCCCTTCAGTGCCCATTTCCGCACACCGGGACCCCCCTGTACCCCCTCATCTGGCACCGGGACCCCCCTGAACCCCCATTCCCGGGCACTGGGACACCCCTGAATCTCCAATTTCCGGACACCGGGACCCCCCTGCACCCCCTTATCCGGGACTGGGACCCCCCCGCACCCCCGTCAGTGCTCTGGGACCCCCCTGCACCCCCTTTTCGGCCCTCCCGCATTTCCCAGACCCCAGACCCGCCCTTTTCCTTGACCTTTGGACCCCCCCAGACCTTCCAACTTTCCGTGTCCCCCCCGTTTTCCACTCCCGCCGTTTCCCAAACGGGGTTCCAGGGGGTCTCAGCAGAGATCCAGTGGGATCCAGATGAATTCCCTGGAATTCCCCTTCCCTCCCGTCTCGCTTTCGCGTCTCCCAAGCTGCGTCCCCAGGATCCGCCCGCCTCTCCCAGCCCCAGCCCCCCTTTCCCGTGACCCAGGGACCCCCTGGACCCCCAGTCCTGCCTTTCCCAGCTCCCACACCCCACTTCCCTCAACACCGGGGACCCCCGGACCCCCCTTTCGTGGGCACAGGGACCCCCTGGATCCCCCATCCCGCCTCTCCCAGTGCCTCCCTTGAACCTTGGACCCTTCCCGGCTCTCCCGGTTCTGCTTCCTCACCCTTGGACACCCCCAGACCCCCCAATCTCTGCATCCCCCCAGTTCTCTATCCTGTGCATGTGGGGTCTCAAGTGGTCCAGGAGGGTTCTTGGGGCTCGTGGAGGACCCCAGGGAGCATTCTGGGCCCTGGGACCCCCCTAAATTTCCATGCCTGGGCACTGGGACCCCCCTGCACCCCCTTATCCTGCACCAATCCCCCTCTGCACCCCCTTTCCCATCCATCCTGCCTTCCCCAATCCCTTTTCCTTAACCCTGAGCCCCCCTGCACCCCCATTCCTGCTTTTCTCTGCCCCCAGCCCCCCTTTTCCCTGCATCAAGGACCCCCGAGCCTCCTATTCCCAGGTCTCCCCACCCTGTGACCCCTCTTTCCTTGGCACTGGGGACCCCTGGACCCCCTTTCCTGGCACTGGGGATCCCCTGGATGCCCCATCCCACCTCTCCCAGTCCCTGCACACCCCCCTTCCATAACCCTGGAACCCCCTGAGCCCCCATTCCTGGACACCAGGACCCCCCTGCACGCCCTTTCCTGTCCATCCCACCTCTCCCAGCCCTGCAAACCCTTTCCTTGGCCCTGGGATCCCCAAACCCCTTCCCAGCTCTCCCAGTTTCCCCTTTCATTGATCCATGACCCCCTCAACCCCCCCAAATCTCTGTGTCCCCCCAGTTCTCCACTCCCTGCATTACCTGAGTGTGGCGGTGTCAGAGCCCAGCCCGGGGATCCCCCAGTACATGGACATGGGGTTTGTGGATGGGATCCCCTTTGTGCGCTACGACAGCGAGCGGGGCCGGGTGGAGCCGCTGACGGAGTGGGTAAAGGATTCAGCTGACCCAGAATATTGGGATAGGAACACCCAGATCAGTGTGGGGAACAGGCACGTGAATGCCAGGAACCTGGAGGTAGTGATGGAGCGGTACAACCTGAGCAGGGGTGAGTGGGGGGATCTGTGGGGTTGGGATGGGATCTGTGGGGTTGGGATGGGATCCATGGGGCTGGGTGGGATCTGTGGGGCTGGGATTAGGATTCACAGGGCCCCAAGGGTCTGAGATGGGATCTGTGGGGCTGGGATTAGGATTCACAAGGCCCCAAGGGGCTGAGATGGGATCTGTGGGGCTGGGATGGGATCTGTGGGGCTGGGATGAGGATTCACAGGGCTCTAAGTGGTTGAGATGGGGATCCCATAGGATGGTGTGGGATATCTTGTGTTCAATGAGTTTAGGGCATGGATGCATGGGGTTGGGATCGGATCTGTGGGGCCAGTTTGGGATCCCTTGGGTTGGGATGTGAAGCCATGGGGCTGGGATGGGATCTGTGGGGCCAGTTTGGGATCCCTGGGGTTGGGGTGTGGATCCAGGGGGCTCCAAGGGGCTGAGATAGGGATCCATTAGGATGGTATGGGGTTTCTTGTGATCCATGGGGCTGGGATGGGATCTGTGGGGTCAGTTTGGGATCCATGGGTTTGGGATGTTGATCCATGGGCTCCAGGGGGCAGGGATGAGGCTCTGTGGGTCTCCATCCGACTCTGGGGCTCCCTAGGGCAGGAATGGGGCTCTGTGGGGCTGGGACACAATTCCATGGGTCTCTGTGGGTACAATCCCCCCAGGTCTCCACACATGGTTGCGAGTTATCGGCTGTGAGCTCCTGTCCGACGGGAGCGTCCGTGGATCCTACCGGTTTGGCTACGACGGGCGGGATTTCATCTCCTTTGAGCTGGGATCCGGGAGATTTGTGCCGGCCGACAGCGCTGCTGAGATCACCAGGAGGCGCTGGGAACATGATGGGACCGTGGCTGAGAGTTTGACAAATTACCTGAAGCACGAGTGCCCGGAGTGGCTCCAGAAATACGTCGGATACGGGCAGAAGGAGCTGGAGCGCAAAGGTGGGTGGGAATTTGGGATTTGGGAATGGAGGATTGGAGAACACGGTAATTCCTGTGGGAATTCCATGGTTAGATCTCACCCTATTCCATTCCCATGGAATTCCATGGGCAGGTCTCACCCCCATCCCATTCCAGTGGGAATTCCATGGGCAGATCTCACCCCATCCCATTCCAGTGGGAATTCCATGGGCAGATCTCACCCCATCCCATTCCCATGGAATTCCATGGGCAAATCTCACCCCCATCCCATTCCCATGGAATTCCATGGATGCATCTCACCGTTATCCCATTCCAGAGCCCCCTGATGTCCATGTGTCTGGAAAAGAGGAACACGGGACGCTGATCTTGTCCTGCCACGCGTACGGATTCTACCCCAACACCATCGCCGTCACCTGGATGAAGGGGGATGAAATCTGGGATCAGGAGACGGAGTGGGGCGGGGTCGTTCCCAACAGCGACGGCACCTTCCACACCTGGGCCAGGATCGAGGCGCTGCCGGAGGAGTGGGAGCAGTACCGGTGCCGGGTGGAGCATCCCGGAATGCCGGAGCCCAGAATCTTCACTTGGGGTGAGGCTGGGAATGTGGGAATTGGGAATTTGGAATTCCCAAATGGGGATTCCCCTTCCCCTCCTCACTATCCCGCATTTCCCAGAGCCGACATCTGGCGGGAATCTCACCGTGGTGGTCGCTGTGTCCGTCATCACTGCCATCCTCATCCTCATCCTCACTGGATTCATTCTCTGGAAGCTCCAATCCGGTAACACACGGGATGGGGGTGGGGAAGGGGCACGGATCCACCCGGCACCGTTCCAGGAATCCTGTGCCACTGACACTGATCCCACTGTTTTTCCACAGGGAGGAGGGGCAGGGATGGATACAACATGGCAGCCGGTGAGTTCCAGTGGCGGATCCAGGTCTGGATCCCTCTGTGCGGATCCCAGGATGGATCCCGGGGTTAATCCTGGTGTGTGATCTATGCTGGAATCTCATGGATCTTCTCTTTATGCAGGAACAGATGTGAAAACGAAGGACTCGACTGCAGGTACAGAGCAGGATCAGGGTGGGATTCCAGAGGGAATTCGGGGCAGGATGGATGGACTGGGATCAGGGAGGGATTCTGGATCAGAGCAGGGGTCTAGAGCGGGGTCAGATGGAACTGTAGAGTGGGGTCAGGGCTGGATTCTGGATCAGGACAGGGCTCCAGGGAAGGATCAGGTGGAATTATAGAGTGGGATCAGGGCTGGATTCTGGAGAGCAATCAGTTGAGATGGATGAATAGGATTAGTGCAAGATGGATGGAGCAGGATCTGGATTCCAGACAGGAACCAGCTGGGATGGAATGGAGCAGGACTGGGGCCTGAGGGATGGGGCGGGATCAGGAGGGATTCTGGATTAGAGCAGGATTCCAGTGCAGATTAGTTGGGATGGATGGAGCAGGATTGGTGCAGAATGCATGAAGCAGGATCAGGTTGGGATTCCAGAGAGGGACTGGGGCAGGATGGATGGGTTGGGCTCAGGTGGGATGGATGGAGTGGGATCAAGTGGGATGGATGGAGCAGGATTGGGGTGGGATCAGGTGGGATTCTGGAGCAGCTCCTGCTCTCCATGGGCTCCAGCCAGGTCCATCCTGGGGAATGGGGACAGGGACAGGGTGACACTGTGACCCTCTCTCATCCCAGCAGGAATCACTGCCTGAGCGATCGACGGAGCTGGATCCAGCCCCTTCCTCTTCCTGGACCATATTGCCACAAGGCATGTGTAACAGCCCAACTATACACCAAAGGGTAGTTGACCTTGCTCTGCAGCCTGTTCATCATAAATTTCCAGTTGTAACCATATATCATTATATGGATGATATTTTACTTGCAGCTCACCGTCAATCCATTTTACCTTCTGTTCAGGTAGCCGTCATGCAGGCAATTCAAAATGCAGGACTCATTGTGGCTCCTGAAAAGGTGCAGCGTGAGTCCCCGTGGCATTATCTGGGATGGAGAATTGCTCAAGAGACCATCAGCCCTCAGCCTTTAAGGCTTTGTGTTAAAGACAGCCTAACTTGAAATGAATTACAGAAGCTGCTGGGTTCCTTGAATTGGTTGTGTCCTGTACACTCTTACTTTTCTGTCCCAGATATTGTTTTCTAACCAACATGCTGCACATCTTATCTCTTCTTCATCCTGTGATTCTCTTAAGCTAATATGCGTATTTAATGCTCCTTCAGGTATACATTCTTTCAACCAGATCTCCATACTATATCTGATCATCTTTACCTTGTCTAAATTTCTTAAATTGCTATCTTTTCCCCAATTTTCAAGCATTTCCCCCAAAGGACTTGTTGGAGGAATAGCCTTTATTTCCTTTACTTTCTTTGAACTCTTGCTCGCACACTGTCCCATTTTGCTTCTAATCTGAAATCTTTTCTATTGGTTTCTTTGACTATTTTACTAATTTCACAAACAACAAAGTACTCTAAAATAAGAATTTTAACTTAATTTATCAATAATTAATAATAATTTAAGTCTGTATTCTTTAGAACTTAGAGTGTCAACTCAAGTAAACAATTATGAGAATTTAAAAGTGCAATATCAATACTTCAACTATTAGGATTAAACCATCCACAAGAACAAGAGGTTGATTTATCTAATTAAACTTTTTAGAACTGATACTTCTAATCTTATAAACTAACAATGAAAATATTAAAGAAAATGGCTGCCTGTATTTTAAATTGTTAAGAACTAGAATGGTTATCTGTTTAAACAAATTATGGGAAACTAAGATGGCTGCCTATATAAATAAATTGTGGGAATAAAAAAAATGGTGGCTTGTTCAAAAATATTATGGCAGTTCCTAAAAATAACTTACAAGAATTAAGAAAATAGCTGTTTAAGTAAAGCAAACTATAACTGATAAGAGAAAGGTCAATCAAAATAGTGAGATGAAGGGAATTTTATCTCTTTTGGCTCCGCCCTTTGGATACCGCCTACTGGCACCGCCTCTTCTAAGACTCTCAAACTCCAAAATGGCGACTTCACTTTACATTCGGTCGTCCTTCTGTTCGGATCTCACAACAAAGTTCACCCGCACAGAAGAGAACTCAAAATGGCGTCTGCTCCCTCACAAAAATGAACTCAAAATGGCGTCTCTGCTCTCACGAAAGAGAACTCAAAATGGCGCCTCTGCCTTCACAAAAAAGAACTCAAAATGGCGTCCACACCCTCACGAAGAAGAACTCAAAATCGCCTCTCTGCCTTCTCGAAAGAGAACTCAAAATGGCGCCTCTGCCCTCACACAAAATATGGTGGGAACTGAAACCGCAAAAATGGTGCCTCTATCCTCATGGAAAGAGGCACCAAAAGAAACCACAAGACAGCGTCTCTGCCCTCACAAAAAGAACTCAAAATGGCATCTCTGCCCTCACAAAAAGAACTCAAAATAGCGTCTCTGCCCTCACAAAAAAGAACTCAAAATGGCGTCTCTGCCCTCACACAAAAATATGGCGGGAACTGAAACTGCAAAAATGGTGCCTCTATCCTCATGGAAAGAGGCACCAAAAGAAACCACAAGACAGTGTCTCTGCCCTCACAAAAAGAACTCAAAATGGCATCTCTGCCCTCACAAAAAAGAACTCAAAATGGTGTCTCTGCCCTCACAAAAAGAACTCAAAATGGCGTCTCTGCCCTCACAAGAAGAACTCAAAATGGTGTCTCTGCCCTCACAAAAAAGAACTCAAAATGGTGTCCCTACTCTCACAAAAAGAACTCAAAATGGCGTCCCTGCCCTCACACAAAAAGGAACCTCTTGGGGAGCGCTCTGGGGACTTTTGGCGCAGCCTCACCCCAGAACCTCACTCACCAAGTCCACCGAACCAACACAAACTGCAAGCGAAACAGAAATCTCCCGATCTCAGCAGGTTCTAAAACGCCCCAGTCACTGCTCATGAGGGAGGGATCCTCCCACAGCCGCCGGCTGCCCTTAAAAACGGCGATCCCCCCCCTTTCCCTTCTTCTTTTTCCCTGGCATTAAAGATCATCTTCAGCACTTTAACAACTCTTGAACTGTATCTGAACTGCTGATACCTGTATGAATCATACAAAGTTGCAATGCACCAGAACAACTGTAACACTCTAACTGTACGGAACATACAATAACTCGTACAAAGGTGCAAACGGAAATGAAACTTATAAGATCCATCCATAGACTCACAAAAGTTGAACTCTATTTGTAACAGAGGTGTCCCCCGATGTCCTCAATGACTTGGTGACCTTGGTGGCCGAGGTCGAGCGGCTGTGGGAGGCCAGCGCCCGCCTGACCAAGGATCACCTGCTGGGGGCACTTGGGGAAATCGACTTCCTCCTCTCCAGTCCCTGTGGTGGCTCTGGTGGCCCTGGTGGCCCCCGTGGCCACGCGGTGGCCGAGCGGTGCCAAAAAGCCATCAAGGACATCCCGAGGCTGCTGGAGGACATTGGTGTCACCGCTGTGACATCATCGGGGCAGTGACATCACCAGGGGACATCTCTGGTGTCAATTGTCCCTTCCCTCTCACCACATGGTGTTTGAGACAAATTTGGGGAATTTTCTGGGAATTATCCCAAATCCTGATGGGAATTCCTGGGCTGACGTCACTGGAGACACTCTGGGGACACTCTGGGACACTTGGGGACACTCAGGGAGACTTGGGGACACTCAGGGACACTCAGGGACACAGGGGCAGGGGTTGAATGAGCCCCCTCATTGCCTTGCAGGAGAGGCAGCAGAGCCGGGTTATAAATGCCAATATCAATGCCAATATCAATGCCAATATCAATGCCAATATCAATGCCAATATCAATGCCAATATCAATGACAATATCAATTTACAATATCAATGCCAATATCAATGCCAATATCAATGCCAATATCAATGCCAATATCAATGACAATGCAATATTGGCTTTCACATTCCTGTATTGGCTTTTGCACCTTGTTATTGATCACAACGATTTTGATACAGTGCAATTTATAATTCCTTTCAGCTGCTCTTTGGTATAACACAATCTATCAGTTTGTGTGTGGACCGTACAGTCAACATAAATGGCAGTGTCATAAATCGATTTTATATCATAAACCTTAGGGAAAAATAAAATTGAGACAGCACAATATTAAAATGGTTTTATATTATGACCATTATAACTAAATTTTGTTGTAACTATTATAGCTAACCTTTATATTATGACTGACTCAGAGAATGGAATAAAATAATTCTTTCACTTCTCGCATCTGCAGGCTGGTATGGTGGAATTTTAAGAGGATTTTGAGGGGATTTGGAGAGGATTTTAGGGGGATTTTGGTGAATTTTAAGAGGATTTTGAGGGGACATTCGTGGAATATTAAGGGAGTTTTGTGAGGAATTTCGGGGAATTTGAGAGCGCTTTTTGGATGAACGTTAAGAGAATTTTAGGGAATTTTGGCGGCATTTCTGGTGGAATTGTTGGTGGAATTCCGGGTGGATTTCAGTGTAATTTTGAGAGGATTTGGAAGAACTTTAGCAGCAATTTGGAGGAGATTTGAAGGGACTGTTGAGTGGATTTTTTGGGGGGTTGCCTAATTTTTTGGGGGGAAATCTCCGTTCCCGGTCTGGCAAAACTCCGAGACGTCTGGGCTGAGGAGAGGGCGGGAGTTCCCGTAGCCAAGATGGCGGCGAAGCTTCACGTGTGATCTCGCGAGATTTGCTGCGGGACCAGGGGGAGGTGCCGGCCTGGCTGTGCCAGAGAGCCCTGAGGGAGCTGCAGGGTTTTTAGGCTGAATTTGTGCCTTTGCAGGTGGGTTTGGAAGCTTTTGGGGAAATTTGCGCATTCCAGGCTGGATTTGAAGCCTCTTTGTCCCGCCAGATTCAGGGAAGAACCCAAGAAGAGGCAGAAGCGCCCTTAACAAAGATGGCGGCGAGGCTTCACAGATGGTCTGGCGAGATTTGCCGCGGGAAGGGGGTGCTTGTCCTGGCTGTTTAGGGCGAGCCCCTGAAGGGTCTCCAGGTGGAATGGGATTTCAGGCTCATTTTGGAGGCTTTTAGGCTCAAATTGGGGCTTTTATCCTGAATTTGGGTTTCCGAGCAGGATTTGAAGGTTTCTTACCCCGCCAGCCTTAGAAGGGCTCCGTGGAGCGGGCAAAAGCGCCCTCAACCAAGATGGCGGCGAGGCTGTTCCCGTGTGATCTCGCGAGATTTGCCGCGGGAGGGGCGCTTGTCCTGGATGTGTTTGAGGCGCCCCAGTCCCCCCAGGACCCCCCAAAATCCCCCCCAGAACAGCCCCCAGGAACTCCCAAAATCCCCAAAAAATCGCCCCCAAACCCCTCCAAATCTACCCCAAACCAGCCCCCCCAACCCATTGAACACCTCCTGGGACACCCCAAAATCCCCCCCAAACAGCCCCCATGATCAGAAGTGGAAAAAACTCCACTTTCATTCCCGGAATTTTGTGTCCGGCCCCAAAATCCACAAAAATTCTCTCTTTTTTTCCCCCCAGATTTTCCTGGGTTTTGCCTCATATTTTCCCCCCAAAATCCATAATCCCCAAAATCCATTTCATTCCCAAAAAACCCCACTTTTAAACCGTTTTCCCTGCATTTCCCCTCATTTTTCCCCGGTATTCCCCTCATTTGTTTTCCCCTCATTTTTTCCGAGTTTTTCCTTTTTCTCCTGGTTCTTCCTTCATTTTTTCCCCAGTTTTTCTCTCTTTTTTTTTTTCCCTGTGGTTCCCCCCCCCCCCTTGGTTTCTTTGTCTTTTCCCCCTCATTTTTCGCCAGTTTTTCCCTAATTTTTTCCTGTTTTTTCTCTCTTTTTCCCCCCACTTTCCCCCTCATTTTTTCCTTTTTTTTCCTTCATTTTTTCTCCTGCTTTTTCCCTTTCTTTCCTCCCTCATTTTTTCTCACTTACTCTTTTTTCGAGCTTTTTCTCTCATTTTCCCCAGTTTTTCACTCTTTTCCCTGCTTTTTCCCTTCTTTTTCCCTTCTTTTTTCCCGTTTCTTCCCTCATTTTTTTATAGTTTTTCCTTTTTTCTTTTTCCCCTATTTTTTCCCTCTTTATTTTTCCTGGGTTTTCCTTCATTTTCCCCTCTTTTTTGCCCCTTTCCCCTTAATTTTTTCCTATTCCCACACACCCCCCCCCCCCCCTCGGCTTTTCCCTCATTTTTTTCCCAGTTTCCCCCTTTTTTTTCCCTCGTTTTTTCCCCAAAAGTCCATTCCAAAAACCTCTGCCTTTATTCCCAGAATTTCACCTCTAAGCCTAAAATTCCGGTTTTTCCTCCCAATTTTTCCCTCATTTTTTCCTGGGTTTTCCCTCATTTTTTTCCCCAGATTTTCTCTCTTTTCTCCTGGTTTTTCCCTCATTTTCCCCCTCTTTTTCCTGCTTTTCCCCTCTTTTTTCCCCTCAGTTTTTGCATTATTTTTTCCTTCTTTTTTCTCCTGCTTTTTCCCTTTTCTCTTCCTCATTTCCCCCCGCTTATTCCCTCATTATTTTCTGCCTTTCGTCTAATTTTTCCCATTTTCTCCCCTCTTTTTTTCCAGTTTTTCCCTCATTTTTCTCCTGCTTTTTCCCTTTTTTGTCCCTCATTTTTTTCTGCTTTTTCCCTCATTTTTCTGCTTTCCCTCTCATTTTTTTCCTCAGTTTTCCCCTCTTTTTTATCCCAGATTTCCCATTCTTTTTTTTTACCTTATTTTTCCCCTGGGGTTTCCCTCATTTTTTCCCATTTTCCCCTCTTTTTTCCTGCTTTCTCTCTCTTTTTTTCCCATTTTTCCCTCTTTCTTTTACTCTTTTTTTCCCTCATTTTTTTCCAGTTTTATCCCACATTTTTTTTCTGCCTTTCCTCTTTTATTCCCCCTGGTTTTTCTCCTCTTTTTCCCCCCATTTTTCTCTTTTTTCTTTTTCCTGGTGTTTTCCTCTTTTTTTCCCCTCATTTTTTCCAGACTTCCCCACATTTTTTTCCGTGTTTTTCCCGCTTTTCCCAGGTTTTCCCTTATTTTCTCGCTAAAAAATCGCACTCCAAAATCGCCCTCCAAGAGACTCCGCCTTTATTCCCGGAATTTGCCTCCCAGCCTAAAATTCCGATTTATCCTCCTGATTTTCCCCTCTTTTTTCCCCAGTTTTCCCCTCATTTTCCCCTTGGTTTTTCCCCAAAAGCACCTTCCAAGAAACTCCGCCTTTATTCCCAGAATTTCACCTCTAAGCCTAAAATTCCGGTTTTTCCTCCCAATTTTCGCCTCATTTTTTTCCTGGGTTTTCCCTCATTTTTTTCCCAGGTTTTTCCCTCATTTTTTCCCAGGTTTTCTCTCTTTTCCCCTGATTTTTCCCTCATTTTCCCCCTCTTTTTCCCCGGTTTTTCCCTTACATTTTCTCAGGTTTCCCCTCATTTTTCCCGGTTTCCCCCTCTTTTTTCCCTGTTTTTTCCCTGGAAAAAATGATGGGAAAACCAGGGGAAAAAAAAGAGGGAAAAACTGGGAAAAAATGAGAGAAAAAGCAGGAAAATATATAAGGGAATAAGCTGGAAAAATTAGGGGAAAAAAGAGGGAAAAACCAGGGGGAATAAAAGAGGAAAAGCTGAAGAAAATTGTGGGGAAAAATGGGGGGAAAAAAAGAGGGGAAAATGGGTAAAAAAGAAGAGAGAGAAAGCAGGAAAGAAGAGGGAAAATGGGAAAAAATGAGGGAAACACCGGGGAGAAAAATGAGGGATAAAAAGAATGGAAAACCAGGGGAAAAAAGAGGGGAAAACCGGGGGAAAAAAGAGGGGCAAATTGGGGGAAAATGAGAAGAAAAGCAGAAAAAATGAGGAAATAAGCAGAAAAAAATGAGGGGGGGAAAGGGAAAAAGCAGGAGAAAAATGAGGGAAAAAAATGGGGAAAACAGAGGGAAGAAAATGGAAAAAATGAAGGAAAAATAAAGGAAGACTCAGGAAAATTGGGGGGGAAAAGGCGGAATCTTGTGGGGTTTATTCCCGGTGAAATGCCAGGAATAAAACCAGAGATTTTTGGAATCCAGGAGTGGATTTTTGGGAATGAAAAATGAATTTTTAGGGAATTCCTGGGGGGCATTTTTTGGAATTCTGAATGGAATTTTTGGAAGATCAAAAAGGGATTTTTGGGGTTTTTCTTTGGGATTTCATGAGGGGATTTTGGGGATTTCATGAGGGGATTTGGGGGATTTCATGAGGAGATTTTTGGTATGAAAAGCGGAGTTTTTGGGAATAGAAGAGAATTTTGGAGGAATTAAAAGATTTTGGGGGGAAATTAAAGGATTTGGGGGGACTTAAAGGATTTTTGGGGGAAATTCAAGGGGTTTTGGGAAGGGAAGTGGAATTTTGGGATGGAAAGGGCGATTTTGGGAACAGGATCTCCTGGATTTTGGGGGAATGTGAAAAACGAGGTTCACTTTCTTTGAAACATTTAGAAGTTTAATAAGAGAATAAAAAGAAAATAAACAATTAGGAGAGACAAAAGCAAAATTCAGTTTCTCGGCCGAGGGTGCCTGGCACGGAACCAGCCAGCACACCCCGTTAACGAAGAGTTTGTTCTTTAAAAGTCTCAGCTTGTTGCAGATTTAAAAATTCACATACATAATTCAAACATTCCTTTTGAGTGTGAATTTTCTTTGTTCAGTCCCAACTCACCCCAACCATTTTATCTGCAGGTGGCTCCGTTCCGTCCGATCGCACAGGTCCCATAAATTCTTCTCCTGAGGCTTCGGTCATTTTCATTTGGACAAGATCCTTGAGAACAGAAGTTTAATCGCTTTTTGGTCAGCAATCCTCATGCAAGGAAACAAAAGACCCCAGTCTTTTACCACTGAATTACAATCATAAAAAGTATACATTCATCACAGTTCTAATATTAATAAAACACAGTACAATCTTCCCACGTTCTACACACAGTATTTATTTTAATATTTGCGAAAAGCCAACTCTATACTGTGCATTTCTAACCCCGGGGTCCGGCCGCTGCCGCCGCGCCCAGGCCCTCACAGACGTTCCCGTTATGACGGCTCCGCGGAGCCCGCGGCGCCAGGAGGGCGGGGCTTGTCCCCGCTCTGCCCAATCAGCGCTCGAGAACCAGGAGTGACGGCACCATCAGCCAATCGGGGGCTTACCCTGACCCCTCCCCTCAAATCCCCTCAGGAGCTCCCAAATCCCCTCAGGACCCCCAAGCCCCCCCGGACCCTCCAAATCCCCTCAGGATCCCCCTAAACCCTACCTGGGACCCCTAAATCTCCTCAAGACCCCCCCAAACACCTTCAGGACCCCCCAAACCCCACCTAGGTTGCCTTAAAATCCCCCTGGCCTCCCCCAAACCAAACCTGAGACACTCAAGCCTCTCAGGCCCCCATCCAAATCCCCTCAGGATTCCCCAAACCAAACCTGGGTCCTCCAAGCCCCCTCAGAAACCCCGAAACCCCACCTGTGACTCCCAAGCCCTTCCCAGGACCCCCCGCAGTCCCCTCAGGACCCCCCAAACCCCACCTGAGACCTCCAGGAGACACCCCCAATCCCCTCAGGATCCCCCAAATCCCCCCTGGAGCCCCCAAACCTCACCTGGGTCGCCTTAAAATCCCTCCTGGACCCCCCCCCAAACCCCACCTGGGACCTCCCCAAATCCCCTCAGGACCCCCCAAACCCCAACCGGGACCTCCAAAGCCCCTCAGGAACTCCCCAAATCCCCTCAGAACCCCTCAAACCCACCTGGGTCGCCTTAAAATCTCCCCTGGACCCCCCCAAACCGCACCTGGGACTAACAAGTCTCCACCAGGACCCCCCCAAATCCCGTCAGGACCCCCTAAACCCCACCTTGGTACCCTTAAAATCCCCCTGGATCCCCCAAAAACCCACCTGGGACCCCCAAGCCCCCTCAGGATCCCCCAAATCCCCTCAGGACCCCCAGACCCCACCTGGGTCGCCTTAAAATCCCTCCTGGACGCCCCCCCCAAGCCTCGCCTGGGATCCTCCAAACCCCACCTGGGACATTCCCCAAACCCCCAAAACACCGGGGACACTGGGCTGGAACTGGTGGCGCTGCCCTGTCCCTGGTGCCACCTGTGCGGTGTCCCCGTGTCCCCGCGGTGTCCCTGCACTCGGGGGTGCCCGAGGACGTCACTGGCGGGAGGGGGCGGGGTGCCCAAGGAGTGACGTCACTTCCGGGTTGTGCCGAGCGCCGCTCCGGGTGTGTTCGCTCCCCGGGAGTGTCCCCAAGGCGTCCCCGCCGTGTCCCCACCGGCCATGGAGCCCCGCGCGTTTCAACGATACGTGCGCCAGGTGGGGGAGGGGACAGGAGGTGTCAAAGGGGACAGGGGGGCGTGGGAGGAAGGGGGAGGTGACAGAGGGGTGGAGGGGACCGAGGGTGGCGGGCGGGGGGACAGCGGGGGGGTGACACGGGTGGCCGAGGGGACGAGGGGGTGACAGAGGGACAGAGGGGACAGATGAGCTATCGAGAGAGGGACAAAGGGGACCCCGGGGACCACAGGAGCCACCCCAGGAGGCCACAAGTGCCACCAGGTTCCCGCCAACCTCCCCTGTCCCCTCCCTAGTGGCTGGAGGCAGAGGTGGCCCTGGTAGCCAAACTGGGCGACCTGGCAGCCACTGTGACTGCGCCATGCCGGGACGTGTGGCCGCTCCTGTACCCAGAGTCCCTGCGCACAGCCCTGAGGAGATTCACCTGGATTCTCCGGGATGCCCTGGACCTCGATGATGTCACCTCCCTGCGCCAGCGCGGTGTCACCTCCCTGAGCCAGGTCCTGGCTGCCATCACGGCCACCCCGGGGGCCATCCCGTCCGATGTGAGAGCCGCGGCCAGAGCCTGGCGGGAATTGATGGAAGAGCACGATATGAGGTGGGGCCAGGTGGAGAGGGAGGCTGAGGAGATCTTCAACACCTTTCAGGGCGAGGCCATTGAGGAGGACACTGCCGAGGCCACCAGTCTGGCTGTGGACCTGCATGATGAGATCCCCTCGTGCTCGGGGACATCTGGGGACAACCTGGTGGCCGCAGCCCAGCAGCCGTCAGTGGCCTCAGCAGTGGCCGCACACGAGGCCCCCGTGGCAGCGGCCACCAAGGTCAGGGAAGAGGCCGTGGTGGCCACCAGGAGACAGCGAGTGAAGGAGGCCCGGGAGCTGCTGAGGGAATTGGTGGCTGCGTGTAACGCCGGCTGTTCGTTCTCCTTGGAGCTGGAAGAGTGGCTCAGGGACATCGAGGACAGCCAGGAGATGACAGAGGAGGACATATCCGATGCCCTCGAGTACAGGGTGCCCGAGGTAGCCCAGGTTGAGCAGATGTTTGAGGCCAGCGCCCGCCTGACCAAGGATCACCTGCTGGGGGCACTTGGGGAAATCGACTCCCTCCTCTCCAGTCCCTGTGGTGGCTCTGGTGGCCCTGGTGGCCCCCGTGGCCGCGCGGTGGCCGAGCGGTGCCAAAAAGCCATCGAGGACATCCCGAGGCTGCTGGAGGACATTGGTGTCACCGCTGTGAACCCCCAATTCGGGTCCTGTGGCCCCCCTCCATCCTCTTCCCCTGCACCGGCACACCCCTGTACCCCCTGATCTCTCAAGGGATCCCCGTGAACCCCACTTCTGGTCACCGGCACCCCCTGAACCTTCATTTTTGGGCAGCGGAATCCCCTTAAATCCTCAATTTCCTAAAGGAAAAACCCCTGTACTCCTGATTTCGGGTATGGCGACTCCCCTGTGCTCCCTTCTCCAGAACTCGGACCCCCTGCACCCCCTTATCCGGGACTGGGATCCCCCAGCTCCCCCGTCAGTGCTCTGGGACCCCCCGCACCCCCTTTTCGGCCATCCCGCATTTCCCAGACCCGCCCTTTTCCTCGGCTTTTGAACCCCCAGATCTCCCAAATTTCTGCACCCCCCCAGTTCTCCATTCCCGGCACTTCCTGGATGGGGGTTCCAGGGGGTCCCAGGGTGTCTCAGCAGAGATCCAGTGGGATCCAGATGAATTCCCTGGAATTCCCCTTCCCTCCCGTCTCGCTTTCGCGTCTCCCAAGCTGCGTCCCAGGATCCGCCCGCCTCTCCCAGCCCCAGCCCCCCTTTCCCGTGACCCAGGGACCCCCTGGACCCCCAGTCCTGCCTTTCCCAGCTCCCACACCCCACTTCCCTCAACACCGGGGACCCCCGGACTGGATCCCGCCGAATTTTCGGGAATTCCCCGTCCCCTCCCCCCCGCCCTCCCTCGGTCTCTTTCGCTTCCGCGTCCCAACCTGCGAGACCGGGATCTGCCCGGCGACCGGTGACGTCACTGATACACCGGACCGCCATTGGCCAGCACGAAATAGCGGCGCCAATGGCGGGGCTGGAGGCGGCTCTGGGGCGGGGCCAAGGCTGGGGACGGGGCCAGGCCTGGGGGCGGGGCCGCAGCGGAGCAGCGCCATGGCTGCAGCGCTGGGGCTGGGGGCGATCTTGGGGCTCTTGGGGCTCCTGGGGGAGCCGGGGGGCGCGACGAGAGGTGAGTGGGACCCCCGAAACCGGGACCCCCCTGAACTTCCCTTTCCGGGCACCAGGAAGCCCCTGAAGCGCCATTCCCGGACACGAGAAACCCCCTGAACCCCCATTTTGGGTCATGTTCCTCCCCTCCATTCCCTAACCCAGCACTGGGAGCCCCCTGTAGCCCCTCATCCGGCACTGAGACCCCCCCGGACCTCCTTCCCCGGTATCAAGACCCCCCTGTACCCCTCATTTGGCACCAGGACCCTCCTAAAGCCCCATTCGTGGTCAGGAAAACCGCCTGGACCCCAATTCCTGGGCATCAAAAAACCGCTGAGCCCCCATTCCTGAGCACGGGGACCCCTTCAGTGCCCATTTCCGCACACCGGGACCCCCCTGTACCCCCTCATCTGGCACCGGGACCCCCTGAACCCCCATTCCTGGGCACTGGGACACCCCTGAATCTCCCATTTCCGGACACCGGGACCCCCCTGCATCCCCTTATCCGGGACTGGGACCCCCCGCACCCCCGTCAGTGCTCCGGGACCCCCCTGCACCCCCTTTTCGGCCATCCCGCATTTCCCAGACCCCAGACCCGCCCTTTTCCTTGACCTTTGGACCCCCCCAGACTTTCCAACTTTCCGTGTCCCCCCGTTTTCCACTCCCGCCGCTTCCCAAACGGTGTCCCAGAGGTTTCAGGGGAGCCCCAGCGGAGATCCAGTGGGATCCAGATGAATTCCCTGGAATTCCCCTTCCCTCCCGTCTCGCTTTCGCGTCTCCCAAGCTGCGTCCCCAGGATCCGCCCGCCTCTCCCAGCCCCAGCCCCCCTTTCCCGTGACCCAGGGACCCCCTGGACCCCCAGTCCTGCCTTTCCCAGCTCCCAGACCCCACTTCCCTCAACACCGGGGACCCCCGGACCCCCCTTTCGTGGGCACAGGGACCCCCTGGATCCTCCTCCTCCTCTCCCAGTGCCCTCACCCCCATTTCCTTGGCCCCGGGACCCCCCTAAACCTCCGTTCTTGGGCATGGGGACCCCCCTCAACCCCCATTTTGTGTCCTGTAATCCCCCTCCATCCCCTTCCCCAGCACCGGGACCCCCCTGTACCCCCTCATCCGGCACCGGGACCCTCCTGAGCCCCCATTCCTGGGCATCAGGATCCCTTTGCACCCCGAATGGCGGCACCGGAAACCCCTGAACCCCCATTCCTGGGCACTGGGACAGCCCTGAAACCCCATTTTTAGGCCCCAGGACCCCTTGAACCCCGGAACCCGGGAAGGGACGCCCCTGAACCTCATTTCCCTGCCACTGGGACCCCCTGCATCCCGTTATCCGGCCCCGGGACCCCCCTGAACCCCCATTCCGCTGCACCAGGACCACTCCGAGCCCCCAATTCCTGTGAACGGGGACCCCCTGCACCCCCTTCCTCAGCTCCGGATCCCTCCACGCGGGACCCCCCTGAACCCCCATTCCTGGGCACGGAAACACCCCTGGACCCCCATTTCGGGGCACTGGGACTCCCTAAACCTCCATTCCCGTCCACCGGGAACCCCCCTGTACCCCCGTTTTGAGTCGTGTGACCCCCCTCCATCCCCTTCCCCAGCACCGGGACTCCTCTGTACTCCCTCATCTGGCACCGGGACCCTCCTGCACCCCATTTCTGGGCAGGAAACCCCCCTGAACCCCCTATTTTGGGCTCCAGAACCACCTTGAATCCCAAATTCCGGGAAGGAAACTCCCCATTGCACCCCCATTGTTGAGCACAGGGATTCCCCCGTACTTCCTTCTCCAGCACCGGGACCCCCCTGCACCCCCTTATCCGGGACTGGGATCCCCCCGCACCCCCGTCAGTGCTCCGGGACCCCCCTGCACCCCCTTTTCGGCCATCCCGCATTTCCCAGACCCCAGACCCGGCCTTTTCCTCGGCTTTTGGACCCCCAGATCTCCTAAATTTCTGTGTCCCCCCGCTTCCTGGATGGGGGTTCCAGGGGGTTCCAGGGGGTCCCAGGGGGTCTCAGCGGAGATCCAGTGGGATCCAGATGAATTCCCTGGAATTCCCCTTCCCCATCCCCTACCCCGTGTCGCTTTCGCGTCTCCCAAGCTGCGTCCCCAGGATCCGCCCGCCTCTCCCAGCCCCAGCCCCCCTTTCCCGTGACCCAGGGACCCAGGGACCCCCAGTCCTGCCTTTCCCAGCTCCCCGACCCCACTTCCCTCAACACCGGGGACCCCCGGACCCCCTTTCGTGGGCACAGGGACCCCCTGGATCCCCCATCCTGCCTCTCCCAGTCCCTCCCTTGAACCTTGGACCCTTCCCGGCTCTCCCGGTTTCGCTTCCTGATCCTTGGACACCCCCAGACCCCCCAATCTCTGCCTCCCCCCAGTTCTGCACCCCCTGGGTGCCCTCTGGGGGGGTCCTGGGAGGTCCCGGGGGGCTCCAGGGGAATTCCCGGGTTTCCTCTGTCCCCTCCCCCTCCCCGCGCTCCCCCGGTCACTTTCGCGTCTCCCGAGCTGCGGCCCGGGATCCGCCCGGGGAGCGGTGACTGCCCCGGCCCCGGGACCGCCCTGAACCGCAATTCCTGGGCACGGGGACCCCACGGCACTTCCATTTCCGGGCGAACCCCGAAATGCCGGGCACAGAGACCGCCTGGAACGTTCATTTCGGGGCACCGGGACCCCCTGTACCCCCTTCCCCAGCCCCGAAATCCCTGCACTCCCAAATCTGGAACATGGAACCCCCTGAAACCCCATTCCCGGGCACGGAAACCCCCCTGTACCCCATTTTGGGGCTCGGAAACCCCCCTGAACCCCATTTTGTGGCACCGGGATTCCCCGAACCTCCATTTTTAGGCCCCACGACCCCTCGAACTCCAGAACCGGGAAGGGACCCCCTTGAACCCCAATTCCCGGGCACCGGGACCCCCTGCATCCCTTTAACCGGCACTGGGACCCCCCGAACCCCCATTCCTGTGAACCATAATCCCACTCTACCCCCTTCCACAGCCCTGAAAACTGCCTGCACCCCTTATCTGAAACCTGGAACCCCCAGAACCCCCATTCCCGGGCACGGAAGCCCCCTGAACCGCCATTTTAGGCCCCAGGACCCCTTGAACCCCGGAACCCAGAAAGGAACCCCATGAACCCCCATTTGGGGCATGGAAACCCCCCTGATCCCCCATTTGGGGCACCGGGATTCCCCCGAACCTCCATTTTTAGGCCCCAGGACCCCTTGAACCCCGGAACCCGGACAGGGACCCCCTGAACCCCATTTCCCTGGCACTGGGACCCGCTACATCCCTTTAACCGGCACCGGGACCCCCTGAACCCCCATTTCTGGATCGGGAAACACCCCTGGACCCCCCTTTCGGGGCACTGGGACCCCCTAAACCTCCATTCCCGTCCACCGGGAACCCCCCTGTACCCCCGTTTTGAGTCGTGTGACCCCCCTCCATCCCCTTCCCCAGCACCGGGACTCCTCTGTACTCCCTCATCTGGCACCGGGACCCTCCTGAACCCCATTTCTGGGCAGGAAACCCCCCTAAACCCCCTATTTTGGGCTCCAGAACCACCTTGAATCCCAAATTCCAGAAAGGAAACTTCCCCTGCACCCCCATTGTTGAGCACAGGGACTCCCCCCGTACTTCTTCTCCAGCACCGGGACCCCCCTGCACCCCCTTATCCGGGACTGGGACCCCCCCCTTGAACCCCCCGTCAGTGCTCTGGGACCCCCCTGCACCCCCTTTCGGCCATCCCGCATTTCCCAGACCCCAGACCCGCCCTTTTCCTTGAACTTTGGACCCCCCCAGACCTTCCAACTTCCGTGTCCCCCCTCGTTTTCCACTCCCGCCGCTTCCCAAACGGGTCCCAGAGGTTTCAGGGGAGCCCCAGCGGAGATCCAGTGGGATCCAGATGAATTCCCTGGAATTCCCCTTCCCTCCCGTCTCGCTTTGGCGTCTCCCAAGCTGCGTCCCCAGGATCCGCCCGCCTCTCCCAGCCCCAGCCCCCCTTTCCCGTGACCCAGGGACCCCCTGGACCCCCAGTCCTGCCTTTCCCAGCTCCCACACCCCACTTCCCTCAACACCGGGGACCCCCGGACTGGATCCCGCCGAATTCTCGGGAATTCCCCCGTCCCCTCCCCCCCCCGCCCTCCCTCGGTCTCTTTCGCTTCCGCGTCCCAACCTGCGAGACCGGGATCTGCCCGGCGACCGGTGACGTCACTGACACACCGGACCGCCATTAGCCAGCACGAAATAGCGGCGCCAATGGCGGGCCTGGAGGCGGCTCTGGGGGCGGGGCCAGGGCTGAGGCGGGGCCAGGTCTGGGGGCGGGGCCGCAGCGGAGCAGCGCCATGGCTGCAGCGCTGGGGCTGGGGGCGATCTTGGGGCTCCTGGGGGAGCCGGGGAGCGCGGCGAGAGGTGAGTGGGACCCCCGAAACCGGGAGCCCTCGGATCTTCCATTTCCGGGCACAGGGAACCCCCTAAACCTCCATTCCCGGACAGAGGAGCTCCCCTGAACCCCCATTTTGGGTCCTGTGACCCCCCTCCATCCCCTTCCCCAGCACCGGGACCCCCCTGTACCCCCTCATCCGGCACTGAGACCCCCCCGTACCTCCTTCCCCGGCATCGAGACCCCCCTGTACCCCCTTATTTGGCACCAGGACCCTCCTAAACCCCCATTCCTGGGCAGGAAAACCCCCTGGACCCCAATTCCCGGGCATCAGAAACCGCTGAGCCCCCATTCCTGAGCACGGGGACCCCTTCAGTGCCCATTTCCGCACACCGGGACCCCCCTGTACCCCCTCATCTGGCACCGGGACCCCCCTGAACCCCCATTCCCGGGCACTGGACACCCCTGAATCTCCAATTTCCGGACACCGGGACCCCCCTGCACCCCCTTATCCGGGACTGGGACCCCCCCGCACCCCCGTCAGTGCTCTGGGACCCCCCTGCACCCCCTTTTCGGCCATCCCGCATTTCCCAGACCCCAGACCCGCCCTTTTCCTTGACCTTTGGACCCCCCCAGACCTTCCAACTTTCCGTGTCCCCCCCGTTTTCCACTCCCGCCGTTTCCCAAACGGGGTTCCAGGGGGTCTCAGCAGAGATCCAGTGGGATCCAGATGAATTCCCTGGAATTCCCCTTCCCTCCCGTGTCGCTTTCGCGTCTCCCAAGCTGCGTCCCCAGGATCCGCCCGCCTCTCCCAGCCCCAGCCCCCCTTTCCCGTGACCCAGGGACCCCCTGGACCCCCAGTCCTGCCTTTCCCAGCTCCCACACCCCACTTCCCTCAACACCGGGGACCCCCGGACCCCCCTTTCGTGGGCACAGGGACCCCCTGGATCCCCCATCCCGCCTCTCCCAGTGCCTCCCTTGAACCTTGGACCCTTCCCGGCTCTCCCGGTTCTGCTTCCTCACCCTTGGACACCCCCAGACCCCCCAATCTCTGCATCCCCCCAGTTCTCTATCCTGTGCATGTGGGGTCTCAAGTGGTCCAGGAGGGTTCTTGGGGCTCGTGGAGGACCCTAGGGAGCATTCTGGGCCCTGGGACCTCCCTAAATTTCCATGCCTGGGCACTGGGACCCCCCTGCACCCCCTTATCCTGCACCAATCCCCCTCTGCACCCCCTTTCCCATCCATCCTGCCTTCCCCAATCCCTTTTCCTTAACCCTGAGCCCCCCTGCACCCCCATTCCTGCTTTTCTCTGCCCCCAGCCCCCCTTTTCCCTGCATCAAGGACCCCCGAGCCTCCTATTCCCAGGTCTCCCCACCCTGTGACCCCTCTTTCCTTGGCACTGGGGACCCCTGGACCCCCTTTCCTGGCACTGGGGATCCCCTGGATGCCCCATCCCACCTCTCCCAGTCCCTGCACACCCCCCTTCCATAACCCTGGAACCCCCTGAGCCCCCATTCCTGGACACCAGGACCCCCCTGCACGCCCTTTCCTGTCCATCCCACCTCTCCCAGCCCTGCAAACCCTTTCCTTGGCCCTGGGATCCCCAAACCCCTTCCCAGCTCTCCCAGTTTCCCCTTTCATTGATCCATGACCCCCTCAACCCCCCCAAATCTCTGTGTCCCCCCAGTTCTCCACTCCCTGCATTACCTGAGTGTGGGGGTGTCAGAGCCCAGCCCGGGGATCCCCCAGTACATGTCCATGGGGTTTGTGGATGGGATCCCCTTTGTGCGCTACGACAGCGAGCGGGGCCGGATGGAGCCGCTGACGGAGTGGGTAAAGGATTCAGCTGACCCAGAATATTGGGATAGGAACACCCAGATCAGTGTGGGGAACCAGCACGTGAATGCCAGGAACCTGGAGGTAGTGATGGAGCGGTACAACCTGAGCAGGGGTGAGTGGGGGGATCTGTGGGGTTGGGATGGGATCTGTGGGGTTGGGATGGGATCCATGGGGCTGGGTGGGATCTGTGGGGCTGGGATTAGGATTCACAGGGCCCCAAGGGTCTGAGATGGGATCTGTGGGGCTGGGATTAGGATTCACAAGGCCCCAAGGGGCTGAGATGGGATCTGTGGGGCTGGGATGGGATCTGTGGGGCTGGGATGAGGATTCACAGGGCTCTAAGTGGTTGAGATGGGGATCCCATAGGATGGTGTGGGATATCTTGTGTTCAATGAGTTTAGGGCATGGATGCATGGGGTTGGGATCGGATCTGTGGGCCAGTTTGGGATCCCTTGGGTTGGGATGTGAAGCCATGGGGCTGGGATGGGATCTGTGGGGCCAGTTTGGGATCCCTGGGGTTGGGGTGTGGATCCAGGGGGCTCCAAGGGGCTGAGATAGGGATCCATTAGGATGGTATGGGGTTTCTTGTGATCCATGGGGCTGGGATGGGATCTGTGGGGTCAGTTTGGGATCCATGGGTTTGGATGTTGATCCATGGGCTCCAGGGGGCAGGGATGAGGCTCTGTGGGTCTCCATCCGACTCTGGGGCTCCCTAGGGCAGGAATGGGGCTCTGTGGGGCTGGGACACAATTCCATGGTCTCTGTGGGTACAATCCCCCCAGGTCTCCACACATGGTTGCGAGTTATCGGCTGTGAGCTCCTGTCCGACGGGAGCGTCCGTGGATCCTACCGGTTTGGCTACGACGGGCGGGATTTCATCTCCTTTGAGCTGGGATCCGGGAGATTTGTGCCGGCCGACAGCGCTGCTGAGATCACCAGGAGGCGCTGGGAACATGATGGGACCGTGGCTGAGAGTTTGACAAATTACCTGAAGCACGAGTGCCCGGAGTGGCTCCAGAAATACGTCGGATACGGGCAGAAGGAGCTGGAGCGCAAAGGTGGGTGGGAATTTGGGATTTGGGAATGGAGGATTGGAGAACACGGTAATTCCTGTGGGAATTCCATGGTTAGATCTCACCCTATTCCATTCCCATGGAATTCCATGGGCAGGTCTCACCCCCATCCCATTCCAGTGGGAATTCCATGGGCAGATCTCACCCCATCCCATTCCAGTGGGAATTCCATGGGCAGATCTCACCCCATCCCATTCCCATGGAATTCCATGGGCAAATCTCACCCCCATCCCATTCCCATGGAATTCCATGGATGCATCTCACCGTTATCCCATTCCAGAGCCCCCTGATGTCCATGTGTCTGGAAAAGAGGAACACGGGACGCTGATCTTGTCCTGCCACGCGTACGGATTCTACCCCAAGACCATCGCCGTCAGCTGGATGAAGGGGGATGAAATCTGGGATCAGGAGACGGAGTGGGGCGGGGTCGTTCCCAACAGCGACGGCACCTTCCACACCTGGGCCAGGATCGAGGCGCTGCCGGAGGAGTGGGAGCAGTACCGGTGCCGGGTGGAGCATCCCGGAATGCCGGAGCCCAGAATCTTCACTTGGGGTGAGGCTGGGAATGTGGGAATTGGGAATTTGGAATTCCCAAATGGGGATTCCCCTTCCCCTCCTCACTATCCCGCATTTCCCAGAGCCGACATCTGGCGGGAATCTCACCGTGGGGGTCGCTGTGTCCGTCATCACTGCCATCCTCATCCTCATCCTCACTGGATTCATTCTCTGGAAGCTCCAATCCGGTAACACACGGGATGGGGGTGGGGAAGGGGCACGGATCCACCCGGCACCGTTCCAGGAATCCTGTGCCACTGACACTGATCCCACTGTTTTTCCACAGGGAGGAGGGGCAGGGATGGATACAACATGGCAGCCGGTGAGTTCCAGTGGCGGATCCAGGTCTGGATCCCTCTGTGCAGATCCCAGGATGGATCCCGGGGTTAATCCTGGTGTGTGATCTATGCTGGAATCTCATGGATCTTCTCTTTATGCAGGAACAGATGTGAAAACGAAGGACTCGACTGCAGGTACAGAGCAGGATCAGGGTGGGATTCCAGAGGGAATTCGGGGCAGGATGGATGGACTGGGATCAGGAGGGATTCTGGATCAGAGCAGGGGTCTAGAGCGGGGTCAGATGGAACTGTAGAGTGGGGTCAGGGCTGGATTCTGGATCAGGACAGGGCTCCAGGGAAGGATCAGGTGGAATTATAGAGTGGGATCAGGGCTGGATTCTGGAGAGCAATCAGTTGAGATGGATGAATAGGATTAGTGCAAGATGGATGGAGCAGGATCTGGATTCCAGACAGGAACCAGCTGGGATGGAATGGAGCAGGACTGGGGCCTGAGGGATGGGGCGGGATCAGGAGAGATTCTGGATTAGAGCAGGATTCCAGTGCAGATTAGTTGGGATGGATGGAGCAGGATTAGTGCAGAATGCATGAAGCAGGATCAGGTTGGGATTCCAGAGAGGGACTGGGGCAGGATGGATGGGTTGGGCTCAGGTGGGATGGATGGAGTGGGATCAAGTGGGATGGATGGAGCAGGATTGGGGTGGGATCAGGTGGGATTCTGGAGCAGCTCCTGCTCTCCATGGGCTCCAGCCAGGTCCATCCTGGGGAATGGGGACAGGGACAGGGTGACACTGTGACCCTCTCTCATCCCAGCAGGAATCACTGCCTGAGCGATCGACGGAGCTGGATCCAGCCCCTTCCTCTTCCTGGACCATATTGCCACAAGGCATGTGTAACAGCCCAACTATACACCAAAGGGTAGTTGACCTTGCTCTGCAGCCTGTTCATCATAAATTTCCAGTTGTAACCATATATCATTATATGGATGATATTTTACTTGCAGCTCACCGTCAATCCATTTTACCTTCTGTTCAGGTAGCCGTCATGCAGGCAATTCAAAATGCAGGACTCATTGTGGCTCCTGAAAAGGTGCAGCGTGAGTCCCCGTGGCATTATCTGGGATGGAGAATTGCTCAAGAGACCATCAGCCCTCAGCCTTTAAGGCTTTGTGTTAAAGACAGCCTAACTTGAAATGAATTACAGAAGCTGCTGGGTTCCTTGAATTGGTTGTGTCCTGTACACTCTTACTTTTCTGTCCCAGATATTGTTTTCTAACCAACATGCTGCACATCTTATCTCTTCTTCATCCTGTGATTCTCTTAAGCTAATATGCGTATTTAATGCTCCTTCAGGTATACATTCTTTCAACCAGATCTCCATACTATATCTGATCATCTTTACCTTGTCTAAATTTCTTAAATTGCTATCTTTCCCCAATTTTCAAGCATTTCCCCCAAAGGACTTGTTGGAGGAATAGCCTTTATTTCCTTTACTTTCTTTGAACTCTTGCTCGCACACTGTCCCATTTTGCTTCTAATCTGAAATCTTTTCTATTGGTTTCTTTGACTATTTTACTAATTCACAAACAACAAAGTACTCTAAAATAAGAATTTTAACTTAATTTATCAATAATTAATAATAATTTAAGTCTGTATTCTTTAGAACTTAGAGTGTCAACTCAAGTAAACAATTATGAGAATTTAAAAGTGCAATATCAATACTTCAACTATTAGGATTAAACCATCCACAAGAACAAGAGGTTGATTTATCTAATTAAACTTTTTAGAACTGATACTTCTAATCTTATAAACTAACAATGAAAATATTAAAGAAAATGGCTGCCTGTATTTTAAATTGTTAAGAACTAGAATGGTTATCTGTTTAAACAAATTATGGGAAACTAAGATGGCTGCCTATATAAATAAATTGTGGGAATAAAAAAAATGGTGGCTTGTTCAAAAATATTATGGCAGTTCCTAAAAATAACTTACAAGAATTAAGAAAATAGCTGTTTAAGTAAAGCAAACTATAACTGATAAGAGAAAGGTCAATCAAAATAGTGAGATGAAGGGAATTTTATCTCTTTTGGCTCCGCCCTTTGGATACCGCCTACTGGCACCGCCTCTTCTAAGACTCTCAAACTCCAAAATGGCGACTTCACTTTACATTCGGTCGTCCTTCTGTTCGGATCTCACAACAAAGTTCACCCGCACAGAAGAGAACTCAAAATGGCGTCTGCTCCCTCACAAAAATGAACTCAAAATGGCGTCTCTGCTCTCACGAAAGAGAACTCAAAATGGCGCCTCTGCCTTCACAAAAAAGAACTCAAAATGGCGTCCACACCCTCACGAAGAACTCAAAATCGCCTCTCTGCCTTCTCGAAAGAGAACTCAAAATGGCGCCTCTGCCCTCACACAAAATATGGTGGGAACTGAAACCGCAAAAATGGTGCCTCTATCCTCATGGAAAGAGGCACCAAAAGAAACCACAAGACAGCGTCTCTGCCCTCACAAAAAGAACTCAAAATGGCATCTCTGCCCTCACAAAAAGAACTCAAAATAGCGTCTCTGCCCTCACAAAAAAGAACTCAAAATGGCGTCTCTGCCCTCACACAAAAATATGGCGGGAACTGAAACTGCAAAAATGGTGCCTCTATCCTCATGGAAAGAGGCACCAAAAGAAACCACAAGACAGTGTCTCTGCCCTCACAAAAAGAACTCAAAATGGCATCTCTGCCCTCACAAAAAAGAACTCAAAATGGTGTCTCTGCCCTCACAAAAAGAACTCAAAATGGCGTCTCTGCCCTCACAAGAAGAACTCAAAATGGTGTCTCTGCCCTCACAAAAAAGAACTCAAAATGGTGTCCCTACTCTCACAAAAAGAACTCAAAATGGCGTCCCTGCCCTCACACAAAAAGGAACCTCTTGGGGAGCGCTCTGGGGACTTTTGGCGCAGCCTCACCCCAGAACCTCACTCACCAAGTCCACCGAACCAACGCAAACTGCAAGCGAAACAGAAATCTCCCGATCTCAGCAGGTTCTAAAACGCCCCAGTCACTGCTCATGAGGGAGGGATCCTCCCACAGCCGGCAGCTGCCCTTAAAAACGGCGATCCCCCCCCTTTCCCTTCTTCTTTTTCCCTGGCATTAAAGATCATCTTCAGCACTTTAACAACTCTTGAACTGTACCTGAACTGCTGATACCTGTATGAATCATACAAAGTTGCAATGCACCAGAACAACTGTAACACTCTAACTGTACGGAACATACAATAACTCATACAAAGGTGCAAACGGAAATGAAACTTATAAGATCCATCCATAGACTCACAAAAGTTGAACTCTATTTGTAACAGAGGTGTCCCCCCGATGTCCTCAATGACTTGGTGACCTTGGTGGCCGAGGTCGAGCGGCTGTGGGAGGCCAGCGCCCGCCTGACCAAGGATCACCTGCTGGGGGCACTTGGGGAAATCGACTTCCTCCTCTCCAGTCCCTGTGGTGGCTCTGGTGGCCCTGGTGGCCCCCGTGGCCACGCGGTGGCCGAGCGGTGCCAAAAAGCCATCAAGGACATCCCGAGGCTGCTGGAGGACATTGGTGTCACCGCTGTGACATCATCGGGGCAGTGACATCACCAGGGGACATCTCTGGTGTCAATTGTCCCTTCCCTCTCACCACATGGTGTTTGAGACAAATTTGGGGAATTTTCTGGGAATTATCCCAAATCCTGATGGGAATTCCTGGGCTGACGTCACTGGAGACACTCTGGGGACACTCTGGGACACTTGGGGACACTCAGGGAGACTTGGGGACACTCAGGACACTCAGGGACACAGGTGCAGGGTTGAATGAGCCCCCTCATTGCCTTGCAGGAGAGGCAGCAGAGCCGGGTTATAAATGCCAATATCAATGCCAATATCAATGGCAATATCAATGGCAATATCAATGACAATGCAATATTGGCTTTCACATTCCTGTATTGGCTTTTGCACCTTGTTATTGATCACAACGATTTTGATACAGTGCAATTTATAATTCCTTTCAGCTGCTCTTTGGTATAACACAATCTATCAGTTTGTGTGTGGACCGTACAGTCAACATAAATGGCAGTGTCATAAATCGATTTTATATCATAAATCTTAGGGAAAAATAAAATTGAGACAGCACAATATTAAAATGGTTTTATATTATGACCATTATAACTAAATTTTATGTTGTAACTATTATAGCTAACCTTTATATTATGACTGACTCAGAGAATGGAATAAAACAATTCTTTCACTTCTCGCATCTGCAGGCTGGTATGGTGGAATTTTAAGAGGATTTTGAGGGGATTTGGGGAGGATTTTAGGGGGATTTTTGGTGAATTTTAAGAGGATTTTGAGGGGATATTCGTGGAATTTTAAGGGAATTTTGTGAGGAATTTCGGGGAATTTGAGAGGGCTTTTTGGATGAACGTTAAGAGAATTTTAGGGAATTTGGCGGCATTTCTGGTGGAATTGTTGGTGGAATTCCGGGTGGATTTCAGTGTAATTTGAGAGGATTTGGAAGAACTTTAGGAGAAATTTGGAGGAGATTTGAAGGGACTGTCGAGTGGAATTTGGAAAGTTTGGCTGATTTTTGGGGGGAAATCTCCGTTCCCGGTCTGGCAAAACTCCGAGCCCTCCGGGCTGAGGAGAGGGCGGGAGTTCCCGTAGCCAAGATGGCGGCGAAGCTTCACGTGTGATCTCGCGAGATTTGCTGCGGTACCAGGGGAGGTGCCGGCCTGGCTGTGCCAGAGAGCCCTGAGGGAGCTGCAGGGTTTTTAGGCTGAATTTGTGCCTTTACAGGTGGGTTTGGAAGCTCTTGGGGAAATTTGCGCATTCCAGGCTGGATTTGAAGCCTCTTTGTCCCGCCAGATTGAGGGAAGACCCCGAGAAGAGGCAGAAGCGCCCTTAACAAAGATGGCGGCGAGGCTTCACAGATGGTCTGGCGAGATTTGCCGCGGGAAGGGGGTGCTTGTCCTGGCTGTTTAGGGCGAGCCCTGAGGGGTCTCCAGGTGGAATGGATTTAAGGCTCACTTTGGAGGCTTTTAGGCTCAATTTTGGGGCCTTTATCCTGAATTTGAGGTTTCCCGAGCTGGATTTGACGGTTTCTTACCCCGCCAGCCTTAGAAGGGCTCCGTGGAGCGGGCAAAAGCGCCCTCAACCAAGATGGCGGCGAGGCTGTTCCCGTGTGATCTCGCGAGATTTGCCGCGGGAGGGGCGCTTGTCCTGGATGTGTTTGAGGCGCCCCAGTCCCCCAGGACCCCCCAAAATCCCCCCCAGAACAGCCCCCAGGAACTCCCAAAATCCCCCAAAAATCGCCCCCAAACCCCTCCAAATCTACTCCAAACCAGCCCCCCCAACCCCCTGAACACCTCCTGGGACACCCCAAAATCCCCCCAAACAGCCCCCATGATCAGAAGTGGAAAAAACTCCACTTTCATTCCCGGAATTTTGTGTCCGGCCCCAAAATCCACAAAAATTCTCAGTTTTCCCCGGAATTTTCCTGGGTTTTGCCTCATTTCTTTCCTGATATTTTTTCCCCCAAAAATCCATCATCTCAAAATCCATTCATTCCCAAAAAAATTCACTTTTATCCCGTTTTTCCTGCGTTTCCCCTCATTTTCCCCGGTTTTCTCCTCATTTTTTCCCAGGTTTTCCTTTCTCTCCTGGATTTTCCTTCTTTTTTTCCCCCAGTTTTTTTTTCTCTGTGGGTTTTTTTTCTTGGTTTTGTCTTTTCCCCCTCATTTTTCCCCAGTTTCCCCTCATTTTCCCCCAGTTTTCCCCTCATTTTTCCCAGTTTTCCCCCTGCTTTTTCTTTCTTCCCCCCCCCACTTTACGCCTCATTTTTTCCAGTTTTTTTCCTTCATTTTTCTCCTGCTTTTTCCCTTTCTTTTCCCCCTCATTTTTCCCACTTATTCCCTCTTTTTTTCTGCTTTTCCTCTCATTTTTCCCAGGTTTCACTCTTTCTCTTGTTTTTTCCCTTCTTTTTTCCCATTTCTTCCCTCATTTTTTTCTGGTTTTTCCTTTTTTTTTTTTTTTTTTCCCCACTTAATTTTCCTTGGTTTCCCCCAAAACTCGCCCTCCAAGAAACTCGACCTTTATTCCCGGAATTTCACCTCCCAGCCTAAAATTCCGTTTTTCCTAACAATTTTCCCTTTTTTTTCCTGGTTTTCCCTCATTATTTCCCGGATTTCTCTCATTTTTCCCCAATTTCTCTCTTTTTACCGTTTTTGCCTCCTTTCCCCCCTCTTTTCCTGCTTTTCCCTTTTTATTCCCCCAGTATTTCCCTTATTTTACCCCTTTTTTTCCTCCCAGATTTCCTTCATTTTTCTCCTGCTTTTTCCCTCCTCATTTTCCCCCACTTATTTCCCCTTTTTTTTCTCCGACTTTTTCTCTCATTTTCCCATTTCCCCTCTCATTTTTCCAGTTTCCCTTCTTTTCCCCCCATTTTTCCCTCATTTTTCTCCTGCTTTTCCCTTTTCCCCCCCCTCATTTTTTCTGCTTTTCCTTTCATTTTCCCCAGTTTTCCCCCATTTTTCCCCCCTGGTTTTCCATCTTTTTCCCCTCATTTTCTCCCCAGGGTTCCCTCATTTTTTCCCATTTTCCCGCTTTTTTTTTCCTGCTTTTTCTCTCTTTCTTCCCCATTTTCCCTCTTTTTTTTCCACCCATTTTTTCCCTCATTTTTTTCCAGTTTTTTCCAGAATTTGTCCTGCTTTCCCCCTTTTATTCCCCCTGGTTTTTCTCTCTTTTCCCCCCCTTTCCCCCCCGTTTTGTCTCTTTTTTCCTCGTGTGTTCCTCTTTTTTTCCCCTCATTTTTCCAGATTTTCCCACATTTTTTTTCCGGTGTTTTTCCCACTTTTCCCAGCTTTTCCCTTATTTTCTCTCTAAAAATCGCACTCCAAAATCGCCCTCCAAAAACTCCACCTTCATTCCCGGAATTTCGCCTCCCAGCCCAAAATTCCGTTTTTGCCTCTCCATTTTCCCCTCATTTTTCCCGGTTTTTCCCCTCAATTTTTCCTTCTTTTTTCCTTCATTTTTCATGGTTTTCCCCTCATTTTCCCTCAGGTTTTCTCTCTTTTTCCCCCCTTTTTTCTCTGCTTTCTCCCTCATTTTTTTCCAGATTTTCCCTCCTTTTTACACGTATGGAATAATAATTTCAACAAAAACAAAAACCAAAACCAAAAAAAAAAAAAAAAAAAAAAACCAACCCAAAAAACCCAAACAAAAACCCGAGGAAAAAATGAGGGGGAAAAATAGAAGAAATGAGAAAAGATAAGGGAAAACCAGGGAAAATCTAGGGAAAAAAGGGCGGAATTTTGTGGGATTATTCCCAGTGAAATTCTGGGAATAAAATCAGAGATTTTGGAATTCGGAGTGGATTTTTTGCGAATGAAAAATGAATTTTTGGGAAACTCCAGGGAGCATTTTTGGGAATCTGAACAGATTTTTGGGGAATCAAAAAGGGATTTGGGGGATGGGGGGGGATTTTGGAGGGGGTTTTTGGGATTTCATGAGGGGATTTTTGAGATTTCATGAGGAGATTTTTGGTATGAAAAAGGGATTTTTTGGGAATGGAAGAGGATTTCGGAGAATGGAAGGATTTTTGGAGGAATTAAAGGATTTTGGGGGGAATTCAAGGATTTTGGGGGAACTAAAGGGGTTTTCGGAACGGGAATCTGGATTTTGGGGGAATATGAGAAACGAGGTTCACTTCCTTAGAAATATTTAGCAGTTTAATAAAAGAATAAATAGAAAATAGACAATTAGGAGAGACAAAAGCAAAATTCAGTTTCTCGGCCGAGGGTGCTGGCACGGAACCAGCCAGCACACCCCGTTAACGAAGAGTTTGTTCTTTAAAAGTCTCAGCTTGTTGCAGATTAAAAATTCACATACATAATTCAAACATTCCTTTTGAGTGTGAATTTCTTTGTTCAGTCCCAACTCACCCCAATCATTTTATCTGCAGATGGCTCCGTTCCGTCCGATCGCACAGGTCCCATAAACTGACACTGATTTCTAACCTCCATTAAAAAAAGAAAATTCAGTACAATCTCCCGACATTCTAAATGCAGTATTCATTTTAATATTTGCGAAAAAGCCAACTCTATACTGTGTATTTCTAACCCGGGCTCCGGCCGCTGCTGCGCTCCCGGGTCCGCACAGACGCTCCCGTAATGGCGGCTCCGCGGAGCCCGCGGCGCCCGGGAGGGGGGGCTGGTCCCCGCTGTGCCCAATCAGCGCTCGAGAACCAGGAGTGACGGCACCATCAGCCAATCGGGGGCTTACCCTGACCCCTCCCCTCAAATCCCCTCAGGAGCTCCCAAATCCCCTCAGGACCCCCAAGCCCCCCCCGGACCCTCCAAATCCCTCAGGATCCCCAAAACCCTACCTGGGACCCCTAAATCTCCTCAAGACCCCCCCAAACACCTTCAGGACCCCCCAAACCCCACCTAGGTTGCCTTAAAATCCCCCTGGCCTCCCCCAAACCAAACCTGAGACACTCAAGCCTCTCAGGCCCCCATCCAAATCCCCTCAGGATTCCCCAAACCAAACCTGGGTCCTCCAAGCCCCCTCAGGACCCCCTAAACCCCGCCTGTGACTCCCAAGCCCTCCCCAGACCCCCCCAATCCCCTCAGGATCCCCCAAATCCCCCTGGAGCCCCCAAACCTCACCTGGGTCGCCTTAAAATCCCTCCTGGACCCCCCCCAAACCCACCTGGGACCTCCCCAAATCCCCTCAGGACCCCCCAATCCCCACCCGGGCCCTCAAAGCCCTCAGGACCTCCCCAACCCCGCCTGGGACTCCCAAGCCTCCCCCAGGCCCTCCCCCAAATCCCCTCAGGACCCCACAAATCCCACCTGAGACCCCCAAAGCCCCTCAGGACCCCCCAAATCCTCTCAGAACCCCCAAACCCACCTGGGTCGCCTTAAAATCTCCCCCAAACCGCACCTGGGACTAACAAGTCTCCACCAGGACCCCCCCAAATCCCGTCAGGACCCCCTAAACCCCACCTGGGTACCCTTAAAATCCCCCTGGATCCCCAAAAACCCCACCTGGGACCCCCAAGCCCCTCAGGATCCCCCAAATCCCCTCAGGACCCCCAGACCCCACCTGGGTCACCTTAAAATCCCTCCTGGACCCCCCCAAGCCTCGCCTGGGATCCTCCAAACCCCACCTGGGACCTTCCCCAAACCCCCAAAACACTGGGGACACTGGGCTGGAACTGGTGGCACTGCCCTGTCCCTGGTGCCACCTGTGCGGTGTCCCCGTGTCCCCGCGGTGTCCCTGCACTCGGGGGTGCCCGAAGACGTCACTGGCGGGGAGGGGGCGGGGTGCCCAGGGAGTGACGTCACTTCCGGGTTGTGCCGAGCGCCGCTCCGGGTGTGTTCGCTCCCCGGGAGTGTCCCCAAGGCGTCCCCGCCGTGTCCCCACCGGCCATGGAGCCCCGCGAGTTTCAACGATACCTGCGCAAGGTGGGGGAGGGGACAGGGGGTGTCAAAGGGGACAGGGGGGCGTGGGAGGAAGGGGGGAGGTGACAGAGGGGTGGAGGGGACCGAGGGTGGCGGGCGGGGGGGGACAGCGGGGGGTGACACGGGGTGGCCGAGGGGACGAGGGGGTGACAAAGGGACAGAGGGGACAGCTGAGCTATCGAGGGAGGGGACAAAGGGGAGCCCGGGGGCCACAGGAGCCACTCCAGGAGGCCACAAGTGTCACCAGGTCCCCGCCACCTCCTCTGTCACCTCCCCAGGAGCTGGAGGTACAGGTAACCGTGGTGGCCACCCTGGGCAAGCTGGCGGCCACTGTGACTGCGCCATGCCGGGACGTGTGGCCGCTCCTGTACCCAGAGTCCCTGCACACAGCCCTGAGCAGATTCACCTGGATGCTCCGGGATGCCCTGGACCACGATGGTGTCACCTCCCTGGGCCAGCGCGGTGTCACCTCCCTGAGCCAGATCCTGGCTGCCATCACGGCCACCCCGGGGGCCATCCCGGCCGATGTGAGAGTCTCAGCCAGAGCCTGGCGGGAGCTGATGGAAGGGCACAATGAGAGGTGGGGCCAGGTGTACTGGGAGGCCAAGGAGATCTTCAACACCTTTGAGGACAGGGACACTGCTGAGGCCACCGGCCTGGCCGGGGAAGTGCAGGACGAGACCCTCCCCTTGTGGGGGACAGCTGGGGACAACCTGGTGGCCGCAGCCCAGCAGCCGTCAGTGGCCTCAGCAGTGGCCGCACACGAGGCCCCCGTGGCAGCGGCCACCAAGGTCAGGGAAGAGGCCGTGGTGGCCACCAGGAGACAGCGAGTGAAGGAGGCCCGGGAGCTGCTGAGGGCATTGGTGGCTGCGTGTGACGCCGGCTGTTCGTTCTCCTTGGAGCTGGAAGAGTGGCTCAGGGACATCGAGGACAGCCAGGAGATGACAGAGGAGGACATATCCGATGCCCTCGAGTACAGGGTGCCCGAGGTAGCCCAGGTTGAGCAGACGTTTGAGGCCAGCGCCCGCCTGAGCAAGGATCACCTGCTGGGGGCACTTGGGGAAATCGACTTCCTCCTCTCCAGTCCCTGTGGTGGCTCTGGTGGCCCTGGTGGCCCCCGTGGCCGCGCGGTGGCCGAGCGGTGCCAAAAAGCCATCGAGGACATCCCGAGGCTGCTGGAGGACATTGGTGTCACCGCTGTGACATCATCGGGGCAGTGACATCATTGGGAACATCTCTGGTGTCATTTGTCTCCTCCCCTTCACTGTGTGGAATTTGAGACAAATCTGGGGAATTTTCAGGAAATTTTTAAACTGTGCCAAATCCTGATGGGAATTCATAGGGTGACATCACTGAGGACACTCTGGGGACACTCAGGGACATACAAAGATTCTCAGGGACACAAAGGGATGCTCAGGGACACTCAGGGACACGGGGGCAGGGGGTGAATGAGCCCCCTCGGTGCCTTGCAGGAGAGGCAGCAGAGCCGGGTTATAAATGCCAATATCAATGCCAATATCAATGCCAATATCAATGACAATATCAATGACAATATCAATGACAATATCAATGACAATACAATATTGGCTTTTGCACGTTATTATTGATCACAACGATTTTGATGTGGTGCAATTTATAATTCCTCTCAGCTGCTCTTTGGTACAACATAATCCATCAGTTTATGTGTGCACTGTGTAGCCTGCAGAAAAAGCAAAATAAAAAATCAATTTTATATCGTAGGCCTTTGCAAAAAATAAAATACTGACTACGCAATGCTAAAATGCTTTTATATTATGACTTTTATAACTAACATTTATATTATAACAGACTCAGAGAAGGGTGTAAAACAATTCTGTCGTTTCTTGCATCTGCAGGCTGGTTTGGTGGAATTTAAAGGGAATTCTGTGGGGATTTTGGTGGAATTTAAAGGGAATTTTGAGTGGATGTGAGGAGGATTTTAGGGGAATTTTGAGGCTGTGAAAAACGAGGTTCACTTTCTTAGAAAAATTTAGAAGTTTAATAAAAAAATAAAACGACAAGTAGGAGACAGCAAATAAAGCAAATAAAGTTTCTCAGCCAAGGGTGCCTGGTGGGGAGCCAGCCAGCAAACCTTACCCCCTTCAGATCCTTTGTTTTAAGGATCTCTGTGTTACATATTCAATAGACCCTAATGCATTATTCAAACATTCCTTTGAGTTCAGATGTTCTCTTGGTTCTGCTTCCCCTCCAACTTCTCCCATTTCACCAAATGAACATTTTATTACTCCTTGTAGATAAAAGTTTTTGTTGGTGCCTTTTAGTCATCCTATATCTTATTCTTCTGATACCAGGAGATCAATAAATTCCTTCTTGTAGCTTTTGGTTCGCCGCTACCTTGATCTGGTTAATTCAGAAATGCAGGAGGATCCCCTCCCTACCTTCTGGTTTGACTGGTTTGAGATGTTACAGAAAAAAAGTCTTTACTGTGTTACAACTCAAAAAGGAAATATCCATTAATCACATTTCTAGAGCTCTGTTAATAAAATAAAATACAGTAAAAACTTCCCATATTATACATATAGCATTCATTATAATATTTGTGAAAAGCCAACTTTATAATATGCATTTATAACAGGTTCAAAGGATTCACCTGGGGCAGCACCAGAGCCCAGCCAGGGCTGCACCCAGGATGGACCAAAATGGACCCAGGATGGACCCAGGATGGATCCCAATCACGAGTTTCACCCTTTTATAAGGTTTGGTGCATTTCCATGCTGGGGTCAATTGCCCAATTACACTTCAGGTGATGCAGTCCCACCCTCCCAGGTCGCTCCTCAATCCGCTGCTGTTTGCACTTTTTGGGCCCAAAGCTGCAGCGCTGCCCTTGGTTCTGGGGCTGGGGAAGGAATTGTTTTGTCTGACTGAGCTGTGAGGAGAACTTGCTCACACTCTGTATGAAATTCAGTCACACACCAATGCAGTGCAGAATGTGGAAAATATAAAAGCTCAAACTGAAGGCATCATTTCCCTCCTTTAGAGGCTTGACAAGGCCTTTACCTTGTTGTGTCTGTTCTGAATATCTACTAATAATAGGTATTTAATAACAGATAAGGAATCAATAATAGGTATTTAATAACAGATAAATTCGGACTCTGTCTCCACCAGCTGATGCATTCAGGGTTTTAGAAGTGAAGACCAAGCCAGCGTGTCCTGCTCTGACAGACACCGCTGCCCTCCTTGCATTCCTTTGGGCACTTCAGAAGGACCGAGTCTGTCCCAGCCGTGCTCTGCAGGCTGACACTGCCCTGGAGACAGAACAGCAGAGAAGAAAGAAGCAGCGCTTTAGACGGGCTCTGCACAGGGCACGGCCCCGCCTCCCTTTCCCTGCACTCCGGCATTTCTGGGAAAACAGCCGCAGCTCCCAGCGCCCTCAGGTCCCGCTCCCCCCGAGCTCCCGGCGGTTCAGGGCAGCAGCGGCTCCTTGGCCTCCTGCCCGGGCCGGGCCCAGCGCCGGGGCCGCTCCTCAGCCGAGGTTTCCGAGCGATGCCGGAGTGCAGGGAAAGGGAGGCGGGGCCGTGCCCTGTGCAGAGCCCGCCACTCGCCGCCATTGGCTGATTCTGCCGTCACTCCTCGATCTCCCTGTGCGCTGATTGGGCAGAGCGGGGACAAACCCGCGTCCCGCCCCCCGGGCGCTGCTGGCAGAGGCGCCATTGTGGGAGCGTCTGTGCGGGCCCGGGAGCGGCGGCAGCGGCCGGAGCCCGGGGAGGCGGCGGCGGAGCTCGGAGGCGGCCCCAGCGCAGCGTCCGGGGACGGGGCAGCCGCTTCTGCCCTACCCACAGCAACCGGGACGAGCCAGCGCTGCTCCGGCCCCGGCTCCTGCCCAGGCCCCAGCGGGAAGGAGACCGCGGGCAGCCGCTCCCGCAGCGCCCTCAGCCCACGGCCAACACGGCGCCCACACGGCACAAGGAACCCGCCAGAGCAGAGCCCCCTGCCGCCCCCTCCGCCCGCACACAGCCCCGAGCCCCGGCACAACCCAGCGCGGCTCCCACCTGCGCTGGCGCCGCCTCCGAGCTCCGCCGCCGCCTCAGCGGTGGTTCCCGGTCACCCCCGGGCTGATCCCGGTCACCCCCCGGATGTTCCAAATCGCTCCCGGTAGGATCCCAGTTGCCCCCAACATGGTCCCAGTGGCTCCCAGTCATCCCCAGTATGGCCCTTTTCACTCTCAGTCACTCCCAGTAAGAGTCCAGTGTGGCCCCAGTCAGTTCCAGTATGAACCCAGTCACACATTCTGTGATGCCATTTGCCCCCACTGTGGTCCCAGTTGCTCCCAGTGCAAGTCCAGTCACCCTCGCTATGATCCCAGTAACCTCCAGTCACTCCCAGTATGAGTCCGGTTTGATCCCAGTCACTCCCAGTATGATCCCAGTCACTCCCAGTATGATCCTGGCCACTCCCAGATACTCCCAGTATTATTCCAGTCACTCCATGTATGACCCTGTCAGTCCCAGTATGATCCCAGCACGGGCCCAGCTGCTCCCAGTACGATCTCTGTCACCGCCTGCATTATTCCAGTTTCTCCTATTCACCCCTGCTACGGATCTGTTCACTCCCAGTATGATTCCAGTCAGCCCTAGGATGATCCAAACCACTCCCAGTCTCTCTCAGGACACCTCAGTTGTCCCCAGCATGCTCTCAGTAGCCCTCAGTGTGGTCCCAGTATATCCCAGTATGATCCTGGTGCCCCAGTTCTGCTCCCAGTGGGATCTTTTCCCAGTCTGTCCCAGTCTGTCCTGATCCCTTCCCAGCAGCCGCCACCATTTCCCAGATCCTGCCCCTCCTGCCCCATTCCCAGGCACTGGGACCCCCTGCACCCCCTGATCCTGCACCCACACCCCCTGCACCCCCTTATCCTGTACCCACACCCCCCTGCACCCCCTTATCCTGCACCCACACCCCCCTGCACCCCCTTTCCCGGGGATCCTCCTCTCCCAGCCCCTGGATCCCCTCTTTCCGTCACCCCGGGGACCCCCGTGCCCCCATTCCCGGCCAGCCCGGGGCACCTCACCCCCAGGCCTCCCTTTCCTGGGAAACCCCAGCTGGGCACGGGGCTCTCCAGCCGCTCTGGCATTGATGATCACCCCAAGGAAAGGGAGAGAACAGGAGAGAGAGAGAGAGAAGGAGATTGGGAATCAGGGATCGCAGTCCCAGCGCCCAGTCCTGCTCCGCCGGGGCTGGGACCCGCACCCGCAGGAAAAATTGGATCCGCTGCTCCCGGTGCTTCCCCCGCTTTGGGCCGAACCCAGCGGGTTCCGGGCAGAGTTTGAGCGCAGGGCCCGGGAGTTCAGCACAGCCCGGCCCGGGGGTCCCGCATGGCCGTGGAGGGTCCCAGATGGATCCCTGAGGGATCCGGAGGGGTTCCAGGAGGGGATCCGGGCAACGAGAGGTGAGTGGGAACCCAAAAACCGAGACCCCCTTGAACCACAATTCCTGGGCACCGGGACCACCCTGAACCCCCATTTTGGGTCCTGTGACCCCCCTCCATCCCCTTCTCCAGCACCCGGACCCCCATGAACCCCCTCATCCGGCACTGAGATCCCCTGAACCCCGAATTCCGGGAAGGAAACTCCTCCTGAACCCACATTACCCAGCACTGGGACCCCCCTGCACCCCCTTATCCGGGACTGGGACTCCCCCGCACCCCCGTCAGTGCTCTGGGACCCCCTGCACCCCCTTATCCGGGACTGGGACTCCCCCGCACCCCCGTCAGCGCTCTGGGACCCCCCCGCACCCCCTTTTCGGCCATCCCGCATTTCCCAGACCCCAGACCCGCACTTTCCCTCGGATTTTGGACGCCCAGATCTCCCAAATTTCTGCGTCCCCCCAGTTCTCCATTCCCGGCGCTTCCTGGATGGGGGTTCCAGGGGGTCCCAGGGGTCCCAGCGGAGATCCAGTGGGATCCAGATGAATTCCCTGGAATTCCCCTTCCCTCCCGTCTCGCATTCGCGTCTCCCAAGCTGCGTCCCCAGGATCCGCCCGCCTCTCCCAGCCCCAGCCCCCCTTTCCCGTGACCCAGGGACCCCCTGGACCCCCAGTCCTGCCTTTCACAGCTCCCAGACCCCACTTCTCTCAACACCGGGGACCCCCGGACTGGATCCCGCCGAATTCTCGGGAATTCCCCGTCCCCTCCCCCCCGCCCTCCCTCGGTCTCTTTCGCTTCCGCTTCCCAACCTGTGAGACCGGGATCTGCCCGGCGACCGGTGACGTCACTGACACACCGGACCGCCATTGGCCAGCACGAAATAGCGGCGCCAATGGCGGGGCTGGAGGCGGCTCTGGGGGCGGGGCCAGGGCTGAGGCGGGGCCAGGTCTGGGGGCGGGGTCGCATCGGAGCAGCGCCATGGCTGCAGCGCTGGGGCTGGGGGCGATCTTGGGGCTCCTGGGGCTTCTTGGGGAGCCGGGGGGCGCGACGAGAGGTGAGTGGGACCCCCGAAACCGGGACCCCCCTGAACTTCCCTTTCCGGGCACCAGGAAGCCCCTGAACCGCCATTCCCGGACACGAGAAACCCCCTGAACCCCCATTTTGGGTCATGTTCCTCCCCTCCATTCCCTAACCCAGCACTGGGAGCCCCCTGTACCCCCTCATTTGGCACCAGGACCCTCCTAAACCCCCATTCCTGGTCAGGAAAACCCCCTGGACCCCAATTCCTGGGCATCAGAAACCGCTGAGCCCCCATTCCTGAGCACGGGGACCCCTTCAGTGCCCATTTCCGCACACTGGGACCCCCCTGTACCCGCTCATCTGGCACCGGGACCCCCCTGAACCCCCATTCCTGGGCACTGGGACACCCCTGAATCTCGCATTTCCGGACACCGGGACCCCCCTGCATCCCCTTATCCGGGACTGGGATCCCCCGCACCCCCATCAGTGCTCCAGGACCCCCTGCACCCCCTTTTCGGCCCTCCCGCATTTCCCAGACCCCAGACCCGCCCTTTTCCTCGGCTTTTGGACCCCCCCAGACCTTCCAACTTTCCGTGTCCCCCCTCGTTTTCCACTCCCGCTACTTCCCAAACGGGGTCCCAGAGGTTTCAGGGGAGCCCCAGCGGAGATCCAGTGGGATCCAGATGAATTCCCTGGAATTCCCCTTTCCCATCCCCTACCCCGTTTCGCTTTCGCGTCTCCCAAGCTGCGTCCCCAGGATCCGCCCGCCTCTCCCAGCCCCAGCCCCCCTTTCCCGTGACCCAGGGACCCCCTGGACCCCCAGTCCTGCCTTTCCCAGCTCCCAGACCCCACTTCCCTCAATACTGGGGACCCCCGGACCCCCCTTTCGTGGGCACAGGGACCCCCTGGATCCCCGCCTCTCCCAGTCCCTCCCTTGAACCTTGGACCCTTCCCGGCTCTCCCGGTTTGGCTTCCTGACCCTTGGACACCCCCAGACCCCCAGTCTCTGCGTCCCCCCAGTTCTCCACCCGGTGCATGGGGTTTCCCTGGGGCTCGTGGAGGATCCCAGAGGGGATTCTGGCCCCTGGAACCCCCTGAACCACAATCCCTGGGCACTGGGACCCCCCAGAATTTCCATTCCTGGGCACCGGGACACCCCTGCACCCCCTTATTCTGCACCATTCCCCTCCTGCACCCCCTTTCCCATCCATCCTGCCTTCCCCAGTCCCCCGTTTTCCTTAACCCTGAGGCCCCCTGCACCCCCATTCCTGCTTTTCTCTGCCCCCAGCCCCCTTTTCCCTCCATCAAGGACCTTGAGCCTCCTATTCCCAGGTCTCCCCACCCTGTGACCCCTCTTTCCTTGGCACTGGGGACCCCTGGACCCCCTTTCCTGGCACTGGGGATCCCCTGGAGGCCCCATCCCACCTCTCCCAGTCCCTGCACACCCCCTGTCCATAAGCCTGGAACCCCCTGAGCCCCCATTCCTGGACACCGGGACTCCCCTGCACGCCCTTTCCTGTCCATCCCACCTCTCCCAGCCCTGCAAACCCTTTCCTTGGCCCTGGGATCCCCAAACCTCTTCCCAGCTCTCCCAGTTTCCCCTTTCATTGATCCATGTCCCCCCCAAGCCCCCAAATCTCTGTGTCCCCCCAGTTCTCCACTCCCTGCATTACCTGGATGTGGCGGTGTCAGAGCCCAGCCCGGGGATCCCCCAGTTCATGGAAATGGGGTTTGTGGATGGGATCCCCTTTGTGCGCTACGACAGCGAGCGGGGCCGGATGGAGCCGCTGACGGAGTGGGTAAAGGATTCAGCTGACCCAGAATATTGGGATAGGAACACCCAGAATGCTGTGCAGAACCAGCACGTGGATGCCAGGAACCTTGAGATACTGCGGGAGCGGTACAACCAGAGTGGGGGTGAGTGGGGGGATCTGTGGGGTTGGGATGGGATCTATGGGGCTGGGATGGATCTATAGGTCTCGGATATGGATTCACAGGGCCCCAAGGGGCTGAGATGGGATCTGTGGGGCTGGGACGAGGATTCACAGGGGTGCAATGGGCTGAGATGGGGATCCATTAGGATGGTGTGGGATATCTTGTGATCTATGAGTTTAGGGCATGGATCCATGGGGCTGAGATGGGATCGTTGGGCCAGGTTGAGATCCATGTGGCTCCAAGGCGCTGAGATGGGGATCCATTGGGATGGTATTGAATTTCTAGTGATCCATGGGGTTAGGACATGGATCCATGGGGCTGGGATGGGATCTGTGGGGCCAGGTTGGGATCCATGGGGTTGGGACATGGATCCATGGGGCTGGGATGGGATCTGTGGGGCCAGTTTGGGATCCCTGGAGTTGGGATGTTGATCGATGGGCTCCAAGGGCTGGGATGAGGCTCTGTGGATCTCCATCAGACTCTGGGGCTCCCTAGGGCTGGAATGGGGCTCTGTGGGGCTGGGACACAATTCCATGGGTCTCTGTGGGTACAATCCCCCCAGGTCTCCACACACGGTTGCGAGTTTACGGCTGTGAGCTCCTGTCCGACGGGAGCGTCCGTGGATCCTACCGGAATGGCTACGACGGGCGGGATTTCATCTTCTTCAAGCTGGGATCCAGGAGATTTGTGGCGGCCGACAGCGCTGCTGAGATCACCAGGAGGCGCTGGGAACATGAAGGGACCCCGGCTGAGCATTGGACGAATTACCTGAAGCATGAGTGCCCGGAATGGCTCCGGAAATACGTCGGATACGGGCGGAAGGAGCTGGAGCGCAACGGTGAGTGGGAATTTGGGATTTGGGAATGGAGGACTGGAGAACACGGTAATTCCTGTGGGAATTCCATGGTTGGATCTCACCCCCATCCCATTCCAGAGGGAATTCCACAGGCAGATCTCACCCCCATCCCATTCCCATGGAATTCCATGGGCAGATCTCACCCCCATCCCATTCCAGAGGGAATTCCACAGGCAGATCTCACCCCCATCCCATTCCAGAGGGAATTCCACAGGCAGATCTCACCCCCATCCCATTCCCATGGAATTCCACAGGCAGATCTCACCCCCATCCCATTCCCATGGAATTCCATGGATGCATCTCACCGTTATCCCATTCCAGAGCCCCCTGATGTCCATGTGTCCGGAAAAGAGGAACACGGGACGCTGATCTTGTCCTGCCACGCGTACGGATTCTACCCCAACACCATCGCCGTCAGCTGGATGAAGGGGGATGAAATCTGGGATCAGGAGACGGAGTGGGGCGGGGTCGTTCCCAACAGCGACGGCACCTTCCACACCTGGGCCAGGATCGAGGCGCTGCCGGAGGAGCAGGAGCAGTACCGGTGCCGGGTGGAGCATCCCGGAATGCCAGAGCCCGGGATCTTCGCTTGGGGTGAGGCTGGGAATGTGGGAATTGGGAATTTGGAATTCCCAAATGGGGATTCCCCTTCCCCTCCTCACTATCCCGCATTTCCCAGAGCCGACATCTGGCAGGAATCTCACCGTGGTGGTCGCTGTGTCCGTCATCACTGCCATCCTCATCCTCGTTGCCCTCACTGGATTCATCCTCTGGAAGCTCCAATCCGGTAACACACGGGATGGGGGTGGGGAAGGGGCACGGATCCACCCGGCACCGTTCCAGGAATCCTGTGCCACCGACACTGATCCCACTGTTTTTCCACAGGGAGGAGGGACAGGGATGGATACAACATGGCAGCCGGTGAGTTCCAGCGGCGGATCCAGCTCTGGATCCCTCTGTGCGGATCCCAGGATGGATCCTGGGGTTAATCCTGGTGTGTGATCCATGCTGGAATTTCATGGATCTTCTCTTTCTGCAGGAAGGGACATGGGAACCAAGGGCTCGACTGCAGGTACAGAGCGGGATCAGGGTGGGATTCCAGAGGGAATTCGGGGCAGGATGGACGGACTGGGATCAGGGAGGGATTCCGGAGAGGAATCAGGTGGGATGGATGGGGCAGCATTGGTGCAAGATGGATGAAGCAGGATCAAGGCTGGATTCCAGGCAGGAACCAGCTGGGATGGAATGGAGCAGGACTGGGACAGGATGGATGGAGCGGGATCAGATTGGGATTCCAGAGAGGGATTGGGGCAGGATGGATGGGGTGGGATCAGGAGGGATGGATGGAGCAGGATTGGGGCAGGATCAGGTGGGATTCTGGAGCATCTCCTGCTCTCCATGGGCTCCAGCCAGGTCCATCCTGGGGAATGGGGACAGGGACAGGGTGACACTGTGACCCTCTCTCATCCCAGCAGGAATCACTGCCTGAGCGATCCACGGAGCTGGATCCAGCCCCTTCCTCTTCCTGGGAAAGCCGAGAGCTGCCAGCAGAGCTCATCCCGCTGCTCCCACCCACTCCACAGGTTTTGCTAACGGATCAATTTCCCATTTTACAATATCTTAAAGCCAAGATATTCCCAATGCATTAGTTCTGGTGTGAAATTACCCCCTTTGGGCAATAAATCCAGGTTCCCTCTTCCAGTGTCCGCCAGTTCCTCTCTGGGAGCCAGGGAATGGGAATGGGGACGAAGGGGACAGGGATGGGGACACTGGGAGCAGGGATGGGTGTTGGAAAATGGAAATGAAACTGATAAGGCACATACATATACTCTCACAAAAGTTTAACTATATTTATAACAATTCCCTCCTCTAGAACTTCGATCGGGCTTAAAGCCCGCATCAACTATTAAATTTTACACTTCTTCATATATTCTGTACGCTTTTCCGAGTTGTTGGTATTTCTCATATACTTCTTTCACTGTTTCAGGTTAATTCTCTTGCTGTTCTAATTTTATTAACTCAACCTTTTCATTATCTAGTTCTTCAAATACAGAATTTTGTACTATACTGGTTTAGTCATTTGGACTAAACATGGGATTATCTAGAGGAGAAAAACAGTATTCATTAATACGCCCCCTACAATAAATAATGTTTTCTTCCACCAATTACCTTGGAAAATTTCATCCCACGAATTATCTTTTATTATTGATGATCATTTCTGCTTGGATATTCCAATCGGGTCTTCTAATAAACTTTTTATTTTTTCTTGAAGTTCCTCACTTCAGAGGCAGTTAATGGGGCATTTACAAACCCTATGCTTCCTACAACTCCCCCACAGGCGCTTCTCTAAGTGGAAACAATTTTCCTATTGCTTCAGGTGGTCCTTTCTTTGTTGTACTTTGGGTGTTATAACCATGGCTTCTAGTTTCTACACATTCACTACATACTCTTTCTACCTCCCGAGTGCTTTCTAGCCTCTTAGTATCTTGTTCTCTTACAGCTGATTGCTCTTGAGTATGTTGCATTGGGGAGAAGGTTAATGGAAGGTGTTTAAAGGTTGGTAGTGCTATAATAGACAGTGAGAGATCTTGAGGAGTTAGGTACAAATTGGGAGGATGGAATCGGTCAGTTAATGGGACAGAAGAGGTGGTTTGAGATGTCATAGAGGTTTGAAGTTTAGAGAGGGGAAGTTGCGATGTAGGTTGAACTTGGTACGGGATGGGCTGCATTGGAAAAGGTGTCAATAGAGCTTGAGGAGGTATAGATGGGACTTGAGGCCGTAGGGACTGTACTTCAGGTATGAACAAGTTGGAGGTAGGTGGGGGTTAAGTCTGAGGCAGGATAAAGGATGATGAAGATACAGTTGGATGTAGTGGAGGCTGAGCCTGAGGCTCAGACAAAGTAGTAGGAGGCGAAGATAGGATTAGAGGTGGTGGAGGTAGGGTAGGAGGCGCTGGAGATAGGGTAGGAGGAGGTAGTGGAGGCTGGGCTTGAGGTACAGGTGTGGTAGTAGGAGGTGGGGATCAGATTTGAGGGGATACATAAGGACCAGGAGAATGAGTTATTGGTGGGGTTAAAGGAGGAGGTAGAGGGAGATATTCTAATGGGCCCCATTTACTTTCTGGTACTTCATCTTTTTCTTTCTCTTGCACTTTTGACATCTTATACACTCTTACTTTTCTGTCTCAGCTATCATTTTCTAACCAACATGCTGCATATCTTATCTCTTCTTCATCCTGTGATTCTCTTAAGCTAATATGCTTATTTAATGCTACACACAACCATTTTTCCTTTGAACCATACCAGGGCCAATAAACTGCTCCTTCACGTATACATTCTTTCAACCAGATCTCCATACTATATCTGATCATCTTTACCTTGTCTAAATTTCTTAAATTGCTATATTTTCCCCAATTTTCAAGCATTTCCTCCAAAGGACTTGTTGGAGGAATAGCCTTTATTTCCTTTACTTTCTTTACTTTCTTTGAACTCTTGCTCGCACACTGTCCCATTTTGCTTCTAATCTGAAATCTTTTCTATTGGTTTCTTTGACTATTTTACTAATTTCACAAACAACAAAGTACTCTAAAAAAGAATTGTACCTTAATTTATCAAAAATTAATATTAATTTAAGTCTGTATCCTTTAAAACCTAAAGTGGCAACTCAACTAAACAATGATGAGAATTTAAAATTGTGACATCAATACTTCAACTATTAGGATTAAACCATCTACAAGAACAAAGGAGGTTGATTTATCTAATTAAACTTTTAGAACTGATACTTCTGATCTTATAAAGTAATGATGAAAATATTAAAGAAAATGGCTGCCTGTATTTTAAATTGTTAAGAACTAGAATGGTTATCTGTATAAACAAATGATGGGAAACTAAGATGGCCGCCTATATAAATAAATTGTGGGAATTGAAAAAAAATGGCGCCTTGTTCAAAAAAATTATGGTGGTTCGTATAAATAACTTATAAGAATTAAGAAAATGGCTGTTTAAGTAAAGCAAACTAGAACTGATAAGAGAAAGATCAATCAAAATAGTGAGATGAAGGGAATTTTATCTCCTTTGGCTCCGCCCTTTGGATACCGCCTACTGGCACCGCCTCTTCTAAGACTCTCAAACTCCAAAATGGCGACTTCACTTTCCATTTGGTCGTCCTTCTGTTCGGATCTCACAACAAAGTTCAGCCGCACAGAAGAGAACTCAAAATGGCGTCTGCGCCCTCACAACAAAAAATGGCGGGAAGAGAAACCGCAAAAATGGCGTCTCTGCCCTCACGAAAGAGAACTCAAAATGGCGTCTCTGCCCTCACGAAAGAGAACTCAAAATGGCGTCTCTGCCCTCACGAAAGAGAACTCAAAATGGCATCTCTGCCCTCACAAAAAAGAACTCAAAATGGCATCTCTGCCCTCATGAAAGAGAACTCAAAATGGCATCTCTGCCCTCACGAAAGAGAACTCAAAATGGCGTCTCTGCCCTCACGAAAGAGAACTCAAAATGGCGCCTCTGCCCTCATGAAAGAGAACTCAAAATGGCGACTCTGCCCTCACAAAAGAGAACTCAAAATGGCATCTCTGCCCTCACAAAAAAGAACTCAAAATGGCGTCTCTGCCCTCACAAAAGAGAACTCAAAATGGCGTCCACACCCTCACGAAGAACTCAAAATCGCCTCTCTGCCTTCTCGAAAGAGAACTCAAAATGGCGTCTCTGCCCTCACACAAAATATGGCGGGAACTGAAACTGCAAAAATGATGCCTCTATCCTCATGGAAAGAGGCACCAAAAGAAACCACAAGACAGTGTCTCTGCCCTCACAAAAAGAACTCAAAATGGCATCTCTGCCCTCACAAAAAACTCAAAATGGCGTCCCTACCCTCACAAAAAGAACTCAAAATGGCGTTCCCACCCTCCCACAAAAAGGAACCTCTTCGGGAGCGCTCTGGGGACTTTTGGCGCGGCCTCACCCCAGAACCTCACTCACCAAGTCCACCGAACCAACGCAAACTGCAAGCGAAACAGAAATCTCCCGATCTCAGCAGGTTCTAAAACGCCCCAGTCACTGCTCATGAGGGAGGGATCCTCCCACAGCCGGCGGCTGCCCTTAAAAACGGCGATCCCCCCCCTTCCCTTCTTCTTTTTCCCTGGCATTAAAGATCATCTTCAACACTTTAACAACTCTTGAACTGTATCTGAACTGCTGATACCTTTATGAATCATACAAAGTTGCAATGCACCAGAACAACTGTAACACTCTAACTGTACGGAACATACAATAACTCGTACAAAGGTGCAAACGGAAATGAAACTTATAAGATCCATACATAGACTCTCACAAAAGTTGAACTCTATTTATAACAGAGGTGTCCCCCGATGTCCTCAATGACTTGGTGACCTTGGTGGCCGAGGTCGAGCGGCTGTGGGAGGCCAGCGCCCGCCTGACCAAGGATCACCTGCTGGTGGCACTTGGGGAAATCGACTTCCTCCTCTTCAGTCCCTGTGGTGGCTCTGGTGGCCCTGGTGGCCCCCGTGGCCGCGGTGGCCGAGCGGTGCCAAAAAGCCATCGAGGACATCCTGAGGCTGCTGGAGGACATTGGTGTCACCGCTGTGACATCATCGGGGCAGTGACATCATTGGGAGCATTGCTGGTGTCACTTATCCCCTCCCTCTCACCACATGATGTTTGAGACAAATTTGGGGAATTTTCTGGGAATTTTCCCAAATCCTGATGGGAATTCCTGGGGTGACATCACTGGGGACACTCAGGGACAGTCAGGGACACTCGGGGACACTCAGGGACACTTGGGGACATGGGGGCAGGGGGTGAATGAGCCACCTCAGTGCATTGCAGGAGAGGCAGCAGAGCTGGGTTATCAATGCCAATATCAATGACAATATCAATGCCAATATCAATGACAATATCAATGCCAATATCAATGGCAATATCAATTGCAATATCAATGACCATATCAATGACAATATCAATGCCAATATCAATGCCAATATCAATTTACAATATCAATGCCAATATCAATTTACAATATCAATGCCAATATCAATGCCAATACAATATTTGCTTTCACATTCCTGTATCGGCTTTTGCACGTTGTTATTTATCACGATTTTGATACAGTGCAATTTATAATTCCTTTCAGCAGCTTTTTTGTTTAACATAATCTATCAGTTTATGTGTGCTCCATACAGCTGACATAAATGGCAGTGTCATAAATCAATTTTATATCATAGACTTTAGGGAAAAAAATAGAGACTGCACAATGCTAAAATGCTTTTTATATTATGACCATTATAACTAAATTTTATATTGGAACTGTTATAACCAACTTTTAGATTATGACTGACTCAGAGAATGGAATCAATTCTTTTGTTTCTCATATCTGCAGGCTGATTTGGTCGAATTTTTAACGGGTTTTGAGAGGATTCGGGGAGGATTTTAGGGGGAGTTTGGTGGATTTTAAGAGGATTTTGAGGAGATTTTTGAGGGGATTATGAGGGGATTCGGGGAGGATTTTAGCAGGATTTTTGGTGGATTTGAAGCCTCTTTGTCCCGCCAGATTGAGGGAAGACCCCGAGAAGAGGCAGAAGCGCCCTTAACAAAGATGGTGGCCAGGCTTCACATATGCTCTGGCGAGATTTGCCGCGGGAAGGGGGCGCTTGTCCTGGCTGTTTAGGGCGAGCCCTGAGGGGTCTCCAGGCTGCATCTGGGGCTTTTAGGCTCAATTTTGGAGCTTTTAGGCTGAATTTGGGGTTTCCGAGCTGGATTTTGTTATAAATGCATATTATACACTTGGCTTTTCGCAAATATTAAAAATGAATGCCATATGTATAATGTGGGAAGGTTTTACTGTATTTGCTTTTATTATTAACAGAGTTTAGAAATGTGATTAATGTATATTTTCTTTTTGGGTTGTAAAGACTTTTTTGGTAACATTTAAAACCAGTCAATTGAGTTGACAAAACTGAATCAAACCCCTACTACAAGGTAAAGGGAAGACCCTCCTGAATTAACGAGATCAAGATGGGGGTGAACCAAAAGCTACAAGAAGGAATTTATTGATCTCCTGGTATCAGAAGAATAAGACATAGGATGACTAAAAGGCGCCAACAAAAACTTTTATCTACAAGGAGTAATAAAATGTTCATTTGGTGAAATGGGAGAAGTTGGAGGGGAAGCAGAACCAAGAGAACATCTGAACTCAAAGGAATGTTTGAATAATGCATTAGGGTCTATTGAATATGTAACACAGAGATCCTTAAAACAAAGGATCTGAAGGGGGTAAGGTTTGCTGAGGGGGTCCCCAGCAGGCACCCTCAGCCAAAAACCTTTATTTGATCTATTTCTGTCTCCTAATTGTCTATTTTTTATTTTTATTAAACTTAAATTTTTCTAAGAAAGTGAACCTCATTTTTCACACCCGGAACCTCCCTGGGGCCTCACCTGGGATACGTGGGAAACCCCAAATCCTTGGGAATCCTCACCTGGGACCCCTCAAATCCCTCCAAAGCCTCACCTGGGCCTCCGGTGTCCACCCTGCCCCCCCTGTGCCGTGTGCCCTCGATGTCCCCTGCTTACCTGGGACCCCCAAAACTTCACCTGACTCCCAAACCCCACACAGGATCCCCCAAAACCCTTCCAGAACCCCCTTAAATCCTCCCAGGGTACCTCAAAGCCCCCTCAGGATCCCCAAAACTTTACCGGGGACCTCCCACCCCTCCAAAACCTCACCTCAACTACCCAAACACCACCTGGGGCCCCCCAACCCCCCTTAGAACTGCCCCAAACCCCACCTGGGCCCCCAAGGACCCCCAAACTCCCTCAAACACACCTAGGACCCCCCAACCCCCACCCCAAAACCCCAAACCCCACCTGGCACCCTCAAAAACCCACCTGGAACCCCCCAAACCACACTTGGGACTCCCAGTCCCCCCTCAGAACCCTCCAAACCCCACCTGAGACTCCCCAAACCCATTCCCACCCCCCTGACCCTTCTTTCCTGTCCCCTGGTGTCCCCTCTCGCCCTCCCTGCCAAGGTGGCCCCAGCAGTGGCCGCGTGTCACCGGGCCCGGTTGGCTCTGGTGGCCCTGGCCGAGGCCTTGGGGACACCAGGCAGTGTCCCTGTGGCACTGGACAAGGCCAAGGCTGCACTGGGCCAGGCCCGGGAGGCCCTGAGGGAGCTGGAGGTGGCCCAGGAGGCTGCGGTGGCCCCAGCGGTGGCCCTGGGGTCCCTCAGGAACAAGGACCCAGAGTGGCTGCAGCAGCTCGGGGCCGTGGCCGAGGCGGCAGCGCTGGAGCACGAGGAGCGACGGGCACGGCGGTGCCAGCGCTGGCTGCAGGCCGGGCACAGGCTGGCCATGGGGCTGACAGTGCTGTGTGTGGCCGTGTGTGAGTAAAAACCAGTGTGGCCCAGTATGGACCAGTATGGACCAGTACAGACCAATTTGGATGAGTTGGGCTCTGGGCCAGGCACGGACTGGCCATGGGGCTGACGGTGCTGTGTGCGGCTGTGTATGAGTAAAAACCAGCATGAACCAGTATAGACCAGTACGGACAAGTACAGACTAGTATGGACCAGTATAAACCAGTACAGACCAGTATGGATGAGTTGGGCTCTGGGCTGGCCATGGGTTGGCCATGGGGCTGAGTGCAGCCGTGTATGAGTAAAAACCAGCATGGAGCAGTACGGACCAGTATGGACCAGTATAGAGCAGTACAGATTAATATGGACCAGTATGGACCATTATAGGGCAGTGGGGACCAGTTCAGACCAGCATGAGGTTGTATAGACCTGGAGGGACTTTCTCCTGCCCTGACCAGTATAGACCAGTATGAACCAGTTCAGACTAGTATGGACCAGTTCAGACCAGTATGGAATGGTATGGACCTGTTCAGACCTGTTCAGACCAGTACAGACCAGCTCAGACCAGTTCAGACCTTCCCCTGCCCAGGATGGGGACACTGGGAGGGGACTGGGGACACTGGGCTGATGCCATGGGGGCACTGGTGACACTGGGACTCACTGAGGTGGTGGCACTGGCACGGTGACAATGAGGGTGGGGACACTGGGCTGGTGACATTGCTATGGTGACACTGGGGCAGTGACGTCACTTCCTCCTGTTTCCTCCCAGCCACGCCCCATTTCCGGCATGTCCGCGACTGCCACCGGGCCTTGTTCATCCCCCGGAGTGTCCCCGGAGTGTCCCCAGCAGCCATGGAGCCCCATGAGGTGCAACAATTCTGGCGCGGGGTGGCAGTAGGGGACAGGGGGTCACAAAGGGGACAGGGGGGTGTGGGAGGAAGTGGGGAGGCAACAGAGGGGTGGAGGGGACTGAGGGTGGCGGACGGGGTGAGGACAGTGGGGTGGTGGCAGGGGGGTGGCAGAGGGGCCGAGGAGGTGACAAAGGGATGGAGGAGACAGCTGAGCTCTCCAGGTAGGGGACAAAGGGGACCCTGGTAGGGCACTGGGGCCCTACCAAGTGCCACGAAGGTCCCTACCAACTCCCTTGTCCCCTCCCCAGGTGCTGGAGATGCAGGTGGACATGGTGGCCACCCTGGGTGAGCTGGCAGCCACTGTGACCGTGCCATGCGGGGACGTGTGGCCGTTCGTGTACCCAAGGTCCCTGTGTGCAGCCCTGAGGAAATTCACCTGGCACCTCCGGGACACCCTGGAACATGGCAATGTCACCTCCCAGGCCCTGGCTGCCCTCGTGACAACCCCAGGGGCCACCTGGGCCGATGTGAGAGATGCAGCCAGCGCCTGGCGGGAGGCGAGGCTTCTGCTCTGTATGAGCTCCATCTGGCTGATGAATGAGGCCATCGATTTCCTCGATACCTGGGAGGACAAGGACACCCCCAAGGCCACCGCCATCGCCCAGGCTGGAGACCTGCAGGATGAGACCGCCGGCTGGCGGAGAGCTGAGGACATCGTGTTGGCTGTGATCTGGCATCCAACGGTGGCCCTGCTCAAGAAGGAGTTGTCCTCGTTTCTGGCTGCACAAAAGGCCCGGGTGATGGTGGTCCTCAACGCCGTATTGGCCACCAGCCCAGCAGAGAAAGCCACAAGGGTACAGTGGGCGAAGGCAGCCCAGAGGCTGCTGGGGCACTTGGTGTCTGTGTGTTACACGGCCTTCCTGTATCTCTGGAGGCTGCAGAACCAGCTGAGGGACATCGAGTTGGCCCTGGAGGAAAAGGAGGCATCCACCAATGTCACCGAAGCCTTGGTGGCCACAGTGGTCAAGGCTGAGTGGCTGTGGGAGGCCAGCGCCTCCCTGGCCACACATCAGCTGCTGGGGACACTTGGGGACATCCATGACCTCCTCTTGAATCCGTATGGTGGCCCCAGTGGCCGCTTGGTGGCCAAGCAGAGCCAAGAAGCCATCAAGGACACCCCCAGGCCATCCAAAAAACAGCACTCAGCACCATTGCGTGACAAAACAAATACTGGCTGCTCAATCCCAGAACACCTGAACAACCTGAAGGTGCCTGGGGAAAACCCGAGCCAGGTGCAGTTTGTGAAACCACCAGCCATCTCCCAAGGGACCCCAACTTATTACCCCCAGGGACACGGTGTGAACTGGCAACTTCCAAAGGGATATGTTATTTTAAAAACTGCTGCCATGAGTACATTCCCATAGGAGTTACTGGTATTTCAAAACAAAGACAAAACTTTCTAATTATAGGCAAGCACAGGAATGGGCTTTCTGGACTTTCAGTTCTTCCAGCTGTTGTTTCAGTAAATTGTAAAGAGGAGCTGAGGGTTTTAGCTCTTGCTTACAAGGCTCCACTGGTAATTCTACCAAAAACACCAATAGCTCTTGCTATTGCATTGCCAATGAATAGAAATGAGCGAGCTGGAAATGTCCCTTGGATAAAATATATCACCAGTGAAGAGCCAGAGCTGACGTGCAGTCTGACACACCGTGATAAAACAGTTCGCATTACAGGAACACTGGACACAGGGTCAGATCTCACTGTGATTTCTTATGGGTTTTGGCCGAGCAATTGGAATCTGGTGCCACCCGAGTGTGTTCTCACAGGGATTGGAGGAGCTACAGCGTGTATGCAAAGTGAATCCATGATCACTGTCACAGGTCCTGAAGGGATGACAGCGACCACCCGTCCCTACGTGGTGAAGGGGCCCATCACAGTATGGGGGAGAGACGTGTTGTCCCAGTGGAGAGCAAAGATGATTCTTGATGGAAACCACAGCAACGCCTGCCACTCATTATTAAGTTATCATTATTGAGTTATCATGGAAAACCAATCAGCCCGTTTGGACAGATCTATGGCCTCTTTAACAGAAAAAATTGAATGCCCTCAAAAAATTATTGAGTGAACAACTACAAAAGGGCCACATCAAGCCTACAAATAATCCCTGGAATTCCCCAGTGTTTGTAATTCACAAGGAAATTTCTCTGATTCCTGGAGATTGCTTCACGACTTGAGGAAGATCAGCGAAATGATAGAGGACATGGGGCACTTAAAACCTGGACTTCCTTCTCTTTCAGTGATTCCAAGAGATTGTCCTCTTGTCATTGACCTAAAAGATTGTTTTTTCAGCATTCCACTGCATCCAGAGGACGCTCCTCGATTTGCATTTTGGGTTCCAGCCTTCAATAGAGGAGAACCACTGCAAAGGTACCACTGGACGGCTTTGCCGCAAAGGGATAAAAAATTGTCCCACAATTTGTCAGTATTTTGTGGCAAGAGCTTTGTCTCCAGCCCAACAAAAACCCCCACAGAAGAAGGATTTTACATTACATGAATGATTTGCTCGTTGTAATACCAACTCAAAAAGAAATGGAACAGACTCCAGACAGCGTCATCACTGAAGTTCAAAATGCTGGATTGCAGATTTCTACATCAAAAATACAAGAAATCCCACCCTGGAAATATTTAGAGTAGAGGATGACAGAACAAACAATTGAGCCACAGAAAATACAGTTCCAAACCAGTGTCAACACCTTGCAAGATTTACCACAGCTTTTAGGAGAGGTCAGTTGGGTCAGATCTGTTTTAGGAATTGCAAATTATGAACTTGCTCCACTTTTTAACCTATTGAGAGGAGACGGTGACATCAAATCTCCTGGAACTTTAACACCTGAAGCTCAAAAAGCCCTTGAAAAGGTCAGTGAAACTGTTCAAAAGAGACGAGCACATCGTTGTGCCCCAGAAAAGCCCTTTTTTCTTGCAGTGTCAGGAAAAAAACTGCAGCTTTATGGTTTCAGTTTTCAATGGGACACTTCTGAGAAAGATCTTTTGTTAATCATAGAGTGGGTTTTCCTTTCTTGTAGGTTTCCAAAAACAATTTTTACAGCCATGGAGATGAGAGCACAAATCATACTTAGAGCCAGAACAAGATTGCTAACTATGGCAGACCAAGATTTTGTAATGATCTGTTTACCTGTGAGAAGAGATTACTTTGACTGGGCTTTGCAAAATTCAGAGGACTTGCAAAATGCATTTGTCAGAGAACAAGTCCCCCTAGGCCAAATCCACACAGGCCCAGGAGTGCCCAGAAATGTGAGGGCTGAATTAGAACCTTCAGAGAAACTAAAATACAGAAATCCAACAGACATGAGGTAGAAATGCAAGTTCAGTTTTAAATAAATAGAGGGGGTTTAGGTGCCTTAGTAAATAAGACTGAATCAGTTGGCAAGAAAAAGACCTAAAATCTAGCTTAAAGTTCAAGTGACATTGCCTTTTGCAAAGTCAGTTAAGTTCTAGTCATAACAAAAATAAAGTAGCCTTGCTAAACATTCCTAGATAGAACAGAGCTACATGTGTGGAATTTGTGTAAGAAATGACGAATATTATCGCACATCAATCTTAGCTTAGGATAGGCCCAACAAGGCAATACTGGACTCGTGTTTCCACCTGACTGGCCAAAAATAGAATAAAATGCCCTGCTTTGAGAATGCTAGCAGGCTCAGGGAGGACCCATCACGAATGCCACTGTTGTTGTTGCTTCTGCAGCTGCTACTGATAAGACAGTCTGTATGTGTCTAAATATAAACACTGGTAAGACTCACAGGACACAGACTACGGGTGCTGTCGCTGTTGCTGTTGCTGCTTCTGCTTAGGATTTAGAAACTTGTAGGAATGCATTTCCATGCCCAAGCAAATGATTTTATCTAAGGAAAAAAGTTTTGGTTTACTGTGGGTCTGCAGCTAGAGAGCCGAACTGGTAGTACTGTTCAGCTCATGACAGGAGCGAGTTCCCTAGGCCTCAAGCCTTGGCAAAGGGAAGCAGGATTTTGAGAAAGGAATGCAGGAGATAACGGTGTACCTGGTACGGAACATGCTTTGCTAGCAAATTCTAGGCATACCTGTGTTAGTTAGTACGAGGCATATGTTAAGCAATATTATTTGACAATATTACTTGTTATATAATGCAAGAGTATATAAGCTTGGCTAGGCGGATCAATAAACGGCTTCATATGAGCAATCAATGGAGTCCACGTCTCTTTGTCAATCACCATAGTTTACCTCTGAACACAGAAGGCAGCCAAGCTAGAAAGTTCTGTGCCTTTCTCTGGGGCACTGGCCCAGTGCCAGCACAGGGGCACTGGTTGGGCTTTGGAGATGTTTCTCAGGACCTGTGGCTGCTTCTGTTGCCAAATTGTCCCTCCTTAATCATCCTGTACTTAAGAACGAGCTCAGAGGAGCTCAGGTGCTTTTTAAGGTGTCTTAGCCAGGGGTCAGAGGCTTCTCTGAGACCCGTTCTCAGCTTTTGTTTCCGTATTATTTTTATTTTATCTTTTGTTAAAACCTTAATTAAGCCACTCTGGGAGGTTGCAGGCCAACCCTCAGGCTTGATACATCTTCATGGGGCTCATTACATGCTGGCCACGTGTGACACTATATCAGAAACTTTACATTAGAAGATGCCACTGCTTCTGCTGGGGACATGGGGACTTTACATGCTCGGACTGTGACACCCTCTGCCTCCATGAGACTGATTTAGCCATGCAACAAAGGACTTTGCTTTTACAACTACTCATCACCATAGTCTTCAATGGAGATGTCCCAAAAACTTGACACGACAGCCCTGGTGGCTGCGCGGTGGCCGAGCGGTGCCAAAGAGCCATCGAGGACATCCCGAGGCTGCTGCGGGCACAGCGATATCCCCATCATGGGGGCAGTGACACCATTGGGGACATCGCTGGTGTCACGGATCCTCTGCCCCCTCCCTGTGTGGTGTTTGAGACAAATCTGGGGAATTTTCTGGGAACTTTCATTGAAACTGTCCCAAATGCTGAATTCCTGCAAATGGGAATTCCCCCAAAGGACTTGTTGGAGGAATATCCTTTATTTCCTTTACTTTCTTTACTTTCTTTGAACTCTTGCTCGCACACTGTGCCACTTTGCTTCTAATCTGAAATCTTTTCTATTGGTTTCTTTGACTATTTTACTAATTTCACAAAGAACACAGCACTCTAAAAAAAGAACTGTAACTTAATTTATCAATAATTAGTATTAATTTAAGTCTGTATTCTTTATAACTTAAAGTGGCAACTCAAGTAAACAATGATGAGAACTTAAAACTGCCATATCAATACTTAAACTATTAGGATTAAACCATCTACAAGAACAAAAGAGGTTGATTTATCTAATTAAACTTTTTAGAACTGATACTTCTAATATTATAAACTAACAATGAAAATATTAAAGGAAATGGCTGCCTGTATTTTAAATTGTTAAGAACTAGAATGGATATCTGTTTAAACAAATGATGGGAAACTAAGATGGCTGCCTATATAAATAAATTGTGGGAATAAAAAAAAATGGTGGCTTGTTCAAAAATATTATGGCAGTTCCTAAAAATAACTTACAAGAATTAAGAAAATAGCTGTTTAAGTAAAGCAAACTATAACTGGTAAGAGAAAGATCAATCAAAATAGTGAGATGAAGGGAATTTTATCTCCTTTGGCTCCGCCCTTTGGATACCGCCTACTGGCACCGCCTCTTCTAAGACTCTCAAACTCCAAAATGGCGACTTCACTTTCCATTCGGTCGTCCTTCTGTTCGGATCTCACAACAAAGTTCACCCGCACAGAAGAGAACTCAAAATGGCGTCTGTGCCCTCACAAAAAATGGCAGGAACAGAAACCGCAAAAATGGCATCTCTGCCCTCATGAAAAAGAACTCAAAATGGCGTCTCTGCCCTCACAAATAAGAACTCAAAATGGCGTCTCTGCCCTCACGAAAGAGAACTCAAAATGGCGCCTCTGCCCTCACGAAAGAGAACTCAAAATGGCGTCTCTGCCCTCACGAAAGAGAACTCAAAATGGCGCCTCTGCCCTCACGAAAGAGAACTCAAAATGGCGTCTCTGCCCTCACGAAAGAGAACTCAAAATGGCGTCTCTGCCCTCACAAAAAGAACTCAAAATGGCGTCTCTGCCCTCACAAAAAGAACTCACAATGGCGTCTCTGCCCTCACAAAAAGAACTCAAAATGGCGTCTCTGCCCTCACAAAAAGAACTCAAAATGGCGTCTCTGCCCTCACAAGAAGAACTCAAAATGGTGTCCCTGCCCTCACAAAAGAGAACTCAAAATGGCGTTCCCGCCCTCACAAAAGAGAACTCAAAATGGCGTCTCTGCCCTCACACAAAAAGGAACCTCTTCGGGAGCGCTCTGGGGACTTTTGGCGCAGCCTCACCCCAGAACCTCACTCACCAAGTCCACCGAACCAACGCAAACTGCAAGCGAAACAGAAATCTCCCGATCTCAGCAGGTTCTAAAACGCCCCAGTCACTGCTCATGAGGGAGGGATCCTCCCACAGCCGGCAGCTGCCCTTAAAAACAGCGATCCCCCCCCTTCCCTTCTTCTTTTTCCCTGGCATTAAAGATCATCTTCAACACTTTAACAACTCTTGAACTGTATCTGAACTGCTGATACCTGTATGAATCATACAAAGTTGCAATGCACCAGAACAACTGTAACACTCTAACTGTACGGAACATACAATAACTCGTACAAAGGTGCAAACGGAAATGAAACTTATAAGATCCATCCATAGACTTTCACAAAAGTTGAACTCTATTTATAACAGAGGTGTCCCCCGATGTCCTCAATGACTTGGTGACCTTGGTGGCCGAGGTCGAGCAGTTGTGGGAGGCCAGCGCCCGCCTGAGCAAGGATCACCTGCTGGTGGCACTTGGGGAAATCGACTTCCTCCTCTTCAGTCCCTGTGGTGGCTCTGGTGGCCCTGGTGGCCCCCGTGGCCGCGCGGTGGCCAAGCGGTGCCAAAAAGCCATCGAGGACATCCCGAGGCTGCTGGAGGACATTGGTGTCACCGCTGTGACATCATCAGGGCAGTGACATCATTGGGAGCATTGCTGGTGTCACTTGTGCCCTCCCTCTCACCACATGGTGTTTGAGAGAAATTTGGGGAATTTTCTGGGAATTATCCCAAATCCTGATAGGAGTTCCTGGGCTGATGTCACTGGGGACACTCAGGGACACTTGGGGACACTCAGGGACATGGGGGCATGGGGTGAATGAGCCCCCTCGGTGCCTTGCAGGAGAGACAGCAGAGCCGGGTTATAAATGCCAATATCAATGCCAATATCAATGCCAATATCAATGCCAATATCAATGCCAATATCAATGCCAATATCAATGCCAATACAATATTGGCTTTCACATTCCTGTATTGGCTTTTGCACCTTGTTATTGATCACAACGATTTCGATATAGTGCAATTTATAATTCCTTTCAGCAGCTTTTTGGTATAACACAATCTATCAGTTTATGTGTGCTCCATACAGCCGACATAAATGGCAGTGTTATAAATCAATTTTATATCATAGACTTTAGGGAAAAATAAAATAGAGACAGCACAATGCTAAAATGCTTTTTATATTATGACCATTATAACTAAATTTTATGTTGTAACTATTATAGCTAACCTTTATATTATGACTGACTCAGAGAATGGAATAAAACAATTCTTTCCCTTCTCACATCTGCAGGCTGGTATGGTGGAATTTTAAGAGGATTTTGAGGGGAATTGGAGAGGATTTTAGGGGGATTTTGGTGAATTTTAAGAGGATTTTGAGGGGACATTCGTGGAATATTAAGGGAGTTTTGTGAGGAATTTCGGGGAATTTGAGAGGGCTTTTTGGATGAACGTTAAGAGAATTTTAGGGAATTTTGGCGGCATTTCTGGTGGAATTGTTGGTGGAATTCCGGGTGGATTTCAGTGTAATTTTGAGAGGATTTAGAAGAACTTTAGGAGCAATTTGGAGGAGATTTGAAGGGACTGTTGAGAGGATTTTTGGGGGGTTTGCCTAATTTTTGGGGGGAAATCTCCGTTCCCGGTCTGGCAAAACTCCGAGACGTCTGGGCTGAGGAGAGGGCGGGAGTTCCCGTAGCCAAGATGGCGGCGAAGCTTCACGTGTGATCTCGCGAGATTTGCTGCGGGACCAGGGGGAGGTGCCGGCCTGGCTGTGCCAGAGAGAGCCCTGAGGGAGCTGCGGGGTTTTTAGGCTGAATTTGTGCCTTTGCAGGTGGGTTTGGAAGCTCTTGGGTAAATTTCGCACTCCAGGCTGGATTTGAAGCCTCTTTGTCCCGCCAGATTGAGGGAAGACCCCGAGAAGAGGCAGAAGCGCCCTTAACAAAGATGGCGGCGAGGCTTCACAGATGGTCTGGCGAGATTTGCCGCGGGAAGGGGGTGCTTGTCCTGGCTGTTTCGGGCGAGCCCTGAGGGGTCTCCAGGTGGAATGGGATTTAAGGCTCATTTTGGAGGCTTTTAGGCTCAATTTTGGGGCCTTTATCCTGAATTTGAGGTTTCCGAGCTGGATTTGATGGTTTCTTACCCCGCCAGCCTTAGAAGGGCTCCGTGGAGCGGGCAAAAGCGCCCTCAACCAAGATGGCGGCGAGGCTGTTCCCGTGTGATCTCGCGAGATTTGCCGCGGGAGGGGCGCTTGTCCTGGATGTGTTTGAGGCGCCCCAGTCCCCCCAGGACCCCCCAAAATCTCCCCCAGAACAGCCCCCAGGAACTCCCAAAATCCCCCAAAAATCGCCCCCAAACCCCTCCAAATCTACCCCAAACCAGCCCCCCCAAACCCCTGAACACCTCCTGGGACACCCCAAAATCCCCCCAAACAGCCCCCATGATCAGAAGTGGAAAAAACTCCACTTTCATTCCCGGAATTTTGTGTCCGGCCCCAAAATCCACAAAAATTCTCAGTTTTCCCGGAATTTTCCTGGGTTTTGCCTCATTTCTTTTCCTGATATTTTTCCCCCAAAAATCCATCATCTCAAAATCCATTTCATTCCCAAAAAAATTCACTTTTATCCCGTTTTTCCTGCGTTTCCCCTCATTTTCCCCGGTTTTCTCCTCATTTTTTCCCAGTTTTTCCTTTCTCTCCTGGATTTTCCTTCTTTTTTTACCCCAGTTTTTATTTTTTTTTTCTGTGTGTTTTTTTTTCCTTGGTTTTGTCTTTTCCCCCTCATTTTCCCCCAGTTTTCCCCTCATTTTTTCCCAGTTTTTCCCCTGCTTTTTCTTTCTTCCCCCCCCCCCACTTTACCCCTCATTTTTTCCAGTTTTTTTCCTTCATTTTTCTCCTGCTTTTTCCCTTTCTTTTCCCCCTCATTTTTCCCACTTATTCCCTCTTTTTTTCTGCTTTTCCTCTCATTTTTCCCAGGTTTTCACTCTTTCTCTTGTTTTTTCCCTTCTTTTTTCCTGTTTCTTCCCTCATTTTTTTCTGGTTTTTCCTTTTTTTTTTTTTTTTTTCCCCCACTTAATTTTTCCTTGGTTTTCCCCCAAAACTCGCCCTCCAAGAAACTCGACCTTTATTCCCGGAATTTCACCACCCAGCCTAAAATTCTGTTTTTTCATCCCAGTTTTTCCCTTATTTTTTCCTGGGTTTTCCCTCATTTTTTCCCCAGATTTTCTCTCTTTTTTACCGTTTTTTGCCTCCTTTCCCCCCTCTTTTTCCTGCTTTTCCCTTTTTTATTCCCCCAGTATTTCCCTTATTTTACCCCTTTTTTTCCTCCCAGATTTTCCTTCATTTTTCTCCTGCTTTTTCCCTCCTCATTTTCCCCCACTTATTTCCCCTTTTTTTTCTCCGACTTTTCTCTCATTTTCCCATTTCCCCTCTCATTTTTTCCAGTTTTCCCTTCTTTTCCCCCCAGTTTTTCCCTCATTTTTCTCCTGCTTTTTCCCTTTTCCCCCCCTCATTTTTTCTGCTTTTCCTCTCATTTTCCCCAGTTTTCCCCCTTTTTTCCCCACTGGTTTTCCATTCTTTTTTCCCCTCATTTTTCTCCCCAGGGTTTCCCTCATTTTTTTCCCATTTTCCCCCTTTTTTTCCTGCTTTTTCTCTCTTTTTTCCCCATTTTCCCCTGGTTTTTTCCCACCCATTTTTTCCCTCATTTTTTCCAGTTTTTTTCCAGAATTTGTCCTGCTTTCCCCCTTTTATTCCCCCTGGTTTTTCTCTCTTTTTTTCCCCCCTTTCCCCCCCCGTTTTTGTCTCTTTTTTCCTGGTGTTTTCCTCTTTTTTTCCCCTCATTTTTTCCAGATTTTCCCACATTTTTTTTCCGTGCTTTTCCCACTTTTCCCAGCTTTTCCCTTATTTTCTCTCTAAAAGTCGCACTCCAAAATCGCCCTCCAAAAACTCCGCCTTCATTCCCGGAATTTCGCCTCCCAGCCCAAAATTCCGTTTTTGCCTCTCCATTTTCCCCTCATTTTTTCCCGGTTTTTCCCCTCAATTTTTCCTTCTTTTTTTCCTTCATTTTTCATGGTTTTCCCCTCATTGTCCCTCAGGTTTTCTCTCTTTTTCCCCCTTTTTTATCTGCTTTCTCCCTCATTTTTTTCCAGATTTTCCCTCCTTTTTACACGTATGGAATAATAATTTCAACAAAAACAAAAACCAAACCAAACCAAAAAAAAAAAAATCCCGAGGAAAAAATGAGGGGGAAAAAATAGAAAAAAATGAGAAAAAGATAAGGGAAAACCAGGGAAAATCTAGGGGGAAAAGGCGGAATTTTGTGGGGATTATTCCCAGTGAAATTCTGGGAATAAAATCAGACATTTTGGAATCCGGGGGTGGATTTTTGCGAATGAAAAATGAATTTTTGGGAACTCCAGGGAGCATTTTTGGGAATTCTGAACAGATTTTTTGGGGAATCAAAAAGGGATTTGGGGGATGGGGGGGGGATTTTGGAGGGGGTTTTTTGGGATTTCATGAGGGGATTTTTGAGATTTCATGAGGAGATTTTTGGTATGAAAAAGGGATTTTTTGGGAATGGAAGAGGATTTCGGAGGAATGGAAGGATTTTTGGAGGAATTAAAGGATTTTGGGGGGAATTCAAGGATTTTGGGGGGAACTAAAGGGGTTTTCGGAACGGGATCTGGATTTTGGGGGAATATGAGAAACGAGGTTCACTTCCTTAGAAATATTTAGCAGTTTAATAAAAGAATAAATAGAAAATAGACAATTAGGAGAGACAAAAGCAAAATTCAGTTTCTCGGCCGAGGGTGCCTGGCACGGAACCAGCCAGCACACCCCGTTAACGAAGAGTTTGTTCTTTAAAAGTCTCAGCTTGTTGCAGATTTAAAAATTCACATACATAATTCAAACATTCCTTTTGAGTGTGAATTTTCTTTGTTCAGTCCCAACTCACCCCAACCATTTTATCTGCGGGTGGCTCCGTTCCGTCCGATAGCACAGGTCCCATAAATTCTTCTCCTGAGGCTTCGGTCATTTTCATTTGGACAAGATCCTTGAGAACAGAAGTTTAATCGCTTTTTGGTCAGCAATCCTCATGCAAGGAAACAAAAGACGCCAGTCTTCTACCACTGAACTACAATCATAAAAAGTATACATTCATCACAGTTCTAATATTAATAAAACACAGTACAATCTTCCCACGTTCTACACACAGTATCTATTTTAATATTTGCGAAAAGCCAACTCTATACTGTGCATTTCTAACCCCGGGCTCCGGCCGCTGCCGCCGCGCCCGGGCCCGCACAGACGTTCCCGTAATGGCGGCTCCGCGGAGCCCGCGGCGCCCGGGAGGGCGGGGCTTGTCCCCGCTCTGCCCAATCAGCGCTCGAGAACCAGGAGTGACGGCACCATCAGCCAATCGGGGGCTTACCCTGACCCCTCCCCTCAAATCCCCTCAGGAGCTCCCAAATCCCCTCAGGACCCCCAAGCCCCCCCCCGGACCCCTCCAAATCCCCTCAGGATCCCCCTAAACCCTACCTGGGACCCCTAAATCTCCTCAAGACCCCCCCAAACACCTTCAGGACCCCCCAAACCCCACCTAGGTTGCCTTAAAATCCCCCTGGCCTCCCCCAAACCAAACCTGAGACACTCAAGCCTCTCAGGCCCCCATCCAAATCCCCTCAGGATTCCCCAAACCAAACCTGGGTCCTCCAAGCCCCCTCAGGAACCCCGAAACCCCACCTGTGACTCCCAAGCCCTTCCCAGGACCTCCCCCCAATCCCCTCAGGACCCCCCAAAACCCACCTGAGACCTCCAGGAGACACCCCCAATCCCCTCAGGATCCCCCAAATCCCCCCTGGAGCCCCCAAACCTCACCTGGGTCGCCTTAAAATCCCTCCTGGACCCCCTCCCAAACCCCACCTGGGACCTCCCCAAATCCCCTCAGGACCCCCCAAACCACACCCGGGACCTCCAAAGCCCCTCAGGAACTCCCCAAATCCCCTCAGAACCCCCCAAACCCACCTGGGTCGCCTTAAAATCTCCCCTGGACCCCCCCAAACCGCACCTGGGACTAACAAGTCTCCACCAGGACCCCCCCAAATCCCGTCAGGACCCCCTAAACCCCACCTTGGTACCCTTAAAATCCCCCTGGATCCCCCAAAAACCCACCTGGGACCCCCAAGCCCCCTCAGGATCCCCCAAATCCCCTCAGGATCCCCCAGACCCCCCCTGGGTCACCTTAAAATCCCTCCTGGACCCCCCCCAAGCCTCGCCTGGGATCCTTCAAACCCCACCTGGGACCTTCCCCAAACCCCCAAAACACTGGGGACACTGGGCTGGAACTGGTGGCACTGCCCTGTCCCTGGTGCCACCTGTGCGGTGTCCCCGTGTCCCCGCGGTGTCCCTGCACTCGGGGGTGCCCGAGGACGTCACTGGCGGGGAGGGGGCGGGGTGCCCAAAGAAGTGACGTCACTTCCGGGTTGTGCCGAGCGCCGCTCCGGGTGTGTTCGCTCCCCGGGAGTGTCCCCAAGGCGTCCCCGCCGTGTCCCCAGCGGCCATGGAGCCCCGCGAGTTTCAACGATACGTGCGCCAGGTGGGGGAGGGGACAGGGGGTGTCAAAGGGGACAGGGGGGCGTGGGAGGAAGGGGGGAGTTTACAGAGGGGTGGAGGGGACCGAGGGTGGCGGGCGGGGGGGGACAGCGGGGGGGTGACACGGGGTGGCCGAGAGGACGAGGGGGTGACAGAGGGACAGAGGGGACAGATGAGCTATCGAGGGAGGGGACAAAGGGGAGCCCGGGGGCCACAGGAGCCACCCCAGGAGGCCACAAGTGTCACCAGGTCCCCGCCACCTCCTCTGTCCCCTCCCCAGGAGCTGGAGGTACAGGTAACCGTGGTGGCCACCCTGGGCAAGCTGGCGGCCACTGTGACTGCGCCATGCCGGGACGTGTGGCCGCTCCTGTACCCAGAGTCCCTGCACACAGCCCTGAGGAGATTGACCTGGATGCTCCGGGATGCCCTGGACCACGATGGTGTCACCTCCCTGGGCCAGCGCGGTGTCACCTCCCTGAGCCAGATCCTGGCTGCCGTCACGGCCACCCCGGGGGCCATCCCGGCCGATGTGAGAGTCTCAGCCAGAGCCTGGCGGGAGCTGATGGAAGAGCACAATGAGAGGTGGGGCCAGGTGTACTGGGAGGCCAAGGAGATCTTCAACACCTTTGAGGACAGGGACACTGCTGAGGCCACCGGCCTGGCCGGGGAACTGCAGGACGAGACCCTCCCCTTGTGGGGGACAGCTGGGGACAACCTGGTGGCCGCAGCCCAGCAGCCGTCAGTGGCCTCAGCAGTGGCCGCACACGAGGCCCCCGTGGCAGCGGCCACCAAGGTCAGGGAAGAGGCCGTGGTGGCCACCAGGAGACAGCGAGTGGAGGAGGCCCGGGAGCTGCTGAGGGCATTGGTGGCTGCGTGTAACGCCGGCTGTTCGTTCTCCTGGGAGCTGGAAGAGTGGCTCAGGGACATCGAGGACAGCCAGGAGATGACAGAGGAGGACATATCCGATGCCCTCGAGTACAGGGTGCCCGAGGTAGCCCAGGTTGAGCAGATGTTTGAGGCCAGCGCCCGCCTGAGCAAGGATCACCTGCTGGGGGCACTTGGGGAAATCGACTTCCTCCTCTCCAGTCCCTGTGGTGGCTCTGGTGGCCCTGGTGGCCCCCGTGGCCACGCGGTGGCCAAGCGGTGCCAAAAAGCCATCGAGGACATCCCAAGGCTGCTGGAGGACATTGGTGTCACCGCTGTGACATCATCGGGGCAGTGACATCATTGGGAGCATTGCTGGTGTCACTTGTGCCCTCCCTCTCACCACATGGTGTTTGAGACAAATTTGTGGAATTTTCTGGGAATTATCCCAAATCCTGATGGGAATTCCTGGGCTGACGTCACTGGGGACACTCTGGGGACACTCTGGGACACTTGGGGACACTTGGGGACACTCAGGGAGACTTGGGGACACTCAGGGACACTCAGGGACACAGGGACAGGGGTTGAATGAGCCCCCTCATTGCCTTGCAGGAGAGGCAGCAGAGCCGGGTTATAAATGCCAATATCAATGCCAATATCAATGCCAATATCAATGCCAATATCAATGCCAATATCAATGCCAATATCAATGCCAATATCAATAACAATATCAATGACAATATCAATGACAATGCAATATTGGCTTTCACATTCCTGTATTGGCTTTTGCACCTTGTTATTGATCACAACGATTTTGATGTGGTGCAATTTATAATTCCTCTCAGCTGCTCTTTGGTACAACATAATCTATCAGTTTGTGTGTGCACTGTGTAGCCTGCAGAAATAGCAAAATAAAAAATCAATTTTATATCGTAGGCCTTTGCAAAAAATAAAATACAGACTACGCAATGCTAAAATGCTTTTATATTATGACTTTTATAACTAACTTTTATATTAGAACTGACTCAGAGAAAGGTGTAAAACAATTCTGTCGTTTCTTGCACCTGCGGGCAGGTTTGGTGGAATTTTAAGGGAATTTTGTGGGGATTTTGGTGGAATTTTAAGGGAATTTTGAGGGGATGTGAGGAGGATTTTAGGGGAATTTTGAGGGTGTGAAAAACGAGGTACAATTTCTTAGAAAAATTTAGAAGTTTAATAAAAAACAACAAGTAGGAGACAGCAAATAAAGCAAATAAAGTTTCTCAGCCGAGGGTGCCTGGTGGGGATCCAGCCAGCAAACCTTACCCCCTTCAGATCCTTTGTTTTAAGGATCTCTGTGTTACATATTCAATAGACCCTAATGCATTATTCAAACATTCCTTTGAGTTCAGATATTCTCTTGGTTCTGCTTCCCCTCCAACTTCTCCCATTTCACCAAATGAACATTTTATTACTCCTTGTAGATAAAAGTTTTTGTTGGTGCCTTTTAGTCGTCCTATGTCTTATCCTTCTGATACCAGGAGATCAATAAATTCCTTCTTGTAGCTTTGGTTCGCCGCTACCTTGATCTGGTTAATTCAGAAATGCAGGAGGATCCCCTCCCTACCTTCTGGTTTGACTGGTTTGAGATGTTACAGAAAAAAAGTCTTTACTGTGTTACAGCTCAAAAAGGAAATATACATTAATCACATTTCTAGGGCTCTGTTAATAAAAGAAAATACAGTAAAAACTTCCCATATTATACATATAGCATTCATTATAATATTTGTGAAAAGCCAACTTTATAATATGCATTTATAACAGGTTCAAAGGATTCACCTGGGGCAGCACCAGAGCCCGGCCAGGGCTGCACCCAGGATGGACCAGGATGGACCCAAAATGGACCCAGGATGGACCAAAATGGACCCAGGATGGATCCCAATCACGAATTTCACCCTTTTATAAGTTTTGGTCCATTTCCATACTGATTCAATTGCCCAATTACACTTCAGGTGATGCAGTCCCACCCTCCCAGGTCGCTCTCCTCAATCCGCTGCTGTTTGCACTTTTTGGGCCCAAAGCTGCAGCGCTGCCCTTGGTTCTGGGGCTGGGGAAGGAATTGTTTTGTCTGACTGAGCTGTGAGGAGAACTTGCTCACACTCTGTATGAAATTCAGAGTCACACACCAATGCAGTGCAGAATGTGGAAAATATAAAAGCTCAAACTGAAGGCATCATCTCCCTCCTTTAGAGGCTTGACAAGGCCTTTACCTTGTCGAGTCTGTTCTGAATATCTACAAATAATAGGTATTTAATAACAGATAAGTAACCAATAACAGGTATTTAATAACAGATAAATTTGGCCTCTGTCTCCAGCAGCTGATGCATTCAGGGTTTTAGATATGAAGACCAAGCCAGCGTGTCCTGCTCTGACAGACACCGCTGCCCTCCTTGCATTCCTTTGGGCACTTCAGAAGGACCGAGTCTGTCCCAGCTGTGCTCTGCAGGCTGACACTGCCCTGGAGACAGAACAGCAGAGAAGAAAGAAGCAGCGCTTTAGACGGGCTCTGCACAGGGCACGGCCCCGCCTCCCTTTCCCTGCACTCCGGCATTTCTGGGAAAACAGCCGCAGCTCCCAGCGCCCTCAGGTCCCGCTCCCCCCGAGCTCCCGGCGGTTCAGGGCAGCAGCGGCTCCTTGGCCTCCTGCCCGGGCCGGGCCCAGCGCCGGGGCCGCTCCTCAGCCGAGGTTTCCGAGCGATGCCGGAGTGCAGGGAAAGGGAGGCGGGGCCGTGCCCTGTGCAGAGCCCGCCGCTCGTCGCCATTGGCTGATTCTGCCGTCACTCCTCGATCTCCCTGTGCGCTGATTGGGCAGAGCGGGGACAAGCCCGCGTCCCGCCCCCCGGGCGCTGGTGGCAGAGGCGCCATTGTGGGAGCGTCTGTGCGGGCCCGGGAGCGGCGGCAGCGGCCGGAGCCCGGGGAGGCGGCGGCGGAGCTCGGAGGCGGCCCCAGCGCAGCGTCCGGGGACGGGGCAGCCGCTTCTGCCCTACCCACACCAACCGGGACGAGCCAGCCCCGCTCCGGCCCCGGCTCCTGCCCAGGCCCCAGCGGGAAGGAGACCGCGGGCAGCCGCTCCCGCAGCGCCCTCAGCCCACGGCCAACACGGCGCCCACACGGCACAAGGAACCCGCCAGAGCAGAGCCCCCTGCCGCCCCCTCCGCCCACACACAGTCCCGAGCCCCGGCACAACCCAGCGCGGCTCCCACCTGCGCTGGCGCCGCCTCCGAGCTCCGCCGCCGCCTCAGCGGTGGTTCCCGGTCACCCCCCGCGATGATCCCGGTCACCCCCGGAATGTTCCAAATCGCTCCCGGTAGGATCCCAGTTGGCCCCAACATGGTCCCAGTCATCCCAGTCATCCCCATCTCACTCACTCCCAGTAAGAGTCCAGTGTGGCCCCAGTCAGTTCCAGTATGAACCCAGTCACACCTTCTGTGATGCCATTTGCCCCCACTGTGGTCCCAGTTGCTCCCAGTGCAAGTCCAGTCACCCCCGCTATGATCCCAGTAACCTCCAGACACTCCCAGTATGAGTCCAGTTTGATCCCAGTCATTCCCAGATACTCCCAGTATTATTCTGGTCACTCCATGTATGACCCTGTCAGTCCCAGTAGAATCCCAGCATGGGCCCAGCTGCTCCCAGTATGATCCCAGTCACCCCCTGCATTATTCCAGTTTCTCCTATTCACCCCTGCTACGGATCTGGTCACTCCCAGTATGATTCCAGTCAGTCCCAGGATGATCCAAACCACTCCCAGTCTCTCCCAGTCTCTCTCAGTTGTCCCCAGCATGCTCCCAGTAGCCCTCAGTGTGGTCCCAGTATATCCCAGTATGACCCTGGTGCCCCAGTTCTGCTCCCAGTGGGATCTTTTCCCAGTCTGTCCCAGTCTGTCCTGATCCCTTCCCAGCAGCCGCCACCATTTCCCAGATCCTGACCTCCCCCCCGCCCTATTCCCAGGCACTGGGACCCCCCTGCGCCCCCTTATCCTGCACCCACACCCCTGCACCCCCTTATCCTGTACCCACACCCCCCTGCGCCCCCTTATCCTGCACCCACACCCCTGCACCCCCTTATCCTGCACCCACACCCCTGCACCCCCTTATCCTGCACCCACACCCCCCTGCACCCCCTTATCCTGCACCCACACCCCCCTGCACCCCCTTATCCTGCACCCACACCCCCCTGCACCCCCTTATCCTGCACCCACACCCCCCTGCACCCCCTTATCCTGCACCCACACCCCCCTGCACCCCCTTATCCTGCACCCACACCCCCTGCACCCCCTTATCCTGCACCCACACCCCCCTGCACGCCCTTTCCCGGGGATCCTCCTCTCCCAGCCCCTGGATCCCCTGTTTCCGTCACCCCAGGGACCCCTGGGCCCCCGTTCCAGCCAGCCCGGGGCACCTCACCCCCAGGCCTCCCTTTCCTGGGAAACCCCAGCTGGGCACGGGGCTCTCCAGCTGCTCTGGCATTGATGATCACCCCAAGGAAAGGGAGAGAACAGGAGAGAGAGAGAGAGAAGGAGATTGGGAGTCAGGGATCGCAGTCCCAGCGCCCAGTCCTGCTCCGCCGGGGCTGGGACCCGCACCCGCAGGAAAAATTGGATCCGCTGCTCCCGGTGCTTCCCCGGCTTTGGGCCGAACCCAGCGGGTTCCGGGCAGAGTTTGAGCGCAGGACCCGGGTTCAGCACAGCCCGGCCCGGGGGTTCCGCGTGGCCGTGGAGGGTCCCAGATGGATCCCTGAGGGATCCGGAGGGGTTCCAGGAGGGGATCCGGGCAACGAGAGGTGAGTGGGAACCCCAAAACCGAGACCCCCTTGAACCACAATTCCTGGGCACTGGGACCACCCTGAACTTCCATTCCCGGGCACGGGAGCCCCCCTGAACCCCCAATTTGGGTCCTGTGACCCCCCTCCATCCCCTTCCCCTGCACCGGCACACCCCTGTACCCCCTGATATTGCACTGAGATCTCCCTCAACCCCATTTCTGGGATCTGGCACTCCCTGAATCTCCATTTTCAGAAACCAGAACGTCCTTGAATCCTGAATTTCCTAAAGGTAAAACCCTTGAACCCCTAATTTTAGGAACGGGGACTCCTCTGCACTCCCTTCTACAGAACTGGGACCCCCCTGCACCCCCTTATCCGGGACTGGGATCCCCCCGCAACCCCGTCAGTGCTCTGGGACCCCCCTGCACCCCCTTTTCGGCCATCCCGCATTTCCCAGACCTCAGACCCGCCCTTTTCCTCGGCTTTTGGACCCCCCCAGATCTCCCAAATTTCTGCGTCCCCCCAGTTCTCCATTCCCGGCACTTCCTGGATGGGGGTCCCAGGGGTCCCCAGGGTGTCTCAGCGGAGATCCAGTGGGATCCAGATGAATTCCCTGGAATTCCCCTTCCCTCCCGTCTCGCTTTCGCGTCTTCCAAGCTGCGTCCCCAGGATCCGCCCACCTCTCCCAGCCCCAGCCCCCCTTTCCCGTGACCCAGAACCCCCTGGACCCCCAGTCCTGCCTTTCCCAGCTCCCACACCCCACTTCCCTCAACACCGGGGACCCCCGGACCCCCCTTTCGTGGGCACAGGGCCCCCCTGGACCCCGATCTCGCCTCTCCCAGTGCCCTCATCCCCATTTCCTTGGCCCCGGGACCCCCCTAAACCTCCGTTCCTGGGCATGGGGACCCCCCTGCACCCCCTTATCCGGCACTGGGACCCCCTGAACTCCTTCCCGGCCATCCCGCCCTTCTCAGACCCCAGACCCACCCTTTTCCTTCCCCTTCGCACCCCCAGATCTCCCAAATCTCCGTGTTCCCCCCAGTTCTCCACTCCCGGCGCGTTTAAGGGGGGTGGTCTCAGGGGGTCCCAGGTGGTTCTCAGAGGGCTCCAGGGGTGTCGCAGCGGGGATCCAGAGGGATCCCGCCGAATTCTCGGGAATTCCCCCGTCCCCTCCACCCCCGCCCTCCCTCGGTCTCTTTCGCTTCCGCGTCCCAACCTGTGAGACCGGGATCTGCCCGGCGACCGGTGACGTCACTGACACACCGGACCGCCATTGGCCAGTACGAAATAGCGGCGCCAATGGCGAGGCCGGAGTCGGCTCTGGGGGCGGGGCCAGGGCTGAGGCGGGGCCAGGTCTGGGGGCGGGGCCGCAGCGGAGCAGCGCCATGGCTGCAGCGCTGGGGCTGGGGGCGATCTTGGGGCTCCTGGGGCTCCTGGGCGAGCCGGGGGGCGCGACGAGAGGTGAGTGGGACCCCCGAAACCGGGACCTCCCTGAACTTCCATTTCCGGGCACCGGGAACCCCCTGAACCCCCATTTTGGGTCCTGTTCCACTCCTCCATCCCCTTCCCCAGCACCGGGACCCCCCTGTACCCCCTTATTTGGCACCAGGACCCTCCTAAACCCCCATTCCTGGGCAGGAAATCCCCCTGGACCCCAATTCCTGGGCATCAAAAACCGCTGAGCCCCCATTCCTGAGCACGGGGACCCCTTCAGTGCCCATTTCCGCACACCGGGACCCCCCTGTACCCCCTGATCTGGCACCGGGACCCTCCTGAACCCCCATTCCTGGGCACTGGGACACCCCTGAATCTCCCATTTCCGGACACCGGGACCCCCCTGCACCCCCTTATCCGGAACTGGGATCCCCCCGCACCCCCGTCAGTGCTCTGGGACCCCCCTGCACCCCCTTTTCGGGCATCCCGCATTTCCCAGACCCCAGACCCGCCCTTTTCCTTGACCTTTGGACCCCCCAGACCTTCCAACTTTCCGTGTCCCCCCCCGTTTTCCACTCCCGCCGCTTCCCAAACGGGGTTCCAGGGGGTCCCAGGGGGTCTCAGCGGAGATCCAGTGGGATCCAGATGAATTCCCTGGAATTCCCCTTCCCTCCCGTCTCGCTTTCGCGTCTCCCAAGCTGCGTCCCCAGGATCCGCCCGCCTCTCCCAGCCCCAGCCCCCCTTTCCCGTGACCCAGGGACCCCCTGGACCCCCAGTCCTGCCTTTCCCAGCTCCCAGACCCCACTTCCCTCAACACCGGGGACTCCCGGAACCCCCTTTCGTGGGCACAGGGACCCCCTGGATCCCCCATCCCGCCTCTCCCAGTGCCTCCCTTGAACCTTGGACCCTTCCCGGCTCTCCCGGTTTCGCTTCCTGATCTTTGGACACCCCCAGACCCCCCAATCTCTGCCTCCCCCCAGTTCTCCACCCCCTGGGTGCCCTGTTGAGGGGTCCTGGGGGGTCCCGGGGGGCTCCAGGGGAATTCCCGGGGTTTCCTCTGTCCCCTCCCCCTCCCCGCGCTCCCCCGGTCACTTTCGCGTCTCCCGAGCTGCGGCCCCGGGATCCGCCCGGGGAGCCGTGACTGCCCCGGCCCCGGGACCGCCCTGAACCGCAATTCCTGGGCACGGGGACCCCACGGCCCTTCCATTTCCGGGCGAACCCCGAAATGCCGGGCACAGAGACCGCCTGGAACGTTCATTTCGGGGTACCGGGACCCCCTGTACCCCCTTCCCCAGCCCCGAAATCCCTGCACCCCCAAATCTGGAACCTGGAACCCCCTGAACCCCCATTCCCGGGCACGGAAACCCCCCTAAACCCCCATTTCGGGGCACCGGGATTTCCCCGAACCTTCATTTTTAGGCCCGAGGACGCCTTGAACCCCGGAACCTGGATAGGGACCCCCTGAATCCCATTTTCCGGGCACCGGGACCCGCTACATCCCGTTATCCGGCCCCGGGACTCCCCTAAACCCCCATTTCTGGGCACGGAAACACTCCTGGACCCCCATTTCGGGACAATGGGACCCCCTAAACCTCCATTCCCGTCCACCGGGAACCCCCCTGTACCCCCGTTTTGAGTCGTGTGACCCCCCTCCATCCCCTTCCCCAGCACAGGGACTCCTCTGTACTCCCTCATCTGGCACCGGGACCCTCCCGCACCCCATTTCTGGGCAGGAAACCCCCCTGAACCCCCTATTTTGGGCTCTAGAACCACCTTGAATCCCAAATTCCGGGAAGGAAACTCCCCCTGCACCCCCATTGTTGAGCACAGGGACTCCCCGTACTTCCTTCTCCAGCACCGGGACCCCCGTACCCCCTTATCCGGGACTGGGACCCCCCCCTTGAACCCCCGTCAGTGCTCCGGGACCCCCCTGCACCCCCTTTTCGGCCATCCCGTATTTCCCAGACCCCAGACCCGCCCTTTTCCTTGAACTTTGGACCCCCCCAGACCTTCCAACTTTCCGTGTTCCCCCTCGTTTTCCACTCCCGCCGTTTCCCAAACGGGGTTCCAGGGGTCCCCAGGGGGTCTCAGCGGAGATCCAGTGGGATCCAGATGAATTCCCTGGAATTCCCCTTCCCTCCCGTGTCGCTTTCGCGTCTCCCAAGCTGCGTCCCCAGGATCCGCCCGCCTCTCCCAGCCCCAGCCCCCCTTTCCCGTGACCCAGGGACCCCCTGGACCCCCAGTCCTGCCTTTCCCAGCTCCCAGACCCCACTTCCCTCAACACCGGGGACCCCCGGACCCCCCTTTCGTGGGCACAGGGACCCCCTGGATCCCCCATCCCGCCTCTCCCAGCGCCTCCCTTGAACCTTGGACCCTTCCCGGCTCTCCCGGTTTCGCTTCCTGATCTTTGGACACCCCCAGACCCCCCAATCTCTGCGTCTCCCCAGTTCTGCACCCCCTGGGTGCCCTGTTGAGGGGTCCTGGGGGGTCCCGGGGGGGCTCCAGGGGAATTCCCGGGGTTTCCTCTGTCCCCTCCCCCTCCCCGCGCTCCCCCGGTCACTTTCGCGTCTCCCGAGCTGCGGCCCCGGGATCCGCCCGGGGAGCGGTGACTGCCCCGGCCCCGGGACCGCCCTGAACCGCAATTCCTGGGCACGGGGACCCCACGGCACTTCCATTTCCGGGCGAACCCCGAAATGCCGGGCACAGAGACCGCCTGGAACGTTCATTTCGGGGTACCGGGACCCCCTGTACCCCCTTCCCCAGCCCCGAAATCCCTGCAGCCCTTATCTGGAACCTGGAACCCCCTTGACCCTCATTCCCGGGCACGGAAACCCCCCTGGACCCCCATTTCCTGGCACTGGGCCCCCCTAAATCTCCATTTTCAGTCGCCGAGACGCCTGGAACCCGGGAAGGGACCCCCCGAACCCCATTTCCCGGGCACTGGGACCCCCTGCATCCCTTTATCCGGCACCGGGACCCCCTGAACCCCCATTCCGCTGCACCAGGACCCCCCCGAGCCCCCCATTCCTGTGAACGGGGACCCCCTGCACCCCCTTCCTCAGCTCCGGATCCCTCCACGCGGGACCCCCCTGAACCCCCATTCCTGGGCACGGAACTCCCCTTGCACCCCCATTCTCGGGCACTGGGACCCCCTGCATCCCGTGTTCCGGCACCGGGACGAACCCCCATTCCGCTGCACCAGGACCACTCCAAGCCCCCCATTCCTGTGAACGGGGACCCCCTTGCACCCCCTTCCTCAGCTCCGGATCCCTCCACGCCATTGTCCAGCCCCGGGACTCCCCTGAACCCCCATTCCTGGGCACGGAAACACCCCTGGACCCCCATTTCGGGGCACTGGGACCCCCTAAACCTCCATTCCCGTCCACCGGGAACCCCCCTGTACCCCCGTTTTGAGTCGTGTGACCCCCCTCCATCCCCTTCCCCAGCACCGGGACTCCTCTGTACTCCCTCATCTGGCACCGGGACCCTCCTGAACCCCATTTCTGGGCAGGAAACCCCCCTGAACCCCCTATTTTGGGCTCCAGAACCACCTTGAATCCCAAGTTCCGGAAAGGAAACTTCCCCTGCACCCCCATTGTTGAGCACAGGGACTCCCCCGTACTTCTTCTCCAGCACCGGGACCCCCCCGTACCCCCTTATCCGGGACTGGGACCCCCCGGCACCCCCGTCAGTGCTCTGGGACCCCCCTGCACCCCCTTTTCGGCCATCCCGCATTTCCCAGATCCCAGACCCGCTCTTTTCCTTGACCTTTGGACCCCCCAGACCTTCCAACTTTCCGTGTCCCCCCTCGTTTTCCACTCCCGCCGCTTCCCAAACGGGGTCCCAGGGGGTCCCAGGGGTCTCAGGGGGTCTCAGCAGAGATCCAGTGGGATCCAGATGAATTCCCTGGAATTCCCCTTCCCTCCCGTCTCGCTTTCGCGTCTCCCAAGCTGCGTCCCCAGGATCCGCCCGCCTCTCCCGGCCCCAGCCCCCCTTTCCCGTGACCCAGGGACCCCCTGGACCCCCAGTCCTGCCTTTCCCAGCTCCCAGACCCCACTTCCCTCAACACCGAGGACCCCCGGACTGGATCCCGCCGAATTCTCGGGAATTCCCCGTCCCCTCCCCCCCCCGCCCTCCCTCGGTCTCTTTCGCTTCCGCGTCCCAACCTGTGAGACCGGGATCTGCCCGGCGACCGGTGACGTCACTGACACACCGGACCGCCATTGGCCAGCACGAAATAGCGGCGCCAATGGCGGGCCTGGAGGCGGCTCTGGGGGCGGGGCCAGGGCTGAGGCGGGGCCAGGTCTGGGGGCGGGGCCGCAGCGGAGCAGCGCCATGGCTGCAGCGCTGGGGCTGGGGGCGATCTTGGGGCTCCTGGGGCTCCTGGGGGAGCCGGGGGGCGCGACGAGAGGTGAGTGGGACCCCCGAAACCGGGACCCCCCGGAACTTCCATTTCCGGGCACAGGGAACCCCCTAAACCTGCATTCCCGGACAGAGGAGCTCCCCTGAACCCCCATTTTGGGTCCTGTGACCCCCCTCCATCCCCTTCCCCAGCACCGGGACCCCCCTGTACCCCCTCATCCGGCACTGAGACCCCCCCGTACCTCCTTCCCCGGCATCGAGACCCCCCTGTACCCCCTCATTTGGCACCAGGATCCTCCTGAGTCCCCATTCCTGGGCAGGAAAACTCCCTGAACCCCAATTCCTGGGCATCAGAAACCGCTGAGCCCCCATTCCTGAGCACGGGGACCCCTTCAGTGCCCATTTCCGCACACCGGGACCCCCCTGTACCCCCTCATCTGGCACCGGGACCCCCCTGAACCCCCATTCCTGGGCACTGGGACACCCCTGAATCTCCCATTTCCGGACACCGGGACCCCCCTGTACCCCCTTATCCGGGACTGGGACCCCCCGCACCCCCGTCAGTGCTCCGGGACCCCCTGCACCCCCTTTTCGGCCCTCCCGCATTTCCCAGACCCCAGTCCCGCCCTTTTCCTTGACCTTTGGACCCCCCCAGACCTTCCAAATTTCCGTGTCCCCCCTCGTTTTCCACTCCCGCCGCTTCCCAAACGGGGTTCCAGGGGGTCCCAGGGGGTCTCAGCGGAGATCCAGTGGGATCCAGATGAATTCCCTGGAATTCCCCTTCCCTCCCGTGTCGCTTTCGCGTCTCCCAAGCTTCGTCCCCAGGATCTGCCCGCCTCTCCCAGCCCAATCCCCCCTTTCCCGTGACCCAGGGACCCCCTGGACCCCCAGTCCTGCCTTTCCCAGCTCCCACACCCCACTTCCCTCAACACCGGGGACCCCCGGACCCCCCTTTCGTGGGCACAGGGACCCCCCTGGATCCCCCATCCCGCCTCTCCCAGTGCCTCCCTTGAACCTTGGACCCTTCCCGGCTCTCCCGGTTTCGCTTCCTCACCCTTGGACACCCCCAGACCCCCCAGTCTCTGCGTCCCCCCAGTTCTCCACCCGGTGCATGGGGTTTCCCTGGGGCTCGTGGAGGATCCCAGAGGGGATTCTGGCCCCTGGAACCCCCTGAACCACAATCCCTGGGCACTGGGACCCCCCAGAATTTCCATTCCTGGGCACCGGGACACCCCTGCACCCCCTTATCCTGCACCATTCCCCTCCTGCACCCCCTTTCCCATCCATCCTGCCTTCCCCAGTCCCCCATTTTCCTTAACCCTGAGGCCCCCTGCACCCCCATTCCTGCTTTTCTCTGCCCCCAGCCCCCCTTTCCCCTCCATCAAGGACCCCCAAGCCTCCTATTCCCAGGTCTCCCCACCCTGTGACCCCTCTTTCCTTGGCACTGGGGACCCCTGGACCCCCTTTCCTGGCACTGGGGATGCCCTGGAGCCCCCATCCCACCTCTCCCAGTCCCTGCACACCCCCCCTTCCATAACCCTGGAACCCCCTGAGCCCCCATTCCTGGACACCGGGACCTCCTGCACGCCCTTTTCTGTCCATCCCACCTCTCCCAGCCCTGCAAACCCTTTCCTTGGCCCTGGGATCCCCAAACCCCTTCCCAGCTCTCCCAGTTTCCCCTTTCATTGATCCATGACCCCCTCAACCCCCCAAATCTCTGTGTCCCCCCAGTTCTCCACTCCCTGCATTACCTGAGTGTGGCAGTGTCAGAGCCCAGCCCGGGGATCCCCCAGTTTGTGTCCATGGGGTTTGTGGATGGGATCCCCTTCACGCGCTACGACAGCGAGCGGGGCCGGGTGGAGCCGCTGACGGAGTGGATAAAGGATTCAGCTGACCCAGGATATTGGGATAGGAACACCCAGATCAATGTGGGGAACCAGCAGGTGTATGCCAGGGACCTGGAGACTCTGCGGGAGCGGTACAACCAGAGTGGGGGTGAGTGGGGGGATCTGTGGGGTTGGGATGGCATCCTTGGGGCTGGGATGGGATCCATGGGGCTGGGTGGGATCTCTGGGGCTGGGATGAGGATTCACAGGGCCCCAAGGGGCTGAGATGGGATCTGTGGGGCTGGGATGGGATCTGTGGGGCTGGGATGAGGATTCACAGGGCACCAAGGGGCTGAGATGGGATCTGTGGGGCTGGGATGGGATCTGTGGGGCTGGGATGAGGATTCACAGGGCTCTAAGTGGTTGAGATGGGGATCCCATAGGATGGTGTGGGATATCTTGTGTTCCATGATTTTAGGGCATGGATGCATGGAGCTGGGATGTGGATCCAGGGGCTGAGCTGTGATCTATGGGGCCACATTGGGATCCATGGGGCTCCAAGGGGCTGAGATGAGGATCCATTAGGATGGGATGGGATTTCTTGTGATCTATGAGGTTAGGACATGGATCCATGGGGCTGAGATGGGATCTATGGGACCAGTTTGGGATCCCTGGGTTTTGGACATGGATCCATGGGGCTGGGATGGGATCTGTGGGGCCAGTTTGGGATCCCTGGAGTTGGGATGTGGATCCATGGGCTCCAAGGGGCTGTGATGAGGCTCTGTGGGTCTCCATCAGACTCTGGGGTTCCATAGGGCTGGAATGGGGCTCTGTGGGGCTGGGACACTGTCCCGGTTTGGAACAGATTAGGGGGAGAACCCCTAAGACAAACCTCCACCACCCCTCCCCCACTCCCAGACCTGGGTTCGGGAGGGAAGAAAAACTCCTTGGAGGGAAAGTGGAAAAACCTATTTTATTAACAACACTCCCCACCCAAAAGGAAAAACAAAGAAGGAAACAGATACTGTGTGGGAAGAGGCGCAGATCTTCTGTGTCGAGCCCTGGAAATTCCCGAACTTCCTCAGGTCAGGCGAGGTCAGGTCAGTCCAGAGCCGGTCCTAATCTTCGGGAAGGGGAGAGGAAAAAAGGAAGAGAAAAAACCTAGAAAAGAATAGCGATAGTAGCGAGCAGAACAGCAAGCACGCCAAGCAGAAAGCAAGCTGCTAGCCAAAAGTGAAAGTAAGGGAGCCCGCAGCCGTTTCCCCCCCCTCCGCCCCAGCGAGGACCCGCCTATCAGCCACAGTCCTCGCCGAAGGGGAAGAGAAACAACCGCTAGACAAAACAGAGCCCCACGATGTAGGATATAGAGTAGAAGTTGCCTGCCAACCCAGGACATTCCACCCCTTATCCTACATCGTGGACACACAATAAAACTTCATTCCACTTACTCAGACTTCCAACACTTACACATTTCCATCTGTCCTACTTGCTCAGATCCTTGACACTTACACGTCTCCTTTGTTCCATATCTGACTGATTTAACGCACATATGAATCTTACCCCACATTCAGATCTCCCTGAGGTACACATCGTGTTGTTCCATCTTCCTGCATTATCCACCATGTATAGCCTGGTCCTTGAGCAGAGACAACCCCACGGATGGGTTTATCTGTACTCGAGGCAGGGTTGATCCATACTGTCTTTCCCAACAAACCTCTAACATGGGCCACTGGGGCTTTATCTCCATCTACTATATTAAGGAGCTGAGACTGGGCAGGACCTGCTCGGTTGGTGGAACCTCGGGTGTTAACTAACCAGGTGACCTTTGCTAGGTGCTGCTCCCAGTTTTTTAGGGATCCCCCACCCAATGCTTTCAGGGTGGTTTTTAACAACCCATTGTATCTCTCTACTTTACCTGCAGCTGGTGCATGGTATGGGATATGATATACCCACTCAATGCCATGTTCCCTAGCCCAGGCTTTAATAAGATTATTTTTGAAATGAGTTCCGTTGTCTGACTCAATTCTCTCGGGAGTACCGTGCCTCCAAAGGACCTGCTTTTCAAGGCCCAGGATGGTGTTGCGGGCTGTAGCATGGGACACAGGGTAGGTTTCCAACCATCCAGTGGTGGCTTCTACCATGGTCAGCACATGGCGCTTGCCCTGGCGGGTTTGAGGCAGTGTGATATAATCAATCTGCCAGGCCTCCCCATACTTGTACTTAGACCACCGCCCCCCATACCAGAGGGGCTTCATCCGCTTGGCTTGCTTGATGGCAGCGCACATCTCACAGTCTTGGGTAACTTGAGAGATGCTGTCCATGGTGAGATCCACCCCTCGGTCTCGTGCCCACTTGTAGGTGGCATCTCGACCTTGGTGACCTGAGGCATCATGGGCCCATCGTGCTAAAAACAACTCTCCCTTGTGTTCCCAATCTAAATCAATCTTTGACACCTCTATTTTTGCTGCCCGCTCTACCTGCTCGTTGTTTTGATGCTCCTCATTAGCTCTGCTCTTGGGGACATGGGCATCTACGTGGCGGACTTTCACAGGTAGTCTTCCTACCCTGGTAGCAATGTCCTTTCACTCCTCAGCAGCCCAGATTGGTTTCCCTCCACGCTGCCAATTAGCCTCTTTCCACCTCTTCAGCCATCCCCACAGAGCATTGGCTACCATCCATGAATCGGTATAGAGGTAGAGCCTTGGCCACCTCTCTCTCTCAGCAGTATCTAAGGCCAGTTGAATGGCTTTGAGTTCAGCAAATTGACTGGATCCACCCTCTCCTTCAGTGACGTCTGCAACCTGTCGTGTGGGGCTCCATACAGCTGCTTTCCATCTCCGACTCATCCCTATGACACGGCAGGAACCGTCGGTGAATAAAGCATAACGTGCTTCCTCTGCCGGCAGCTGGTTGTATGGCGGAGCTTCCTCAACCCGAGTCACTGGTTCTTCTTCTTCATCTGCAATGCTGAAACTTTCACCTTCGGGCCAGTTTGTAATTATTTCCACAATTCCAGGGCGATTCAGTTTCCCAACTCGGGCGCGTTGTGTAATGAGGGCCATCCACTTGCTCCAGGTAGCGCTGGCGGCATGGTGGATGGAGGGAACCTCTCCTCTAAACATCCACCCTAGCACCGGTAGTCGGGGTGCCAGGAGGAGTTGTGCTTCCGTACCAATCGCCTCCGAAGCAGCTTGGATTCCCTCATAGGCGGCCAAGATTTCTTTTTTTGTTGGGGTGTAATTATCCTCAGACCCCCTGTAGCTCCGACTCCAGAATCCCAGTGGTCGGCCTCGGGTCTCACCAGGTACCTTTTGCCAAAGGCTCCAGGACAGACCCTGGCTCCCGGCCGCAGAGTAGAGTACGTTCTTCACATCTGGTCCCGTCCTGACTGGGCCGAGGGCTACCGCATGAGCGATCTCCTGTTTGATCTGGGTGAAAGCTTGTTGCTGCTCAGGGCCCCAATAGAAGTCATTTTTCTTACGGGTAACGAGATAAAGGGGGCTCACAATCTGACTGTACTGCGGAATATGCATCCTCCAGAAACCTATGGCACCCAAGAAAGCTTGTGTTTCTTTTTTATTCGTTGGGGGAGACATAGCTGTGATTTTATTAATGACATCTGTAGGAATCTGGCGCCGTCCATCCTGCCATTTCACTCCTAGAAACTGGATCTCCCGAGCAGGTCCCTTAACTTTACTTTTCTTAACCGCAAAGCCGGCTTCCAGGAGAATTTGGATGATTTTCTCCCCTTTCTCGAACACTTCCGCTGCTGTGTCTCCCCACACAATGATATCATCAATATATTGTAGATGTTCGGGAGCCTTATCCTTTTCTAATGTGGCTTGGATCAGCCCATGGCAGATAGTAGGACTGTGCTTCCACCCCTGGGGCAGTCGATTTCAGGTGTACTGCACTCCCCTCCACGTGAAGGCAAACTGAGGCCTGCATTCTGCTGCCAAAGGAATGGAGAAAAATGCATTGGCGATGTCAATTGTGGCATACCATTTTGCTGCCCTGGACTCCAGCTCGTACTGGAGCTCCAGCATGTCCGGCACAGCAGCGCTCAGTGGTGGCGTCACCTCATTCAATGCACGGTAGTCCACAGTCAATCTCCATTCTCCTTCAGATTTACGCACAGGCCAGATGGGGCTGTTGAAGGGTGAGTGGGTTTTACTGACCACCCCTTGGCTCTCCAGCTCTCGAATCATCTTATGGATGGGAATCACAGCATCTCGAGTTGTTCTGTACTGTCGGCGGTGCACTATGGAAGTGGCAATTGGTACCTGTTGCTCTTGTACTTTCAGGAGTCCTACTGCAGGTGGATTCTCAGACAGTCCAGGCAAGGTGTTCAATGGCTGGATGCCCTCTGTCACTACAGCCGCTATCCCGAATGCCCACCTGAGTCCTTTTGGGTCTTTGAAATACCCACTTCGGAGGTAATCTATGCCCAAAATGCATGGGGCCTTTGGGGCAGTCACAATAGGGTGTTTCTTCCACTCATTTCCAGTCAGGCTCACCTCTGCTTCCACCAAGGTAAAATCTTGTGATCCCCCTGTCACGCCAGCAATAGAGACGGGTTCTGCCCCTACATGTCTTGATGGCATTAATGTGCACTGTGCACCAGTATTGACCAAGGCCTCGTAGTCTTGTGGTTCATTTGTGCCAGGCCAACGAATCCACACAGTCCAAAAAACGTGGTTTTCCCTAGCCTCTACCTGGCTAGAGCCAGGGCCCCTCTAAGCCCGGTTATCCTTCTTTTCTTGAGCATATGTCTTAGAGGTGCCTTCAAGGGGGTCGGACATGTCATCATCATCATACCTGGCAGTTCAGCTACAGGTAACTGGAGCCGCTTCCCTTTTGGTGGAACTCCCTCTCTGAGTCTTGCCTTCCTTCAATTCACGCACCCGTCGTGCCAGGGCAGCCGTAGGTTTCCCATCCCATCTGTTCATATTTTCTCCACAATCCTGCAGGAAGAACCACAGCTCAGCACGTGGAGTGTACCCTCTCTCCCTACCCGGGGAGCGTCTACGTTGGGTACCAGAACTCCTGATCTGTACTGCTGAGATTTGGAGAAGGTCCTCTCTAATCTCCTCCCTAAGTTTCTTATGGTTCTCATCTATCTTATCCTCCAGCTTCTGTAGGCGTGTCTCCACAGCTGCGATTCTGGCATGTGTTGGGCCATGCACAGCATCTGCATACGCTCGGAGCTTCTTTGCCATATCCAGCACAGTCTCTTCCATGTCTTCTCGCTTCATTACTGCTAAAGCAGTAGCATATTCAAATGGCCCAAGTCGTATAAGTTTCCTCCACATCACAGACATACATGATATCAAGTCTGGGTTTCTAGTGTTTAGGTCATCTGCGAAGACCATCTCTGCCACTGCCATTTCTCTCAAACGTTGAATCCCCTGTTCTATAGTCTTCCATGGGGTTTGCTGCATATAGAGATCACCTGCACACAAATATCTTTCTGCCACACTTCCTAGGACCCGTACCCAGAGACTGCACGGACTGGCCTCTCTCATCATCTCTTGGTCGATGACTGGATCATGTGACAGGGATCCCAAATGTCTCGCTTCAGTGCCGTCCAGAATTGTAGCCTCGCCTGCAGCGTCCCAAAGACGGACTAACCAACTGATTATAGATTCATCAGGTTGTCGCCGATAGTCCTTTCTTAGGCCCCGAAGGTCCTTCAGGGAAAAGGCATCAATATTGGCCTCTGATCCTGGGCTAGAAGCTTTGGCTTCTGATTTTGGTGAAGGTCCTTCCCTTGGGTCATCATCGTCCACTGGTCGATCAGTTTTGTGGGTGTGTTTCTTTGCTGGAGCAACTGCCAGGGGCTCAGGCTTACTGTCTGGTTTAGCTGCTGATTCAGGCTCGGGTTCCAGTGTAGCTGCTGGCTTCATAACTGGGGTGTTGGCTGCAGCCTGAGTGACTGGGGTGGCTGTTGATTTGTATCCCTTCCCCTCTGCCTCTGTCTGCTGCCCTACAGTACCTAGCAGCATGCGATAACCATATGCCAAGGCCCAGCTTACTGCCACAATCCTTTCCCCCTTAGAGCCATCCTGGTATCTCTCTTTCAGGTATTTCCCCAGCTCCACTGGATTCTGAATTTGTTCCTGTGGAAAATCCCAGACTACAGGGTCAGAGAATTCCCTGAGGAGTTGGCCCATATTCTCCCATTCTCCACACCACTCAGGATTTCCTCTGCCTGGGTCAGGAGTTTTATCAGCCCTCCTAGGAATCTCAGCCCATATTCTAGAGAAGCTGCGGACTGTATAGAGGAGGCTTACCAGATTAAACACCAGAAAGATGGTCTCTTTAACACTCAGGGGAAACTGAACATCTCCTAACCACTCAAAAGAAAACAAAGAAAGCAGAGGCCGAACAAACTCTTCCCCTGCTTCCGCCCCAGCAAACTGAGTACACAACCACAAGAGTGAGCCATATATTATTGGGGTAGATTCGAGCATCTTAACAACCCTCCTATAAAACATCACCACCAAGCCCAGTCCAATAAATATTCTGGTTAGTACCCCACGGCTACACAAACTACGTATTAGGAACAGTACCAGAGCTATTTCTGGGTAAGGAAATAACCCCAGGCACCACAAAGGTATTAAGATTTCAAGAAGCCCCAGGGACCAGAAATATTGGCAGACTTTCACTCCGTATAACATTATAGATCCAGAAAAACTCATCCCAGCACACCCACAAAACAATCAGAACCACCAATACTATTATTTAGGTTTTTCCACTTTTCTCTGGCCTCGTTTCCCGGCCAACGCACCAAGAAATGTCCCGGTTTGGAACAGATTAGGGGGAGAACCCCTAAGACAAACCTCCACCACCCCTCCCCCACTCCCAGACCTGGGTTCGGGAGGGAAGAAAAACTCCTTGGAGGGAAAGTGGAAAAACTTATTTTATTAACAACACTCCCCACACAAAAGGAAAAACAAAGAAGGAAACAGATACTGTGTGGGAAGAGGCGCAGATCTTCTGTGTCGAGCCCTGGAAATTCCCGAACTTCCTCAGGTCAGGTGAGGTCAGGTCAGTCCGGAGCCGGTCCTAATCTTCGGGAAGGGGAAAGAAAAAAGGAAGAGAAAAAACCTAGAAACGAATAGCGATAGTAGCGAGCAAGCACGCCAAGCAGAAAAAAGCAAGCTGCCAGCCAAAAGTGAAAGTAAGGGAGCCCGCAGCCGTTTCCCCCCCCTCCGCCCCAGCGAGGACCTGCCTATCAGCCACAGTCCTTGCCGAGGGGGAAGAGAAACAACCGCTAGACAAAATATAGGCCCACGATGTAGGATATAGAGTAGAAGTTGCCTGCCAACCCAGGACAGACACAATTCCATGGGTCTCTGTGGGTACAATCCCCCCAGGTCTCCACACATGGTTGCGAGTTATCGGCTGTGAGCTCCTGTCCGACGGGAGTGTCCGTGGAACCTACCGGAATGGCTACGACGGGCGGGATTTCATCTCCTTCGACCTGGAATCCGGGAGATTCGTGCCGGCCGACAGCGCTGCTGAGATCACCAGGAGGCGCTGGGAACATGAAGGGATCGAGGCTGAGAGGAAGACGAATTACCTGAAGCACGTCTGCCCTGAATGGCTCCAGAGACACGTCAGATACGGGCAGAAGGAGCTGGAGCGCAAAGGTGGGTGGGAATTTGGGATTTGGGAATGGAGGATTGGAGAACACGATAATTCCTGTGGGAATTCCATGGTTAGATCTCACCCCATTCCATTCCCATGGAATTCCATGGGCAGGTCTCACCCCCATCCCATTCCAGTGGGAATTCCATGGGCAGATCTCACGCCCATCCCATTCCCATGGAATTCCATGGATGCATCTCACCGTTATCCCATTCCAGAGCCCCCTGATGTCCGTGTGTCTGGAAAAGAGGAACACGGGACGCTGATCTTGTCCTGCCACGCGTACGGATTCTACCCCAAGACCATCGCCGTCAGCTGGATGAAGGGGGATGAAATCTGGGATCAGGAGACGGAGTGGGGCGGGGTCGTTCCCAACAGCGACGGCACCTTCCACACCTGGGCCAGGATCGAGGCGCTGCCGGAGGAGCGGGAGCAGTACCGGTGCCGGGTGGAGCATCCGGGAATGCCGGAGCCCGGGATCTTCGCTTGGGGTGAGGCTGGGAATGTGGGAATTGGGAATTTGGAATTCCCAAATGGGGATTCCCCTTCCCCTCCTCACTATCCCGCATTTCCCAGAGCCGACATCTGGCAGGAATCTCACCGTGGTGGTCGCTGGGTCCGTCATCGCTGCCATCCTCATCCTCATCCTCATCCTCATCCTCACTGGATTCATCCTCTGGAAGCGCCAATCCGGTAACACACGGGATGGGGGTGGGGAAGGGGCACAGATCCACCCGGCACCGTTCCAGGAATCCTGTGCCACTGACACTGATCCCACTGTTTTTCCACAGGGAGGAGGGGCAGGGATGGATACAACATGGCAGCCGGTGAGTTCCAGTGGTGGATCCAGCTCTGGATCCCTCTGTGCAGATCCCAGGATGGATCCTGGGGTTAATCCTGGTGTGTGATCCATGCTGGAATCTCATGGATCTTCTCTTTCTGCAGGAACGGACATGGGAACCAAGGGCTCGACTGCAGGTACAGAGTGGGATCAGGGTGGGATTCCAGAGGGAATTCGGGGCAGGATGGATGGACTGGGATCAGGGAGGGATTCTGGAGAGGAATCAGGTGGGATGGATGGGGCAGCATTGGTGCAATATGGATGAAGCAGGATCAAGGCTGGATTCCAGGCAGGAACCAGCTGGGATGGAATGGAGCAGGACTGGGACAGGATGGATGGAGCGGGATCAGATTGGGATTCCAGAGAGGGATTGGGGCAGGATGGATGGGGTGGGATCAGGAGGGATGGATGGAGCAGGATTGGGGCAGGGTCAGGTGGGATTCTGGAGCATCTCCCGCTCCCCATGGGCTCCAGCCAGGTCCATCCTGGGGAATGGGGACAGGGACAGTGTGACACTGTGACCCTCTCTCATCCCAGCAGGAATCACTGCCTGAGCGATCCACGGAGCTGGATCCAGCCCCTTCCTCTTCCTGGACCATATTGCCACAAGGCATGTGTAACAGCCCAACTGTACACTAAAGGGTAGTTGACCTTGCCCTGCCGCCTGTTCATAAATTTCCAGTTGTAACCATATATCATTATATGGATGATATTTTACTTGCAGCTCACCATCTGTCGGAACCCAGGACATCCCTTTAGATGTCCCGGGCAGTCCGAGACCCCAGGAGGGGGTCCCGAGACCCTGGTATAGTGATGAAAATGCCAGTGCCCTTGATTTTAGCCCTTGGGAGCGATTGCCAACGTTATATGAAGAATTACAAGTCACAAGTGTGTGATTAGGATATTAAGTAACTTATTTTTGTGTATTAATGTGGATTTTGGGGGTTCACAAAGGAGGCTCAAGGAGACAAGATGGAGGGATTTGGGCGTGTCCCTTGTCTTTCTCCTTCTTCTTCTTGTCCTCCATCTTCGGGTGAGGTGGTGGTATTTTCTTATTGGTTTAGTGTAACGGTGCTCAATTTAATAAAAGTGGTAGATATTGGTACAATAGTAAAAACAATTAGGAGGTAACGGTTAGTATAAAAGATTACGACCGCCCATGAGCGAGGCAGATAGCCTTGGGCAGCGGTGTAGGTGATACCTACGCCAGCTGAAGAGAAAATATTTTGGAACATCGAATGAATAAACAATTTTGATAAAGAAATCGACGTATCCTGACTCTTCCTTCTGGCACGGGGCATGGAGAAAAGGACTTTACCCGCAATTCTCGGTAGGCTATCAGCCTGGGATCCGAGAACCATCAATCCATTTTACGTTCTGTTCAGGTCGCTGTCATGCAGGCAATTCAAAATGCAGGACTCATTGTGGCTCCTGAAAAGGTGCAGCGTGAGTCCCCGTGGCATTATCTGGGATGGAGAATTACTCAAGAGACCATCAGCCCTCAGCCTTTAAGGCTTTGTGTTAAAGACAGCCTAACTTGAACTGAATTACAGAAGCTGCTGGGTTCCTTGAATTGGTTGTGTCCTGTACACTCTTACTTTTCTGTCCCAGATATTGTTTTCTAACCAACAGGCTGCATATCTTATCTCTTCTTCATCCTGTGATTCTCTTAAGCTAATATGCGTATTTAATGCTCCTTCAGGTATACATTCTTTCAACCAGATCTCCATACTATATCTGATCATCTTTACCTTGTCTAAATTTCTTAAATTGCTATCTTTTTCCCAATTTTCAAGCATTTCCCCCAAAGGACTTGTTGGAGGAATATCCTTTATTTCCTTTACTTTCTTTACTTTCTTTGAACTCTTGCTTGCACACTGTCCCATTTTGCTTCTAATCTGAAATATTTTCTATTCGTTTCTTAAACTATTTTACGAATTTCACAAACAACAAAGTACTCTAAAAAAAGAATTTTAACTTAATTTATCAATAATTAATAATAATTTAAGTCTGTATTCTTTAGAACTTAAAGTGGCAACTCAAGTAAACAATAATGAGAATTTAAAAGTGCGATATCAATACTTCAACTATTAGGATTAAACCATCTACAAGAACAAAAGAGGTTGATTTATCTAATGAAACCTTTTAAAACTGATACTTCTGATCTTATAAAGTAATGATGAAAATATTAAAGAAAATGGCTGCCTGTATTTTAAATTGTTAAGAACTAGAATGGTTATCTGTTTAAACAAATGATGGGAAATTAAGATGGCCGCCTATATAAATAAATTGTGGGAATTGAAAAAAAATGGCGCCTTGTTCAAAAAAATTATGGTGGTTCGTATAAATAACTTATAAGAATTAAGAAAATGGCTGTTTAAGTAAAGCAAACTAGAACTGATAAGAGAAAGGTCAATCAAAATAGTGAGATGAAGGGAATTTTATCTCCTTTGGCTCCGCCCTTTGGATACCGCCTACTGGCACCGCCTCTTCTAAGACTCTCAAACTCCAAAATGGCGACTTCACTTTCCATTCGGTCGTCCTTCTGTTCGGATCTCACAACAAAGTTCAGCCGCACAGAAGAGAACTCAAAATGGCGTCTGCGCCCTCACAACAAAAAATGGCGGGAAGAGAAACCGCAAAAATGGCGTCTCTGCCCTCACGAAAGAGAACTCAAAATGGCGTCTCTGCCCTCACGAAAGAGAACTCAAAATGGCGTCTCTGCCCTCACAAAAAAGAACTCAAAATGGCATCTCTGCCCTCACAAAAAAGAACTCAAAATGGCATCTCTGCCCTCACAAAAAAGAACTCAAAATGGCGTCTCTGCCCTCACGAAAGAGAACTCAAAATGGCGTCTCTGCCCTCATGAAAGAGAACACAAAATGGCATCTCTGCCCTCACAAAAAAGAACTCAAAATGGCATCTCTGCCCTCACAAAAAAGAACTCAAAATGGCATCTCTGCCCTCATGAAAGAGAACTCAAAATGGCATCTCTGCCCTCACGAAAGAGAACTCAAAATGGCGTCTCTGCCCTCACAAAAAAGAACTCAAAATGGCATCTCTGCCCTCATGAAAGAGAACTCAAAATGGCGACTCTGCCCTCACAAAAGAGAACTCAAAATGGCATCTCTGCCCTCACAAAAAAGAACTCAAAATGGCGTCTCTGCCCTCACAAAAGAGAACTCAAAATGGCGTCCACACCCTCACGAAGAACTCAAAATCGCCTCTCTGCCTTCTCGAAAGAGAACTCAAAATGGCGTCTCTGCCCTCACACAAAATATGGCGGGAACTGAAACTGCAAAAATGATGCCTCTGCCCTCATGGAAAGAGGCACCAAAAGAAACCACAAGACAGCGTCTCTGCCCTCACAAAAAAACTCAAAATGGCGTCTCTGCCCTCACAAAAAGAACTCAAAATGGCGTCTCTGCCCTCACAAAAAGAACTCAAAATGGCGTCCCTACCCTCACAAAAAGAACTCAAAATGGCGTTCCCACCCTCACACAAAAAGGAACCTCTTCGGGAGCGCTCTGGGGACTTTTGGCGCGGCCTCACCCCAGAACCTCACTCACCAAGTCCACCAAACCAACGCAAACTGCAAGCGAAACAGAAATCTCCCAATCTCGGCAGGTTCTAAAACGCCCCAGTCACTGCTCATGAGGGAGGGATCCTCCCACAGCTGCCGGCTGCCCGTAAAAACAGCGATCCCCCCCCTTTCCCTTCTTCTTTTTCCTGACATTAAAGATCATCTTCAACACTTGAACAACTCTTGAACTGTATCTGAACTGCTGATACCTGTATGAATCATACAAAGTTGCAATGCACCAGAACAACTGTAACACTCTAACTGTACAGAACACACAAGAACTCGTACAAAGGTGCAAACGGAAATGAAACTTATAAGATCCATCCATAGACTCTCACAAAAGTTTAACCATATTTATAACAGAGGTGTCCCCCGATGTCCTCAATGACTTGGTGACCTTGGTGGCCGAGGTCGAGCGGCTGTGGGAGGCCAGCGCCCGCCTGAGCAAGGATCACCTGCTGGTGGCACTTGGGGAAATCGACTCCCTCCTCTCCAGTCCCTGTGGTGGCTCTGGTGGCCCTGGTGGCCCCCGTGGCCGCGCGGTGGCCGAGCGGTGCCAAAAAGCCATCGAGGACATCCCGAGGCTGCTGGAGGACATTGGTGTCACCGCTGTGACATCATCGGGGCAGTGACATCATTGGGAGCATGGCTGGTGTCACTTGTGCCCTCCCTCTCACCACATGGTGTTTGAGACAAATTTGTGGAATTTTCTGGGAATTATCCCAAATCCTGATGGGAATTCCTGGGCTGACGTCACTGGGGACACTCTGGGGACACTCTGGGACACTTGGGGACACTTGGGGACACTCAGGGAGACTTGGGGACACTCAGGGACACAGGGGCAGGGGTTGAATGAGCCCCCTCATTGCCTTGCAGGAGAGGCAGCAGAGCCGGGTTATAAATGCCAATATCAATGCCAATATCAATGCCAATATCAATGCCAATATCAATGCCAATATCAATGCCAATATCAATGCCAATACAATATTGGCTTTCACATTCCTGTATTGGCTTTTGCACCTTGTTATTGATCACAACGATTTTGATACAGTGCAATTTATAATTCCTTTCAGCTGCTCTTTGGTATAACACAATCTATCAGTTTGTGTGTGGACCATACAGTCGACATAAATGGCAGTGTCATAAGTCGATTTTATATCATAAACCTTAGGGAAAAATAAAATTGAGACAGCACAATATTAAAATGGTTTTATATTATGACCATTATAACTAAATTTTATGTTGTAACTATTATAGCTAACCTTTATATTATGACTGACTCAGAATGGAATAAAACAATTCTTTCACTTCTTGCATCTGCAGGCTGGTATGGTGGAATTTTAAGAGGATTTTGAGGGGATTTGGGGAGGATTTTAGGGGGATTTTTGGTGAATTTTAAGAGGATTTTGAGGGGATATTCGTGGAATTTTAAGGGAATTTTGTGAGGAATTTCGGGGAATTTGAGAGGGCTTTTTGGATGAACGTTAAGAGAATTTTAGGGAATTTTGGCGGCATTTCTGGTGGAATTGTTGGTGGAATTCCGGGTGGATTTCAGTGTAATTTTGAGAGGATTTGGAAGAACTTTAGGAGCAATTTGGAGGAGATTTGAAGGGACTGTTGAGAGGATTTTTTGGGGGGTTGCCTAATTTTTTGGGGGAAATCTCCGTTCCCGGTCTGGCAAAACTCCGAGACGTCTGGGCTGAGGAGAGGGCGGGAGTTCCCGTAGCCAAGATGGCGGCGAAGCTTCACGTGTGATCTCGCGAGATTTGCTGCGGGACCAGGGGGAGGTGCCGGCCTGGCTGTGCCAGAGCGAGCCCTGAGGGAGCTGCGGGGTTTTTAGGCTGAATTTGTGCTTTGCAGGTGGTTTGGAAGCTCTTGGGGAAATTTGCGCATTCCAGGCTGGATTTGAAGACTGTTTGTCCCGCCAGATTGAGGGAAGAACCCGAGAAGAGGCAGAAGCGCCCTTAACAAAGATGGCGGCGAGGCTTCACAGATGGTCTGGCGAGATTTGCCGCGGGAATGGGGCGCTTGTCCTGGCTGTTTCGGGCGAGCCCTGAGGGGTCTCCAGGTGAAATGGGATTTCAGGCTCATTTTGGAGGCTTTTAGGCTCAATTTTGGGGCTTTTATCCTGAATTTGGGTTTCCGAGCTGGATTTGAAGGTTTCTTACCCCGCCAGCCTTAGAAGGGCTCCGTGGAGCGGGGAAAAGCGCCCTCAACCAAGATGGCGGCGAGGCTGTTCCCGTGTGATCTCGCGAGATTTGCCGCGGGAGGGGCGCTTGTCCTGGATGTGTTTGAGGCGCCCCAGTCCCCCCAGGACCCCCCAAAATCCCCCCCAGAACAGCCCCCAGGAACTCCCAAAATCCCCAAAAAATCGCCCCCAAACCCCTCCAAATCTACCCCAAACCAGCCCCCCCAACCCCCTGAACACCTCCTGGGACACCCCAAAATCCCCCCAAACAGCCCCCATGATCAGAAGTGGAAAAAACTCCACTTTCATTCCCGGAATTTTGTGTCCGGCCCCAAAATCCACAAAAATTCTCTTCCCCCCCCCCCAGATTTTCCTGGGTTTTGCCTCATATTTTCCCCCCAAAATCCATAATCCCCAAAATCCATTTCATTCCCAAAAACCCCACTTTTAAACCGTTTTCCCTGCATTTCCCCTCATTTTTCCCCGGTATTCCCCTCATTTGTTTTCCCCTCATTTTTTCCGAGTTTTTCCTTTTTCTCCTGGTTCTTCCTTCATTTTTTTCCCCAGTTTTTCTCTCTTTTTTTCCCTGTGTTTTTTCTTCCCCCCATTGATTTTTTTGTCTTTTCCCCCTCATTTTTCGCCAGTTTTTTCCTAATTTTTTCCTGTCTTTTCTCTCTTTTTTCCCCCACTTTCCCCCTCTTTTTTTCCATTTTTTTCCTTCATTTTTCTCCTGCTTTTTCCCTTTCTTTCCTCCCTCATTTTTTCTCACTTACTCTTTTTTCGAGCTTTTCCTCTCATTTTCCCCAGTTTTTCCCTCTTTTTCCTGCTTTTTCCCTTCCTTTTCCCTTCTTTTTCCCGTTTCTTCCCTCATTTTTTTATAGTTTTTCCTTTTTTCTTTTTCCCCTATTTTTTCCCTCTTTATTTTTTCCTGGGTTTTCCTTCATTTTCCCCCTCGTTTTTGCCCCTTTCCCCTTAATTTTCTCCTATTCCCCCCCGCCCCCCCGGCTTTTCCCTCATTATTTCCCAGTTTCCCCCTTTTTTTCCCCAAAAGTCCCTTCCCTCTGCCTTTATTCCCGGAATTTCACCTCCCAGCCCAATATTCCGTTTTCTCCTCCCGATTTTTCCCTCATTTTTTCCTGGGTTTTCCCTTATTATTTCCTGGGTTTTCCTTCATTTTTTTCCCCAGTTTTCCCCTCATTTTCCCCTTGATTTTTTCCCAAAAGCACCTTCCAAGAAACTCTGCCTTTGTTCCCAGAATTTCACCTCTAAGCCTAAAATTCCGGTTTTTCCTCCCAATTTTTGCCTCATTTTTTTCCTGGGTTTTCCCTCTTTTTTTCCCCCAGATTTTCTCTCTTTTCCCCTGGTTTTTCCCTCATTTTCCCCCTCTTTTTCCTGCTTTTCCCCTCTTTTTTTTCCCCTCAGTTTTTCCATTATTTTTTCCTTCATTTTTCTCCTGCTTTTTCCCTTTTTTGCCCCTCATTTTTTTCTGCTTTTTCCCTCATTTTTCTGCTTTTCCTCTCTTTTTTTTTCCCCAGTTTTCCTCTCTTTTTTATCCCAGGTTTTCCATTCTTTTTTTACCTTATTTTTCCCCCTGGGGTTTCCCTCATTTTTTCCCATTTTCCCCTCTTTTTTCCTGCTTTCTCTCTCTTTTTCTCCCATTTTCCCCTCTTTTTTTTACCCTTTTTCCCCCTCATTTTTTTCCAGTTTTATCCCACAATTTTCTTCTGCTTTCCTCTTTTATTCCCCCTGGTTTTTCTCCTCTTTTTCCCCCCATTTTTCTCTTTTTTTTTTTTTCCCTGGTGTTTCCCTCTTTTTTTCCCCTCATTTTTTCCAGGTTTCCCCACATTTTTTTTCCGTGTTTTTCCCGCTTTTCCCAGGTCTTCCCTTATTTTCTCGCTAAAAAATCGCACTCCAAAATCGCCCTCCAAGAGACTCCGCCTTTATTCCCGGAATTTGCCTCCCAGCCTAAAATTCCGATTTATCCTCCCGATTTTCCCCCTTTTTTTTTCCCCCAGTTTTCCCATCATTTTCCCGTTGGTTTTTCCCCAAAAGCACCTTCCAAGAAACTTCGCCTTTATTCCCAGATTTTCACCTCTAAGCTTAAAATTCCGGTTTTTCCTCCCAATTTTTCCCTCATTTTTCCCCCAGTTTTTCCCTCATTTTTTTTCCCAGGTTTTCTCTCTTTTCCCCTGATTTTTCCCTCATTTCCCCCCACTTTTTTCCCGGTTTTTCCCTTATATTTTCTCAGGTTTCCCCTCATTTTTCCCGGTTTCCCCCTCTTTTTTCCCTGTTTTTCCCTGGAAAAAATGATGGGAAAACCAGGGGAAAAAAAAGAGGGAAAAACTGGGAAAAAATCAGAGAAAAAGCAGGAAAAAATACAAGGGAATAAGCTGGGAAAATGAGGGGGGGAAAAAAGGGAAAAACCAGGGGGAATAAAGAGGAAAAGCTGAAGAAAATTGTGGGGAAAATGGGGGAAAAAAAGAGGGGAAAATGGGTAAAAAAGAAGAGAGAGAAAGCAGGAAAGAAGAGGGGAAAATGGGAAAAAATGAGGGAAACACCGGGGAGAAAAATGAGGGAAAAAAGAATGGAAAACCAGGGGAAAAAAGAGGGGAAAACCGGGGGAAAAAAGAGGGGAAAATTGGGGGAAAATGAGAAGAAAAGCAGAAAAAATGAGGAAATAAGCAGAAAAAATGAGGGGGGGAAGGGAAAAAGCAGGAGAAAAATGAGGGAAAAAAACTGGGGAAAACAGAGGGGAAAAAATGAGGGAAAAATAAAGGAAGACTCAGGAAAATTGGGGGGAAAAGGCGGAATCTTGTGGGGTTTATTCCCGGTGAAATTCCGGGAATAAAACAAGAGATTTTTGGAATTCTGAATGGATTCTTTGGGGGATCAAAAAGGGATTTTTGGGGTTTTTCTTTGGGATTTCATGAGGGGATTTCATGAGGAGATTTTTGGTATGAAAAGCGGAGTTTTTGGGAATAGAAGAGAATTTTGGAGGAATTAAAAGATTTTGGGGGGAAATTAAAGGATTTGGGGGGACTTAAAGGATTTTTGGGGGAAATTCAAGGGGTTTTTGGGAAGGGAAGTGGAATTTTGAAATGGAAAGGGCGATTTTGGGAACAGGATCTCCTGGATTTTCGGGGAATGTGAAAAACGAGGTTCACTTTCTTTGAAACATTTAGAAGTTTAATAAGAGAATAAAAAGAAAATAGACAATTAGAAGAGACAAAAGCAAAATTCAGTTTCTCGGCCGAGGGTGCCTGGCACGGAACCAGCCAGCACACCCCGTTAACGAAGAGTTTGTTCTTTAAAAGTCTCAGCTTGTTGCAGATTTAAAAATTCACATACATAATTCAAACATTCCTTTTGAGTGTGAATTTCTTTGTTCAGTCCCAACTCACCCCAACCATTTTATCTGCGGGTGGCTCCGTTCCGTCCGATCGCACAGGTCCCATAAATTCTTCTCCTGAGGCTTCGGTCATTTTCATTTGGACAAGATCCTTGAGAACAGAAGTTTAATCGCTTTTTGGTCAGCAATCCTCATGCAAGGAAACAAAAGACGCCAGTCTTCTACCACTGAATTACAATCATAAAAAGTATACATTCATCACAGTTCTAATATTAATAAAACACAGTACAATCTTCCCACGTTCTACACACAGTATCTATTTTAATATTTGCGAAAAGCCAACTCTATACTGTGCATTTCTAACCCCGGGCTCCGGCCGCTGCCGCCGCGCCCGGGCCCGCACAGACGTTCCCGTAATGGCGGCTCCGCGGAGCCCGCGGCGCCCGGGAGGGCGGGGCTTGTCCCCGCTCTGCCCAATCAGCGCTCGAGAACCAGGAGTGACGGCACCATCAGCCAATCGGGGGCTTACCCTGACCCCTCCCCTCAAATCCCCTCAGGAGCTCCCAAATCCCCTCAGGACCCCCAAGCCCCCCCCCGGACCCCTCCAAATCCCCTCAGGATCCCCCTAAACCCTACCTGGGACCCCTAAATCTCCTCAAGACCACCCCAAACACCTTCAGGACCCCCCAAACCCCACCTAGGTTGCCTTAAAATCCCCCTGGCCTCCCCCAAACCAAACCTGAGACACTCAAGCCTCTCAGGCCCCCATCCAAATCCCCTCAGGATTCCCCAAACCAAACCTGGGTCCTCCAAGCCCCCTCAGGAACCCCTAAACCCCACCTGTGACTCCCAAGCCCTTCCCAGGACCTCCCCCCAATCCCCTCAGGACCCCCCAAACCCACCTGAGACCTCCAGGAGACACCCCCAATCCCCTCAGGATCCCCCAAATCCCCCCTGGAGCCCCCAAACCTCACCTGGGTCGCCTTAAAATCCCTCCTGGACCCCCTCCCAAACCCCACCTGGGACCTCCCCAAATCCCCTCAGGACCCCCCAAACCACACCCGGGACCTCCAAAGCCCCTCAGGAACTCCCCAAATCCCCTCAGAACCCCCCAAACCCACCTGGGTCGCCTTAAAATCTCCCCTGGACCCCCCCAAACCGCACCTGGGACTAACAAGTCTCCACCAGGACCCCCCAAATCCCGTCAGGACCCCCTAAACCCCACCTTGGTACCCTTAAAATCCCCCTGGATCCCCCAAAAACCCACCTGGGACCCCCAAGCCCCCTCAGGATCCCCCAGACCCCACCTGGGTCACCTTAAAATCCCTCCTGGATCCCCCCCAAGCCTCGCCTGGGATCCTCCAAACTCCACCTGGGACCTTCCCCAAACCCCCAAAACACTGGGGACACTGGGCTGGAACTGGTGGCACTGCCCTGTCCCTGGTGCCACCTGTGCGGTGTCCCCGTGTCCCCGCGGTGTCCCTGCACTCGGGGGTGCCCGAGGACGTCACTGGCGGGGAGGGGGCGGGGTGCCCAACGAGTGACGTCACTTCCGGGTTGTGCCGAGCGCCGCTCCGGGTGTGTTCGCTCCCCGGGAGTGTCCCCAAGGCGTCCCCGCCGTGTCTCCACCGGCCATGGAGCCCCGCGAGTTTCAACGATACGTGCGCCAGGTGGGGGAGGGGACAGGAGGTGTCAAAGGGGACAGGGGGGCGTGGGAGGAAGGGGGGAGTTTACAGAGGGGTGGAGGGGACCGAGGGTGGCGGGCGGGGGGGGACAGCGGGGGGGTGACACGGGGTGGCCGAGGGGACGAGGGGGTGACAGAGGGACAGAGGGGACAGATGAGCTATCGAGGGAGGGGACAAAGGGGACCCCGGGGGCCACAGGAGCCACCCCAGGAGGCCACAAGTGTCACCAGGTCCCCGCCACCTCCTCTGTCCCCTCCCCAGGAGCTGGAGGTACAGGTAAACGTGGTGGCCACCCTGGGCAAGCTGGCGGCCACCGTGACTGCGCCATGCCGGGACGTGTGGCCGCTCCTGTACCCAGAGTCCCTGCACACAGCCCTGAGGAGATTGACCTGGATGCTCCGGGATGCCCTGGACCACGATGGTGTCACCTCCCTGGGCCAGCGCGGTGTCACCTCCCTGAGCCAGATCCTGGCTGCCATCACGGCCACCCCGGGGGCCATCCCGGCCGATGTGAGAGTCTCAGCCAGAGCCTGGCGGGAGCTGATGGAAGAGCACAATGAGAGGTGGGGCCAGGTGTACTGGGAGGCCAAGGAGATCTTCAACACCTTTGAGGACAGGGACACTGCTGAGGCCACCGGCCTGGCCAGGGAACTGCAGGACGAGACCCTCCCCTTGTGGGGGACAGCTGGGGACAACCTGGTGGCCGCAGCCCAGCAGCCGTCAGTGGCCTCAGCAGTGGCCGCACACGAGGCCCCCGTGGCAGCGGCCACCAAGGTCAGGGAAGAGGCCGTGGTGGCCACCAGGAGACAGCGAGTGAAGGAGGCCCGGGAGCTGCTGAGGGAATTGGTGGCTGCGTGTAACGCCGGCTGTTCATTCTCCTTGGAGCTGGAAGAGTGGCTCAGGGACATCGAGGACAGCCAGGAGATGACAGAGGAGGACATATCCGATGCCCTCGAGTACAGGGTGCCCGAGGTAGCCCAGGTTGAGCAGATGTTTGAGGCCAGCGCCCGCCTGAGCAAGGATCACCTGCTGGGGGCACTTGGGGAAATCGACTCCCTCCTCTCCATTCCCTGTGGTGGCTCTGGTGGCCCTGGTGGCCCCCGTGGCCGCGCGGTGGCCGAGCGGTGCCAAAAAGCCATTGAGGACATCCCGAGGCTGCTGGAGGACATTGGTGTCACCGCTGTGACATCATCGGGGCAGTGACATCATTGGGAACATCTCTGGTGTCACTTGTGCCCTCCCTCTCAGCCCATGGTGTTTGAGACAAATTTGGGGAATTTTCAGGAAATTTTCATCGAAACTGTGCCAAATCCAGATGGGAATTCATAGGGTGACATCACTGGGGACACTCTTGGGACATGTAGGGACGCTCAGGGACATGCAGGAATACTCAGGGACACTGAAGGATGCTCAGGGATGCTGAGGCAAGTTTGGGGACACTCAGGGACACTCAGGGACACGGGGGCAGGGGGTGAATGAGCCCCCTCGGTGCCCTGCAGGAGAGGCAGCAGAGCCGGGTTATAAATGCCAATATCAATGCCAATATCAATGGCAATATCAATGGCAATATCAATGACAATAAAACATTGGCTTTTGCATTCATGTATCGGCTTTTGCACGTTATTATTGATCACAACGATTTTGATATTGTGCAATTTATAATTCCTCTCAGCTGCTCTTTGGTACAACATAATCTATCAGTTTGTGTGTGCACTGTGTAGCCTGCAGAAATAGCAAAATAAAAAATCAATTTTATATGGTAGGCCTTTGCAAAAAATAAAATAGAGATGACACAATGCTAAAATGCTTTTATATTATGACTTTTATAACTAACTTTTATATTATAACTGACTCAGAGAAGCATGTAAAACAATTCTGTCGTTTCTTGCATCTGCAGGCTGGTTTGGTGGAATTTTAAGGGAATTCTGTGGGGATTTTGGTGGAATTTTAAGGGAATTTTGAGGGGATGTGAGGAGGATTTTAGGGGAATTTTGAGGGTGTGAAAAACAAAGTTCACTTTCTTAGAAAAATTTAGAAGTTTAATAAAAAATAAAACAACAAGTAGGAGACAGCAAATAAAGCAAATAAAGTTTCTCAGCCAAGGGTGCCTGGTGGGGAGCCAGCCAGCAAACCTTACCCCCTTCAGATCCTTTGTTTTAAGGATCTCTGTGTTACATATTCAATAGACCCTAATGCATTATTCAAACATTCCTTTGAGTTCAGATGTTCTCTTGGTTCTGGTTCCCCTCCAACTTCTCCCATTTCACCAAATGAACATTTTATTACTCCTTGTAGATAAAAGTTTTTGTTGGTGCCTTTTAGTTGTCCTATGTCTTATCCTTCTGATACCAGGAGATCAATAAATTCCTTCTTGTAGCTTTTGGTTCACCGCTATCTTGATCTGGTTAATTCAGAAATGCAGGAGGATCCCCTCCCTACCTTCTGGTTTGACTGGTTTGAGATGTTACAGAAAAAAAGTCTTTACTGTGTTACAACTCCAAAAGAAAATACACATTAATCACATTTCTAGAGCTCTGTTAATAAAAGAAAATACAGTAAAAACTTCCCATATTATACATATAGCATTCATTATAATATTTGTGAAAAGCCAACTTTATAATATGCATTTATAACAGGTTCAAAGGATTCACCTGGGGCAGCACCAGAGCCCGGCCAGGGCTGCACCCAGGATGGACCCAAAATGGACCCAGGATGGACCAAAATGGACCCAGGATGGACCCAGGATGGACCCAGGATGGATCACAGTCACGAATTTCACCCTTTTATAAGTTTTGGTCCATTTCCATACTGGGGTCAATTACCCAATTACACTTCAGGTGATGCAGTCCCACCCTCCCAGGTCGCTCTCCTCAATCCGCTGCTGTTTGCACTTTTTGGGCCCAAAGCTGCAGCGCTGCCCTTGGTTCTGGGGCTGGGGAAGGAATTGTTTTGTCTGACTGAGCTGTGAGGAGAACTTGCTCACACTCTGTATGAAATTCAGAGTCACACACCAATGCAGTGCAGAATGTGGAAAATATAAAAGCTCAAACTGAAGGCATCATTTCCCTCCTTTAGAGGCTTGACAAGGCCTTTACCTTGTCGAGTCTGTTCTGAATATCTACTAATAATAGGTATTTAATAACAGATAAGGAACCAATAACAGGTATTTAATAATAGATAAATTTGGCCTCTGTCTCCACCAGCTGCTGCATTCAGGGTTTTAGATATGAAGACCAAGCCAGCGTGTCCTGCTCTGACAGACACCGCTGCTCTCCTTGCATTCCTTTGGGCACTTCAGAAGGACCGAGTCTGTCCCAGCCGTGCTCTGCAGGCTGACACTGCCCTGGAGACAGAACAGCAGAGAAGAAAGAAGCAGCGCTTTAGACGGGCTCTGCACAGGGCACAGCCCTGCCTCCCTTTCCCTGCACTCCGGCATTTCTGGGAAAACAGCCGCAGCTCCCAGCGCCCTCAGGTCCCGCTCCCCCCGAGCTCCCGGCGGTTCAGGGCAGCAGCGGCTCCTTGGCCTCCTGCCCGGGCCGGGCCCAGCGCCGGGGCCGCTCCTCAGCCGAGGTTTCCGAGCGATGCCGGAGTGCAGGGAAAGGGATGCGGGGCCGTGCCCTGTGCAGAGCCCGCCGCTCGCCGCCATTGGCTGATTCTGCCGTCACTCCTCGTTCTCGCTGCGCGCTGATTGGGCAGAGCGAGGACAAGCCCGCGTCACGCCCCCTGGGCGCTGGTGGCAGAGGCGCCATTGTGGAAGCGTCTGTGCGGGCCCGGGAGCGGCGGCAGCGGCCGGAGCCCGGGGAGGCGGCGGCGGAGCTCGGAGGCGGCCCCAGCGCAGCGTCCGGGGACGGGGCAGCCGCTTCTGCCCTACCCACACCAACCGGGACGAGCCAGCGCCGCTCCGGCCCCGGCTCCTGCCCAGGCCCCAGCGGGAAGGAGACCGCGGGCAGCCGCTCCCGCAGCGCCCTCAGCCCACGGCCAACACGGCGCCCACACGGCACAAGGAACCCGCCAGAGCAGAGCCCCCTGCCGCCCCCTCCGCCCGCACACAGCCCCGAGCCCCGGCACAACCCAGCGCGGCTCCCACCTGCGCTGGCGCCGCCTCCGAGCTCCGCCGCCGCCTCAGCGGTGGTTCCCAGTCACCCCCGGGATGTTCCAAATCGCTCCCGGTAGGATCCCAGTTGCCCCCAACATGGTCCCAGTGGCTCCCAGTCATCCCCAGTATGGCCCCTTTCACTCTCAGTCACTCCCAGTAAGAGTCCAGTGTGGCCCCAGTCAGTCCCAGTTTGAACCCAGTCACAAATTCTGTGATGCCATTTGCACCCACTGTGGTTCCAGTTGCTCACAGTGCAAGTCCAGTCACCTCCGGTATGATCCCAATAACCTCCAGTCACTCCCAGTATGAGTCCAGTTTGATCCCAGTCATTCCCAGATACTCCCAGTATTATTCCAGTCACTCCATGTATGACCCTGTCAGTCCCAGTATGATCCCAGCACGGGCCCAGCTGCTCCCAGTACGATTTCAGTCACCCCCTGCATTGTTCCAGTTTCTCCTATTCACCCCTGCTACGGATCTGGTCACTCCCAGTATGATTCCAGTCAGTCCCAGGATGATCCAAACCACTCCCAGTCTCTCCCAGGACACCTCAGTTGTCCCCAGCATGCTCCCAGTAGCCCTCAGTGTGGTCCCAGTATATCCCAGTATGACCCTGATGCCCCAATTCTGCTCCCAGTGGGATCTTTTCCCAGTCTGTCCCAGTCTGTCCTGATCCCTTCCCAGCAGCCGCCACCATTTCCCAGATCCTGCCCCCCCTGCCCCATTCCCAGGCACTGGGACCCCCTGCACCCCCTTATCCTGCACCCACACCCCCCTGCACCCCCTTATCCTGCACCCACACCCCCCTGCACCCCCTTTCCCAGGGATCCTCCTCTCCCAGCCCCTGGATCCCCTGTTTCCGTCACCCCAGGGACCCCTGGGCCCCCGTTCCCGGCCAGCCCGGGGCACCTCACCCCCAGGCCTCCCTTTCCTCGGAAACCCCAGCTGGGCACGGGGCTCTCCAGCCGCTCTGGCATTGATGATCACCCCAAGGAAAGGGAGAGAACAGGAGAGAGAGAGAGAGAAGGAGATTGGGAGTCAGGGATCGCAGTCCCAGCGCCCAGTCCTGCTCCGCCAGGGCTGGGACCCGCACCCGCAGGAAAAATTGGATCCGCTGCTCCCGGTGCTTCCCCCGCTTTGGGCCGAACCCAGCGGGTTCCGGGCAGAGTTTGAGCGCAGGGCCCGGGAGTTCAGCACAGCCCGGCCCGGGGGTCCCGCGGGGCGTGGCCGTGGAGGGTCCCAGATGGATCCCTGAGGGATCCGGAGGGGTTCCAGGAGGGGATCCGGGCAACGAGAGGTGAGTGGGAACCCCAAAACCGAGACCCCCTTGAAACACAATTCTTGGGCACCGGGACCACCCTGAACTTCCATTCCCGGGCACGGGAGCCCCCCTGAACCCCCAATTTGGGTCCTGTGGCCCCCCTCCATCCCCTTCCCCTGCACCGGCACACCCCTGTACCCCCTGATCTCTCAAGGGATCCCCGTGAACCCCACTTCTGGTCACCGGCACCCCCTGAACCTTCATTTTTGGGCACCGGAACCCCCTTAAATCCTCAATTTCCTAAAGGAAAAACCCCTGTACTCCTGATTTCGGGTATGGCGACTCCCCTGTGCTCCCTTCTCCAGAACTCGGACCCCCTGCACCCCCTTATCCGGGACTGGGATCCCCCCGCACCCCCGTCAGTGCTCTGGGACCCCCCCGCACCCCCTTTTCGGCCATCCCGCATTTCCCAGACCCCAGACCCGCCCTTTTCCTCGGCTTTTGAACCTCCAGATCTCCCAAATTTCTGCACCCCCCCAGTTCTCCATTCCCGGCACTTCCTGGATGGGGGTTCCGGGGGTCCCAGGGGGTCTCAGCGGAGATCCAGTGGGATCCAGATGAATTCCCTGGAATTCCCCTTCCCTCCCGTTTCGCTTTCGCGTCTCCCAAGCTGCGTCCCCAGGATCCGCCCGCCTCTCCCAGCCCCAGCCCGCCTTGCCCGTGACCCAGGGACCCCCTGGACCCCCACTCCTGCCTTTCCCAGCTCCCAGACCCCACTTCCCTCAACACCGGGGACCCCCGGACTGGATCGCGCCGAATTCTCGGGAATTCCCCGTCCCCTCCCCCCCGCCCTCCCTCGGTCTCTTTCGCTTCCGCGTCCCAACCTGTGAGACCGGGATCTGCCCGGCGACCGGTGACGTCACTGACACACCGGACCGCCATTGGCCAGCACGAAATAGCGGCGCTAATGGCGGGGCCGGAGGCGGCTCTGGGGGCGGGGCCAAGGCTGGAGGCGGGGCCAGGTCTGGGGGCGGGGCCGCAGCGGAGCAGCGCCATGGCTGCAGCGCTGGGGCTGGCGGCGATCTTGGGGCTCTTGGGGCTCCTGGGGGAGCCGGGGAGCGCGGCGAGAGGTGAGTGGGATCCCCGAAACCGGGACCTCCCGGAACTTCCGTTCCCGGGCACCGGGAACCCCCTAAACCTCCATTCCCGGACAGAGGAGCTCCCCTGAACCCCCATTTTGGGTCCTGTGACCCCCCTCCATCCCCTTCCCCAGCACCGGGACCCCCCTGTACCCCCTCATCCGGCACTGAGACCCCCCCGTACCTCCTTCCCCGGCATCAAGACCCCCCCTGTACCCCCCTATTTGGCACCAGGATCCTCCTAAACCCCCATTCCTGGCCAGGAAATCCCCCTGGACCCCAATTCCTGGGCATCAGAAACCGCTGAGCCCCCATTCCTGAGTACGGGGACCCCTTCAGTGCCCATTTCCGGACACCGGGGCCCCCCTGTACCCCCTGATCTGGCACCGGGACCCTCCTGAACCCCCATTCCTGGGCACTGGGACACCCCTGAATCTCCCATTTCCGGACACCGGGACCCCCCTGTACCCCCTTATCCGGGACTGGGACCCCCCCGCACCCCCGTCAGTGCTCTGGGACCCCCCTGCACCCCCTTTTCGGCCATCCCGCATTTCCCAGACCCCAGACCCGCCCTTTTCCTTGACCTTTGGACGCCCCCAGACCTTCCAACTTTCCGTGTCCCCCCCGTTTTCCATTCCCGCCGCTTCCCAAACGGGGTTCCAGGGGGTCCAGGGGGTCTCAGCGGAGATCCAGTGGGATCCAGATGAATTCCCTGGAATTCCCCTTCCCTCCCGTCTCGCTTTGGCGTCTCCCAAGCTGCGTCCCCAGGATCCGCCCGCCTCTCCCAGCCCCAGCCCCCCTTTCCCGTGACCCAGGGACCCCCTGGACCCCCAGTCCTGCCTTTCCCAGCTCCCAGACCCCACTTCCCTCAACACCGGGGACCCCCGGACCCCCCTTTCGTGGGCACAGGGACCCCCTGGATCCCCCATCCCGCCTCTCCCAGTCCCTCCCTTGAACCTTGGACCCTTCCCGGCTCTCCCGGTTTCACTTCCTGATCTTTGGACACCCCCAGACCCCCCAGTCTCTGCCTCCCCCCAGTTCTCCACCCCCTGGGTGCCCTGTTGAGGGGTCCTGGGGGCTCCCGGGGAGCTCCAGGGGAATTCCCGGGGTTTCCTCTGTCCCCGCACCCTCCCCGCGCTCCCCCGGTCACTTTCGCGTCTCCCGAGCTGCGGCCCCGGGATCCGCCCGGGGAGCCGTGACTGCCCCGGCCCCGGGACCGCCCTGAACCGCAATTCCTGGGCACGGGGACCCCACGGCCCTTCCATTTCCGGGCGAACCCCGAAATGCTGGGCACAGAGACCGCCTGGAACGTTCATTTCGGGGCACCGGGACCCCCTGTACCCCCTTCCCCAGCCCCGAAATCCCTGCACCCCCTTATCTGGAACCTGGAGCCCCCTGGACCCCCATTCCCGGGCACGGAAACCCCCCTGGACCCCCATTTCCTGGCACTGGGCCCCCCTAAATCTCCATTTTCAGTCGCCGAGACGCCTGGAACCCGGGAAGGGACCCCCCGAACCCCATTTCCCGGGCACTGGGACCCCCTGCATCCCGTGTTCAGGCACCGGGACCCCCTGAACCCCCATTCCGCTGCACCAGGACCCCCCCGAGCCCCCCATTCCTGTGAACGGGGATCCCCTGCACCCCCTTCCTCAGCTCCGGATCCCTCCACGCTGGACCCCCCTGAACCCCCATTCCTGGGCACGGAAACACCCCTGGACCCCCATTTCGGGGCACTGGGACCCCCTAAACCTCCATTCCCGTCCACCGGGAACCCCCCTGTACCCCCGTTTTGAGTCGTGTGACCCTCCTCCATCCCCTTCCCCAGCACCGGGACTCCTCTGTACTCCCTCATCTGGCACCGGGACCCTCCCGCACCCCATTTCTGAGCAGGAAACCCCCCTGAACCCCCTATTTTGGGCTCCAGAACCCCCTTGAATCCCAAATTCCGGGAAGGAAACTCCCCCTGCACCCCCATTGTTGAGCACAGGGACTCCCCCGTACTTCCTTCTCCAGCACCGGGACCCCCCTGTACCCCCTTATCCGGGACTGGGACCCCCCCGAACCCCCGTCAGTGCTCTGGGACCCCCCTGCACCCCCTTTTCGGCCATCCCGCATTTCCCAGACCCCAGACCCGCCCTTTTCCTTGACTTTTGGACCCCCCCAGACCTTCCAACTTTCCGTGTCCCCCCCGTTTTCCACTCCCGCCGCTTCCCAAACGGGTCCCAGGGGTCCGGGGGTCTCAGCGGAGATCCAGTGGGATCCAGATGAATTCCCTGGAATTCCCCTTCCCTCCCGTGTCGCTTTCGCGTCTCCCAAGCTGCGTCCCCAGGATCCGCCCGCCTCTCCCAGCCCCAGCCCCCCTTTCCCGTGACCCAGGGACCCCCTGGACCCCCAGTCCTGCCTTTCCCAGCTCCCAGACCCCACTTCCCTCAACACGGGGACCCCCGGACCCCCCTTCGTGGGCACAGAGACCCCCTGGATCCCCCATCCCGCCTCTCCCAGTCCCTCCCTTGAACCTTGGACCCTTCCTGGCTCCCCCGGTTTCGCTTCCTGATCTTTGGACAGCCCCAGACCCCCCAGTCTCTGCCTCCCCCCAGTTCTCCACCCCCTGGGTGCCCTGTTGAGGGGTCCTGGGGGGTCCCGGGGGGGCTCCAGGGGAATTCCCGGGGTTTCCTCTGTCCCCTCCCCCTCCCCGCGCTCCCCCGGTCACTTTCGCGTCTCCCGAGCTGCGGCCCCGGGATCCGCCCGGGGAGCGGTGACTGCCCCGGCCCCGGGACCGCCCTGAACCGCAATTCCTGGGCACGGGGACCCCACGGCCCTTCCATTTCCGGGCGAACCCCGAAATGCCGGGCACAGAGACCGCCTGGAACGTTCATTTCGGGGCACCGGGACCCCCTGTACCCCATTCCCCAGCCCCGAAATCCCTGCAGCCCCTTATCTGGAACCTGGACCCCCTGGACCCCCATTCCCGGGCACGGAAACCCCCCTGGACCCCCATTTCCTGGCACTGGGCCCCCCTAAATCTCCATTTTCAGTCGCCGAGACGCCTGGAACCCGGGAAGGGACCCCCCGAACCCCATTTCCCGGGCACTGGGACCCCCTGCATCCCTTTATCCGGCACCGGGACCCCCTGAACCCCCATTCCGCTGCACCAGGACCCCCCCGAGCCCCCCATTCCTGTGAACGGGGACCCCCTGCACCCCTTCCTCAGCTCCGGATCCCTCCACGCGGGACCCCCCTGAACCCCCATTCCTGGGCACGGAAACACTCCTGGACCCCCATTTTGGGGCACGGAACTCCCCTTGCACCCCCATTCTCGGGCACTGGGACCCCCTGCATCCCGTGTTCCGGCACCGGGACGAACCCCATTCCGCTGCACCAGGACCCCCCGAGCCCCCCATTCCTGTGAACGGGGACCCCCTTGCACCCCCTTCCTCAGCTCCGGATCCCTCCACGCCATTGTCCAGCCCCGGGACTCCCCTGAACCCCCATTCCTGGGCACGGAAACACCCCTGGACCCCCATTTCGGGGCACTGGGACCCCCTAAACCTCCATTCCCGTCCACCGGGAACCCCCCTGTACCCCCGTTTTGAGTCGTGTGACCCCCCTCCATCCCCTTCCCCAGCACAGGGACTCCTTTGTACTCCCTCATCTGGCACCGGGACCCTCCCGCACCCCATTTCTGGGCAGGAAACCCCCCTGAACCCCCTATTTTGGGCTCCAGAACCACCTTGAATCCCAAATTCCGGGAAGGAAACTCCCCCTGCACCCCCATTGTTGAGCACAGGGACTCCCCCGTACTTCTTCTCCAGCACCGGGACCCCCCTGTACCCCCTTATCCGGGACTTGGACCCCCCCGCACCCCCGTCCGTGCTCTGGGACCCCCCTGCACCCCCTTTTCGGCCATCCCGCATTTCCCAGACCCCAGACCCGCCCTTTTCCTTGACCTTTGTACCCCCCCAGACCTTCCAAATTTCCGTGTCCCGCCTCGTTTTCCACTCCCGGCGCTTCCCGAACGGGGTCCCAGAGGTTTCAGGGGGGCCCCAGCGGAGATCCAGTGGGATCCAGATGAATTCCCTGGAATTCCCCTTCCCCCCCCGTCTCGCTTTCGCGTCTCCCAAGCTGCGTCCCCAGGATCCGCCCGCCTCTCCCAGCCCCAGCCCCCCTTTCCCGTGACCCAGGGACCCCCTGGACCCCCAGTCCTGCCTTTCCCAGCTCCCAGACCCCACTTCCCTCAACACCGGGGACCCCCGGACTGGATCGCGCCGAATTCTCGGGAATTCCCCGTCCCCTCCCCCCCCCGCCCTCCCTCGGTCTCTTTCGCTTCCGCGTCCCAACCTGTGAGACCGGGATCTGCCCGGCGACCGGTGATGTCACTGACACACCGGACCACCATTGGCCAGCACGAAATAGCGGCACCAATGGCGGGGCCGGAGGCGGCTCTGGGGGCGGGGCCAAGTCTGGGGACGGGGCCAGGTCCGGTGGCGGGGCCGCAGCGGAGCAGCGCCATGGCTGCAGCGCTGGGGCTGGGGGCGATCTTGGGGCTCCTGGGGCTCCTGGGGGAGCCGGGGGGCGCGACGAGAGGTGAGTGGGACCCCCGAAACCGGGAGCCCTCGGATCTTCCATTTCCGGGCACAGGGAACTCCCTCCTCCATTCCCGGACAGAGGAGCTCCCCTGAACCCCCATTTTGGGTCCTGTGACCCCCCTCCATCCCCTTCCCCAGCACCGGGACCCCCCTGTTCCCCCTCATCCGGCGCTGAGACCCCCCCGTACCTCCTTCCCCGGCATCGAGACCCCCCTGTACCCCCTTATTTGGCACCAGGACCCTCCTAAACCCCCATTCCTGGGCAGGAAACTCCCCCTGAACCCCAATTCCTGGGCATCAGAAACCGCTGAGCCCCCATTCCTGAGCACGGGGACCCCTTCAGTGCCCATTTCCGCACACCGGGACCCCCCTGTACCCCCTGATCTGGCACCGGGACCCCCTAAACCTCCATTTCCGAACACGAGACCCCCCCCTGAAACCCGATTTTGGGTCCTGTGATCCCCATCCATCCCCTTCCCCAGCACCGGGACCCCCCTGTTCCCCCTCATCCGGCGCTGAGACCCCCCCGTACCTCCTTCCCCGGCATCGAGACCCCCCTGTACCCCCTTATTTGGCACCAGGACCCTCCTAAACCCCCATTCCTGGGCAGGAAACTCCCCCTGAACCCCAATTCCTGGGCATCAGAAACCGCTGAGCCCCCATTCCTGAGTACGGGGACCCCTTCAGTGCCCATTTCCGGACACCGGGGCCCCCCTGTACCCCCTGATCTGGCACCGGGACCCTCCTGAACCCCCATTCCTGGGCACTGGGACACCCCTGAATCTCCCATTTCCGGACACCGGGACCCCCCTGTACCCCCTTATCCGGGACTGGGACCCCCCCGCACCCCCGTCAGTGCTCTGGGACCCCCCTGCACCCCCTTTTCGGCCATCCCGCATTTCCCAGACCCCAGACCCGCCCTTTTCCTTGACCTTTGGACGCCCCCAGACCTTCCAACTTTCCGTGTCCCCCCGTTTTCCATTCCCGCCGCTTCCCAAACGGGGTCCAGGGGTCCAGGGGTCTCAGCGGAGATCCAGTGGGATCCAGATGAATTCCCTGGAATTCCCCTTCCCTCCCGTTTCGCTTTCGCGTCTCCCAAGCTGCGTCCCCAGGATCCGCCCGCCTCTCCCAGCCCCAGCCCCCCTTTCCCGTGACCCAGGGACCCCCTGGACCCCCAGTCCTGCCTTTCCCAGCTCCCAGACCCCACTTCCCTCAACACCGGGGACCCCCGGACCCCCCTTTCGTGGGCACAGGGACCCCCTGGATCCCTCATCCCGCCTCTCCCAGTGCCTCCCTTGAACCTTGGACCCTTCCCGGCTCTCCCGGTTTTGCTTCCTGATCCTTGGATTGCCCCAGACCCCCCAATCTCTGCATCCCCCCAGTTCTGTACCCTGTGCTTGCGGGGTCCCAGTGTCTCGTGGAGGATCCCAAGGGGGACTCTGGGCCCTGGGACCCCCCTGAACCGTAATCCCTGGGCACTGGGGCCCCCCTGCACCCCCTTATCCTGCACCAATCCCCCTCTGCACCCCCTTTCCCATCCATCCTGACTTCCCCAATCCCTTTTCCTTGACCCTGACACCCCCTGCACCCCCATTCCTGCTTTTCTCTGCCCCCAGCCCCCTTTTTCCGTGCATCAAGGACCCCCGAGCCTCCTATTCCCAGGTCTCCCCACCCTGTGACCCCTCTTTCCTTGGCACTGGGGACCCCTGGACCCCTTTCCTGGGTCTGGGGATCCCCTGGAGCCCCCATCCCACCTCTCCCAGTCCCTGCACACCCCCCCTTCCATAATTGTGGAACCCCCTGAGCCCCCATTCCTGGACACCGGACCCCCTGCACGCCCTTTCCTGTCCATCCCACCTCTCCCAGCCCTGCAAACCCTTTCCTTGGCCCTGGGATCCCCAAACCCCTTCCCAGCTCTCCCAGTTTCCCTTTCATTGATCCATGACCCCCTCAACCCCCCCCAAATGTCTGTGTCCCCCCAGTTCTCCACTCCCTGCATTACCTGGATGTGGCGGTGTCAGAGCCCAGCCCGGGGATCCCCCAGTTCGTGGCCATGGGGTTTGTGGATGGGATCCCCTTTGTGCGCTACGACAGCGAGCGGGGCCGGGTGGAGCCGCTGACGGAATGGATAAAAGATTCAGCTGACCCAGAATATTGGGATAGGAACACCCAGATCAATGTGGGGAACCAGCACTGGTATGCCAGGAGCCTGGAGACACTGCGGGACCGGTACAACCAGAGCGGGGGTGAGTGGGGGGATCTGTGGGGTTGGGATGGCATCCTTGGGGCTGGGATGGGATCCATGGGGCTGGGTGGGATCTGTGGGGCTGGGATGGGATCTGTGGGGCTGGGATGGGATCTGTGGGGCTGGGATGAGGATTCACAGGGCTCCAATGGGCTGAGATGGGGATCCCATAGGATGGTGTGGGATATCTTGTGTTCCATGATTTTAGGGCATGGATGCATGGGGCTGGGATGTGGATCCAGGGGCTGAGCTGTGATCTATGGGGCCACATTGGGATCCATGGGGCTCCAAGGGGCTGAGATGAGGATCCATTAGGATGGGATGGGATTTCTTGTGATCTGTGAGGTTAGGACATGGATCCATGGGGCTGAGATGGGATCTATGGGACCAGTTTGGGATCCCTGGGTTTTGGACATGGATCCATGGGGCTGGGATGGGATCTGTGGGGCCAGTTTGGGATCCATGGGGTTGGGATGTGGATCCATGGGCTCCAAGGGGCTGGGATGAGGCTCTGTGGATCTCCATCAGACCCTGGGGCTCCCTAGGGCTGGAATGGGGCTCTGTGGGGCTGGGACACAATTCCATGGGTCTCTGTGGGCACAATCCCCACAGGTCTCCACACAGTGTTGCGAGTTTCGGCTGTGAGCTCCTGTCCGACGGGAGCGTCCGTGGTTCTGAACGGTTCGGCTACGACGGGCGGGATTTCATCTCCTTTGACCTGGAATCCGGGAGATTCATGGCGGCCGACAGCGCTGCTGAGATCACCAGGAGGCGCTGGGAACATGAAGGGATCGTGGCTGAGAGACAGACGAATTACCTGAAGCACGAGTGCCCTGAATGGCTTCAGAACACGTCAGATACGGGCAGAAGGAGCTGGAGCGCAAAGGTGGGTGGGAATTTGGGATTTGGGAATGGAGGATTGGAGAACACGGTAATTCCTGTGGGAATTCCATGGTTAGATCTCACCCCATTCCATTCCCATGGAATTCCATGGGCAGGTCTCACCCCCATCCCATTCCAGTGGGAATTCCATTGTCAAATCTCACCCCCATCCCATTCCAGTGGGAATTCCATGGGCAGATCTCACCCCCATCCCATTCCAGTGGGAATTCCATGGGCAGATCTCACCCCCATCCCATTCCAGTGGGAATTCCATGGGCAGATCTCACCCCCATTCCATTCCCATGGAATTCCATGGATGCATCTCACCGTTATCCCATTCCAGAGCCCCCTGATGTCCATGTGTCTGGAAAAGAGGAACACGGGACGCTGATCTTGTCCTGCCACGCGTACGGATTCTACCCCAAGACCATCGCCGTCAACTGGATGAAGGGGGATGAAATCTGGGATCAGGAGACGGAGTGGGGCGGGGTCGTTCCCAACAGCGACGGCACCTTCCACACCTGGGCCAGGATCGAGGCGCTGCCGGAGGAGCGGGAGCAGTACCGGTGCCGGGTGGAGCATCCCGGAATGCCGGAGCCCGGGATCTTCGCTTGGGGTGAGGCTGGGAATGTGGGAATTGGGAATTTGGAATTCCCAAATGGGGATTCCCCTTCCCCTCCTCACTATCCCGCATTTCCCAGAGCCGACATCTGGCAGGAATCTCACCGTGGTGGTCGCTGTGTCCGTCATCGCTGCCATCCTCATCCTCATTGCCCTCACTGGATTCATCCTCTGGAAGCTCCAATCCAGTAACACACGGGATGGGAGTGGGGAAGGGGCACAGATCCACCCGGCACCGTTCCAGGAATCCTGTGCCACTGACACTGATCCCACTGTTTTTCCACAGGGAGGAGGGACAGGGATGGATACAACATGGCAGCCGGTGAGTTCCAGTGGCGGATCCAGCTCTGGATCCCCTCTGTGCGGATCCCAGGATGGATCCTGGGGTTAATCCTGGTGTGTGATCCGTGCTGGAATCTCATGGATCTTCTCTTTCTGCAGGAAAAGACTTGGTCACCAACGGCTCGACCACAGGTACAAAGTGGGATCAGGGTGGGATTCCAAAGGGAATTCAGGGCAGGATGGATGGACTGGGATCAGGGAGGGATTCTGGATCAGAGCAGGGTCCAAAGCAGGGTCAGGAGGAACTGTAGAGAGTGGGATGAGGGCTGGATTCTGGAGAGGGATCAGGGGGGATGGATGGAGTAGGATTGGTGCAAGATGGATGGAGCAGGATCTGGATTCCAGACAGGAACCAGCTGGGATGGATTGGAGCAGGACTGGGGCCTGAGGGATGGGGCGGGATCAGGAGAGATTCTGGATTAGAGCAGGATTCATTCCAGTGTGGGATTAGTTGGGATGGATGGAGGGGGATTGGGACAGGATGGATGGAGCAGGATCAGGTTTGGATTCCAGAGAGGGATTGGGGCAGGATGGATGGGGTGGGATCAGGAGGGATTCTGGAGCAGCTCCTGCTCTCCATGGGCTCCAGCCAGGTCCATCCTGGTGAATGGGGACAGGGACAGGGTGACACTGTGACCCTCTCTCATCCCAGCAAGAATCACTGCCTGAGCGATCCATGGAGCTGGATCCAGCCCCTTCCTCTTCCTGGGAAAGCCGAGAGCTGCCAGCAGAGCTCATCCCGCTGCTCCCACCCACCTCCCTGGAATTCAGCTAAAGCGCTCAAATCCAACCCGCAGATTCCTCCAGGAGCTCTCCCCGGGCTCACCCAGGGCAAGCTGCCCATTTCTGCGGTGAAGCCGCGCCGCCATTGAGGTTCAGGGCACATCCGCCCGACCCTCGATGCTCTCCCACAGACGGGCGCGGCGAGGAGATTCCAAACACAGCCCAGAACCCCAAAATTCCGCCTAAATCTCCCCAAACTCAGCCTAAAGCCCTGCAGGACCCCGGGGGCTCTGAGGAGAGCCGGGACACCTCCCGCTCTTTCCCTGAAGCACCGCTGCCATTTTGGTTAAGGGCAATTCCGCCCGATCCACGGAGCGCTCCTCAGGCTGGACGGAGAGGGAGCCTTCAAATCCAGGTCGAAACCCCCCAAATTCAGCCTAAAAGCTGAAAAATTGAGCCGAAAATCCTCCAAAATAAGCCGAAAAGCTCCAAATGCAGCCTGGAGACCCCTCAGGGATTCGCCTTTAACATCGAGCACAACCACCGCGTTCCCGCAGCAAATCTCGCGAGATCACACGGGAACAGCCTCGCCGCCATCTTTGTTGAGGGCGCTTTTGCCCGCTCCACGGAGCCCTTCTAAGACAGGCGGGGTAAGAAACCTTCAAATCCAGCTCGGAAACCCAAATTCAGGATAAAAGTCCCAAAATTGAGCCTAAAAGCCTCCAAAATGAGCCTGAAATCCCATTCCACCTGGAGACCCTTCAGGGGCTCGCCCTAAACAGCCAGGACAAGCGCCCCCTTCCCGCGGCAAATCTCGCCAGACCATCTGTGAAGCCTCGCCGCCATCTTTGTTAAGGGCGCTTCTGCCTCTTCTCGGGGTCTTCCCTCAATCTGGCGGGACAAAGAGGCTTCAAATCCAGCCTGGAATGCGCAAATTTCCCCAAGAGCTTCCAAACCCACCTGCAAAGGCACAAATTCAGCCTAAAAACTCCGCAGCTCCCTCAAGGCTCTCTGGCACAGCCAGGCCGGCACCTCCCCCTGGTCCCGCAGCAAATCTCGCGAGATCACACGTGAAGCTTCGCCGCCATCTTGGCTACGGGAACTCCCGCCCTCCCCTCAGCCCGGAGGTCTCGGAGTTTTGCCTTGCCGGGAATGGAGATTTCCCCCCAAAAATCAGCCAAACCTTCCAAATTCCACTCGACAGACCCTTAAAATCTCCTCCAAATTGCTCCTAAAGTTCCTCCAAATCCTCTCAAAATTCCACTGAAATCCACCCAGAATGCCACAAACAATTCCACCAGAAATGGCCCCCAAATTCCCTAAGATTCTCTTAACGTCCATCCAAAAAGCCCCCTTAAATTTCCCCAAATCCCTCAAAAAAACCCACAAAATTTCCCTTAAAATTCCACCAAAATCCCCTCAAAATCCTCTTAAGATCCACCAAAAATCCTGCTAAAATCCTCCCCAAATCCCCTCATAATCCCTTCAAAATTCCACGAAAATCCACTCAAAATCCTCTTAAAATGCACCAAACTCCCCCCTAAAATCCTCCCCGAATCCTCTCAAAACCCCCTTAAAATTCGACCAAATCAGCCTGCAGATGTGAGAGACAAAAGAATTGATTCCATTCTCTGAGTCAGTCATAATCTAAAAGTTCGTTATAATAGTTACAATATAAAAGTTGGTTATAAAAGTTACAATATAAAATTTAGTTATAATGGTCATAATATAAAAAGCATTTTAGCATTGTGCAGTCTCTATTTTATTTTTCCCTAAGGTCTATGATATAAAATCGATTTATGACACTGCCATTTATGTCGGCTGTATGGAGCACACATAAACTGATAGATTGTGTTATACCAAAAAGCAGCTGAAAGGAATTATAAATTGCACTGTATCAAAATCGTTGTGATTTTGATATGGTGCAATATCATACAGGAGAGCTCTGGCCTCATCATTATTGACTTGAGAGAGCGCAGCTTGCAGCCTGTCGAGGAACTGCACAAACTCCTCCTGTAAAATCTCAGCAAAAGCCGTGTTAGAGTCAGTCCCCGTTCCTGGGAGTCTCTGCAGGGCTGAGCGAGCGATGGTATCATGTGTGTCACACGGGCAGCCTGCCTGTGCTGCAGGGATTGTGAAAGCACCTCTCTGCTCAGCTGGGATTGCTGCAATTCTATCCTGCAGCACTTCTGCCTGGGTTGTGCACAGTTCTCAGTAATTGGTTAGCCAGACTGCAAACTGCGTCGCTGTTGGAATCATTTTCACTGTACTTTTGCAGCCTTGGGGTGTGAGGACACACACGGTGTCACGGATGGGTGCGATGGGGAGGTGCCTTTAGAAAGGCGTCCTGCGGGCACAGGCACGCTCCTTGCCTGGAGTGATTTCTGTGCTCTTTTGTCAGCTCTGCCAAGCAGCACAGCCACGACTGCTGCCACTTCAGGTGATGTGGGAGAAATGAAGGGAGATGGAGTCCTCCTGTCTTCTGAAAGCCTTCTTTATTCTCTGGAGTTCAGGGACAGAAGAACCGGGGAGCTCAGGGGAGCAGGGATTATATAGGGAAGTCAGGGGCTGGGGTTTCACAGCTTGGCCAGTGGGGATCAGGACTGAGAAAAGGGCCGGTCTGGGAGAGGATAAAAAGGGACCACTCAGCTGGGGTAAAAACCAGGAATTGGGGAATCAACTAATGGGAGGTAACAAATTAACATGGGACAGCAAAGCTTCACGGGTATGAACCAGTTTGCTCACCCTAACCACAGAGCAGTCTCCTAGAGAGACTCACTCCCTCATGGGCAGTCATCCCACTTCTGGAGCCAAAAGGCTACAGACTCTCCAAGGGACAGTGACATCCCCATCAGAGGATCCAGGGGCCACCACAACGCGGTGCTGATGGACTCCAGGAAAGTTAGGCTGTGATGGGAGGAGATGCTGCTTTTCTTTCCTAGTGCTCTCTGTTCTTTAATTATTTTATAGTCCAGCTCTCGGTACGTCGGCTGTTGGATCAGGGCAGTTATTACTGGGCAGGCTGTAGTGACCGCCACGTCACCCTCCTCCATGGCAGCCTCCCTGCATTTCTGCCATTGCTGCACTACTGCGCTGTCATTTTGGGCAGGGAGAGGGGCCGCTGCCTGTTCATGATATGAGAACTCTGTGCTGAGGGGGCCGACTGTGCAAGGGTTTTTATCTGGGTAAGGGAGCTCCGCGGGGCTTGGGTCAATCTCAGGGTCAGGCAACTTCCCAGGGCTTGGGTCAGTCTCAGGGTAAGGTAACTCCCCGGAATATGGGTTGATCTTGGGGCCATATAAGGGCTCTGGTGGCACTGAGGGTTCGGGGCAGTCAGCTTCCAAAGCTGTGTAGAGGTCGGTATTCACATGATTTCCTTTAATTGCTGCCATAACTGTCCCCCATGTAGAGAGGTGGCCACAGGCTTCAGCATCACTGTCCTCAGCGATATTAAAGTCTCTGTCCTACGTCTTGCCAGGCTTCTAATTGTAGGGGCCCACTAAGGAAAATCTTTGACATGGTCAGACACCCAGCCCAGCAGGGTGTTCAGCTTTACATCAGCCATACTCACAGACTGCTGATGTAGGAGCTGCCATACCTGGCCCAGGCTCCTGCTTTGCTCCAGGGATATTCCTCCTCCCATAATTGCTCTCACTGGTCTACTCACCCTCCAGGTGAGGTGCGCACTTTCAATTTCTTGAGTTCCTTTCCTAAACCCTTCCCTTATCCTGTCCCCAGATCCTGTCCCCAGATCCTGTTCCCAGATCCTGTCCCGGATCCTGTCCCCGGATCCTGTCCCTGGATCCTGTCCCTGGATCCTGTTCCCAGACTCTTCCAGGCCGGTTCCTTGACCCAGTGGGAGTTGCTACCGGAGCGGTCCACGCACCCTTAAAGGTCCCTGTTCGGGCACCATTCACAGCAATGGGGAACAAAGTGACACAGACCTCCTTATGCGTCCAAAGCAGATCAGTTTATTGCAGAAATTGCACCCTTTTTATGCCTTTAATTTCCACCTGAAATAACTGAAAGCAAACTGAGACATAACAGAACTTAAGAAAAAGAAGGCACCCATTGGCTGGCATGGCAGTGCTGCTGTCCATGCATCCTACCAACCAATCACCGTTCTGCTCACACTCTGTCCATGTGTCCCTCCAGCCAATCACCGTTCTGCTCACACTCTGTCCATGTGTCCCTCCAGCCAATCACTGTTCTGCTCACACTCTGTCCATGTGTCCCTCCAGCCAATCACAATCTCACTCCCAGCTGTCACTCCACCGCCTCTCTCCTCACTCCCAACTGCCTCTCACCCCTCACCCGACCTCCAACCATCCGGCCTGCAGCTGTGCCTTTCCTATGGGGCCTTCTGGTGAGAGTGAGCCTCAAACACTTTTGCAATGATAACCCTAAACCCTCCATTGCCCCAAGCAGGATTTATTGTCCCAAGCAGGATTTATTGCCCCAAGCAGGATCATTTCAGACCAGAAATAAAGCATTGGGAATATCTTTTCCAATACATTGGAAAATGGGGAAATTGATCCGTTAGCAAGAGCTGTGGGGTGGTAAA